>OY720125.1:10000000-10520000 GCA_963082685.1 Cyclophora albipunctata | reverse complement strand
CCTAACCTAACCTAACCTAACCTAACCTAACCTAACCTAACCTAACCTAACCTAACCTAACCTAACCTAACCTAACCTAACCTAACCTAACCTAACCTAACCTAACCTAACCTAACCTAACCTAACCTAACCTAACCTAACCTAACCTAACCTAACCTAACCTAACCTAACCTAACCTAACCTAACCTAACCTAACCTAACCTAACCTAACCTAACCTAACCTAACCTAACCTAACCTAACCTAACCTAACCTAACCTAACCTAACCTAACCTAACCTAACCTAACCTAACCTAACCTAACCTAACCTAACCTAACCTAACCTAACCTAACCTAACCTAACCTAACCTAACCTAACCTAACCTAACCTAACCTAACCTAACCTAACCTAACCTAACCTAACCTAACCTAACCTAACCTAACCTAACCTAACCTAACCTAACCTAACCTAACCTAACCTAACCTAACCTAACCTAACCTAACCTAACCTAACCTAACCTAACCTAACCTAACCTAACCTAACCTAACCTAACCTAACCTAACCTAACCTAACCTAACCTAACCTAACCTAACCTAACCTAACCTAACCTAACCTAACCTAACCTAACCTAACCTAACCTAACCTAACCTAACCTAACCTAACCTAACCTAACCTAACCTAACCTAACCTAACCTAACCTAACCTAACCTAACCTAACCTAACCTAACCTAACCTAACCTAACCTAACCTAACCTAACCTAACCTAACCTAACCTAACCTAACCTAACCTAACCTAACCTAACCTAACCTAACCTAACCTAACCTAACCTAACCTAACCTAACCTAACCTAACCTAACCTAACCTAACCTAACCTAACCTAACCTAACCTAACCTAACCTAACCTAACCTAACCTAACCTAACCTAACCTAACCTAACCTAACCTAACCTAACCTAACCTAACCTAACCTAACCTAACCTAACCTAACCTAACCTAACCTAACCTAACCTAACCTAACCTAACCTAACCTAACCTAACCTAACCTAACCTAACCTAACCTAACCTAACCTAACCTAACCTAACCTAACCTAACCTAACCTAACCTAACCTAACCTAACCTAACCTAACCTAACCTAACCTAACCTAACCTAACCTAACCTAACCTAACCTAACCTAACCTAACCTAACCTAACCTAACCTAACCTAACCTAACCTAACCTAACCTAACCTAACCTAACCTAACCTAACCTAACCTAACCTAACCTAACCTAACCTAACCTAACCTAACCTAACCTAACCTAACCTAACCTAACCTAACCTAACCTAACCTAACCTAACCTAACCTAACCTAACCTAACCTAACCTAACCTAACCTAACCTAACCTAACCTAACCTAACCTAACCTAACCTAACCTAACCTAACCTAACCTAACCTAACCTAACCTAACCTAACCTAACCTAACCTAACCTAACCTAACCTAACCTAACCTAACCTAACCTAACCTAACCTAACCTAACCTAACCTAACCTAACCTAACCTAACCTAACCTAACCTAACCTAACCTAACCTAACCTAACCTAACCTAACCTAACCTAACCTAACCTAACCTAACCTAACCTAACCTAACCTAACCTAACCTAACCTAACCTAACCTAACCTAACCTAACCTAACCTAACCTAACCTAACCTAACCTAACCTAACCTAACCTAACCTAACCTAACCTAACCTAACCTAACCTAACCTAACCTAACCTAACCTAACCTAACCTAACCTAACCTAACCTAACCTAACCTAACCTAACCTAACCTAACCTAACCTAACCTAACCTAACCTAACCTAACCTAACCTAACCTAACCTAACCTAACCTAACCTAACCTAACCTAACCTAACCTAACCTAACCTAACCTAACCTAACCTAACCTAACCTAACCTAACCTAACCTAACCTAACCTAACCTAACCTAACCTAACCTAACCTAACCTAACCTAACCTAACCTAACCTAACCTAACCTAACCTAACCTAACCTAACCTAACCTAACCTAACCTAACCTAACCTAACCTAACCTAACCTAACCTAACCTAACCTAACCTAACCTAACCTAACCTAACCTAACCTAACCTAACCTAACCTAACCTAACCTAACCTAACCTAACCTAACCTAACCTAACCTAACCTAACCTAACCTAACCTAACCTAACCTAACCTAACCTAACCTAACCTAACCTAACCTAACCTAACCTAACCTAACCTAACCTAACCTAACCTAACCTAACCTAACCTAACCTAACCTAACCTAACCTAACCTAACCTAACCTAACCTAACCTAACCTAACCTAACCTAACCTAACCTAACCTAACCTAACCTAACCTAACCTAACCTAACCTAACCTAACCTAACCTAACCTAACCTAACCTAACCTAACCTAACCTAACCTAACCTAACCTAACCTAACCTAACCTAACCTAACCTAACCTAACCTAACCTAACCTAACCTAACCTAACCTAACCTAACCTAACCTAACCTAACCTAACCTAACCTAACCTAACCTAACCTAACCTAACCTAACCTAACCTAACCTAACCTAACCTAACCTAACCTAACCTAACCTAACCTAACCTAACCTAACCTAACCTAACCTAACCTAACCTAACCTAACCTAACCTAACCTAACCTAACCTAACCTAACCTAACCTAACCTAACCTAACCTAACCTAACCTAACCTAACCTAACCTAACCTAACCTAACCTAACCTAACCTAACCTAACCTAACCTAACCTAACCTAACCTAACCTAACCTAACCTAACCTAACCTAACCTAACCTAACCTAACCTAACCTAACCTAACCTAACCTAACCTAACCTAACCTAACCTAACCTAACCTAACCTAACCTAACCTAACCTAACCTAACCTAACCTAACCTAACCTAACCTAACCTAACCTAACCTAACCTAACCTAACCTAACCTAACCTAACCTAACCTAACCTAACCTAACCTAACCTAACCTAACCTAACCTAACCTAACCTAACCTAACCTAACCTAACCTAACCTAACCTAACCTAACCTAACCTAACCTAACCTAACCTAACCTAACCTAACCTAACCTAACCTAACCTAACCTAACCTAACCTAACCTAACCTAACCTAACCTAACCTAACCTAACCTAACCTAACCTAACCTAACCTAACCTAACCTAACCTAACCTAACCTAACCTAACCTAACCTAACCTAACCTAACCTAACCTAACCTAACCTAACCTAACCTAACCTAACCTAACCTAACCTAACCTAACCTAACCTAACCTAACCTAACCTAACCTAACCTAACCTAACCTAACCTAACCTAACCTAACCTAACCTAACCTAACCTAACCTAACCTAACCTAACCTAACCTAACCTAACCTAACCTAACCTAACCTAACCTAACCTAACCTAACCTAACCTAACCTAACCTAACCTAACCTAACCTAACCTAACCTAACCTAACCTAACCTAACCTAACCTAACCTAACCTAACCTAACCTAACCTAACCTAACCTAACCTAACCTAACCTAACCTAACCTAACCTAACCTAACCTAACCTAACCTAACCTAACCTAACCTAACCTAACCTAACCTAACCTAACCTAACCTAACCTAACCTAACCTAACCTAACCTAACCTAACCTAACCTAACCTAACCTAACCTAACCTAACCTAACCTAACCTAACCTAACCTAACCTAACCTAACCTAACCTAACCTAACCTAACCTAACCTAACCTAACCTAACCTAACCTAACCTAACCTAACCTAACCTAACCTAACCTAACCTAACCTAACCTAACCTAACCTAACCTAACCTAACCTAACCTAACCTAACCTAACCTAACCTAACCTAACCTAACCTAACCTAACCTAACCTAACCTAACCTAACCTAACCTAACCTAACCTAACCTAACCTAACCTAACCTAACCTAACCTAACCTAACCTAACCTAACCTAACCTAACCTAACCTAACCTAACCTAACCTAACCTAACCTAACCTAACCTAACCTAACCTAACCTAACCTAACCTAACCTAACCTAACCTAACCTAACCTAACCTAACCTAACCTAACCTAACCTAACCTAACCTAACCTAACCTAACCTAACCTAACCTAACCTAACCTAACCTAACCTAACCTAACCTAACCTAACCTAACCTAACCTAACCTAACCTAACCTAACCTAACCTAACCTAACCTAACCTAACCTAACCTAACCTAACCTAACCTAACCTAACCTAACCTAACCTAACCTAACCTAACCTAACCTAACCTAACCTAACCTAACCTAACCTAACCTAACCTAACCTAACCTAACCTAACCTAACCTAACCTAACCTAACCTAACCTAACCTAACCTAACCTAACCTAACCTAACCTAACCTAACCTAACCTAACCTAACCTAACCTAACCTAACCTAACCTAACCTAACCTAACCTAACCTAACCTAACCTAACCTAACCTAACCTAACCTAACCTAACCTAACCTAACCTAACCTAACCTAACCTAACCTAACCTAACCTAACCTAACCTAACCTAACCTAACCTAACCTAACCTAACCTAACCTAACCTAACCTAACCTAACCTAACCTAACCTAACCTAACCTAACCTAACCTAACCTAACCTAACCTAACCTAACCTAACCTAACCTAACCTAACCTAACCTAACCTAACCTAACCTAACCTAACCTAACCTAACCTAACCTAACCTAACCTAACCTAACCTAACCTAACCTAACCTAACCTAACCTAACCTAACCTAACCTAACCTAACCTAACCTAACCTAACCTAACCTAACCTAACCTAACCTAACCTAACCTAACCTAACCTAACCTAACCTAACCTAACCTAACCTAACCTAACCTAACCTAACCTAACCTAACCTAACCTAACCTAACCTAACCTAACCTAACCTAACCTAACCTAACCTAACCTAACCTAACCTAACCTAACCTAACCTAACCTAACCTAACCTAACCTAACCTAACCTAACCTAACCTAACCTAACCTAACCTAACCTAACCTAACCTAACCTAACCTAACCTAACCTAACCTAACCTAACCTAACCTAACCTAACCTAACCTAACCTAACCTAACCTAACCTAACCTAACCTAACCTAACCTAACCTAACCTAACCTAACCTAACCTAACCTAACCTAACCTAACCTAACCTAACCTAACCTAACCTAACCTAACCTAACCTAACCTAACCTAACCTAACCTAACCTAACCTAACCTAACCTAACCTAACCTAACCTAACCTAACCTAACCTAACCTAACCTAACCTAACCTAACCTAACCTAACCTAACCTAACCTAACCTAACCTAACCTAACCTAACCTAACCTAACCTAACCTAACCTAACCTAACCTAACCTAACCTAACCTAACCTAACCTAACCTAACCTAACCTAACCTAACCTAACCTAACCTAACCTAACCTAACCTAACCTAACCTAACCTAACCTAACCTAACCTAACCTAACCTAACCTAACCTAACCTAACCTAACCTAACCTAACCTAACCTAACCTAACCTAACCTAACCTAACCTAACCTAACCTAACCTAACCTAACCTAACCTAACCTAACCTAACCTAACCTAACCTAACCTAACCTAACCTAACCTAACCTAACCTAACCTAACCTAACCTAACCTAACCTAACCTAACCTAACCTAACCTAACCTAACCTAACCTAACCTAACCTAACCTAACCTAACCTAACCTAACCTAACCTAACCTAACCTAACCTAACCTAACCTAACCTAACCTAACCTAACCTAACCTAACCTAACCTAACCTAACCTAACCTAACCTAACCTAACCTAACCTAACCTAACCTAACCTAACCTAACCTAACCTAACCTAACCTAACCTAACCTAACCTAACCTAACCTAACCTAACCTAACCTAACCTAACCTAACCTAACCTAACCTAACCTAACCTAACCTAACCTAACCTAACCTAACCTAACCTAACCTAACCTAACCTAACCTAACCTAACCTAACCTAACCTAACCTAACCTAACCTAACCTAACCTAACCTAACCTAACCTAACCTAACCTAACCTAACCTAACCTAACCTAACCTAACCTAACCTAACCTAACCTAACCTAACCTAACCTAACCTAACCTAACCTAACCTAACCTAACCTAACCTAACCTAACCTAACCTAACCTAACCTAACCTAACCTAACCTAACCTAACCTAACCTAACCTAACCTAACCTAACCTAACCTAACCTAACCTAACCTAACCTAACCTAACCTAACCTAACCTAACCTAACCTAACCTAACCTAACCTAACCTAACCTAACCTAACCTAACCTAACCTAACCTAACCTAACCTAACCTAACCTAACCTAACCTAACCTAACCTAACCTAACCTAACCTAACCTAACCTAACCTAACCTAACCTAACCTAACCTAACCTAACCTAACCTAACCTAACCTAACCTAACCTAACCTAACCTAACCTAACCTAACCTAACCTAACCTAACCTAACCTAACCTAACCTAACCTAACCTAACCTAACCTAACCTAACCTAACCTAACCTAACCTAACCTAACCTAACCTAACCTAACCTAACCTAACCTAACCTAACCTAACCTAACCTAACCTAACCTAACCTAACCTAACCTAACCTAACCTAACCTAACCTAACCTAACCTAACCTAACCTAACCTAACCTAACCTAACCTAACCTAACCTAACCTAACCTAACCTAACCTAACCTAACCTAACCTAACCTAACCTAACCTAACCTAACCTAACCTAACCTAACCTAACCTAACCTAACCTAACCTAACCTAACCTAACCTAACCTAACCTAACCTAACCTAACCTAACCTAACCTAACCTAACCTAACCTAACCTAACCTAACCTAACCTAACCTAACCTAACCTAACCTAACCTAACCTAACCTAACCTAACCTAACCTAACCTAACCTAACCTAACCTAACCTAACCTAACCTAACCTAACCTAACCTAACCTAACCTAACCTAACCTAACCTAACCTAACCTAACCTAACCTAACCTAACCTAACCTAACCTAACCTAACCTAACCTAACCTAACCTAACCTAACCTAACCTAACCTAACCTAACCTAACCTAACCTAACCTAACCTAACCTAACCTAACCTAACCTAACCTAACCTAACCTAACCTAACCTAACCTAACCTAACCTAACCTAACCTAACCTCAAGTCGGAGCGGCGATATCCATTTGGAGCGGCAACGCAGAGACAAAGACCCTCAAACAAAAACTAGCCGCACACTGCACCGTCTACCAAGCGGAACTCCTGGCCATATCCAGTGCAACGGACGAGGTGATTAAAAGACCAGAAAAAACATACGGAATTTACAGCGACTCGAGATCAGCCCTAGAATCGATTAAAAACTTTGGCTCAACCCACCCGCTGGCGGTTAAAATTCGAAAAAACCTTCGTACAATAAAACATCAAGAAAAGGAACTATCCCTGTTCTGGATAAAGGCCCATGCTGGACTGGAGGGTAATGAGAGAGCGGATATATTGGCCAAGGAAGCAGCCCTAAATCTAAAGAAGAAACCGGACTACGATAAGTGCCCCATTTCATTCATCAAGCGACAACTCCGGGAGCAGTCGATTGATGAATGGAATGAGCGGTACAAAACCGAAACTACAGCCGAAACAACCAAAATATTTCTTCCAGATGCTAGAGAGGCCCACAAGATAGTCAGGAAAATTAAATTCACCAACATGGTCACCCAGACAATGACAGGACATGGAGGGCTAGCTGGATACCTATTTCGTTTTAAATGCAAGCAAAACCCTTCATGCCCCTGTGACTCTAGAGTTAATGAGACGGCGGAGCATATAATTTTTGAATGTCCCATTTTTGGCAGGGAGCGATTTGAAGCGGAACAGGAAATTAATGAAAAAATCACAATAAAAGTAGCACCTAACTTAATAAAATCTAATAAAACAAGAGAAAAATTCCTAAACTTTTGTACAAAAATAATAGAGAAAGTCAATAACAGAAATAAAAGTTAAACTAACTCTTCTTCTTCCTTCGAGTCAATAGCGCAAAATAATTTTTAGTATTTATATTATTATTTATTTATTAATATTACTTAAACTAACAAAAATCTGAAATATACAACATGAAAATAAACTAAGAGCAAAAAAGGTCTCTGATTATGTCAGAGGGAGTATGGCTAACCTGTTTTACCCGAAACATAAAATGTAAATTAACTGTAATTAGAAATTAAGTAAAACATGTATTACAAATAAGATAAGAATTAGAATAACACTGTAAAACCCTATAATGTAGAAAATAAATAAAAATAAATGTGTAATAACTTATTTAGCTCGCGGGCCGGGCCAGAAAGCGCCCGGACAGGAAATAAAAAAAAAAAAAAAAAAACCTAACCTAACCTAACCTAACCTCATATTGCTAAAGTGGCCCCCGGCACTAAACCACAACCAGAAAGCAAGAGGCCATACTTCGCAGCCCAAGCAAACCTCCAGAGGAAAGCCCTTGCAACACAAGAGCTCATGCTTGAGGCAAGCAAGAGGAAGATGGCCTTTGCTTTAATTCAAGAACCGTACGTAGGGGCAATAGGGAGGCTCAAGAACTACCAGGGAGCTAGGATTTTCCAGAACTCAAGACAAAACGAGGGCGTCATCAAGGCAGCAGTTGCGGTCTACGACCATACAATAGATGCCGAACTTCAACCAGATTTGACCACAAATAACATCGCAGTGGTCAAACTTAGTACCAAAGCCTGGGAAATCCTGGTAGTATCCTTCTATTTTGAGCCCGACGTACAAAGCCTTGAAACGTTCCTTGACCACCTAAGGAAAGTGGAAAAAACGGCAGATACCAGAAGGATCCTAATAGGGGGGGATGCCAATGCTAAGAACATCTGGTGGGGCGGGAACATCACGGATAAGAAAGGAGAGGAAATGGAAGGTGCTCTGAACGAGATGGGCTTTAACATCCTCAACGAAGGCAATATCCCAACCTTCGAGACAGTAAGAGGAGCCAACGTTCTCACCAGCTTCGTAGACGTAACGGCCTGTACTACGGAAATCTTCCATTTAATACACGACTGGCGAGTCGATCAGGGACTGACAAGCTCTGACCACAACGGCATCACTTTTAGGTTGGGTTTAAAAAATTCAAAAGGAGAGGATATTGCCAGCAGCACCAGAAAATATAATACGAAAAAAGCTAATTGGAACCAATTTCGTGAGAAACTGGCCCAATTACTTCTGGAGAAAAACCTCAATAAAAATACAGTAGAGTCCTTAAAAAGTACAACTGAAATAGACGAGCTAGTTCAAAATTACACACAAGCAATAACTGATGCTGCTGACAAAACTATACCTAAAAAGAAACTTAACCTAAAACTTACCCTGCCGTGGTGGTCCCAGGAGCTCGAAGACCGGAAACTCGACGTAGCCACGAAGAAACGAAGAATCCAATGTGCAGCGCCGTCCCGCATCAAAAAAGTAGCCGCAGAGTACCTGAAACAGTAAACGGAATATGAAATAAAAGCAGACGAAGCACAGACAAAGAGTTGGAAGAAATTCTGCGGAAAACAGGATAGGGAAGGAATGTGGGAGGGTATATATAGGGTCATTAGTCGCACCAAAGCGGCGACACCAGACATTCCTTTGTCGGTGGGAGGAACAACACTGAACAAAAAAGAATCGGTCAAACTACTGGCGGAGACCTTTTACCCGGAGGACCTGGAAACACAAGATGAAGATTGCCACCGACGTACAAGAATCAAAGCGGAACAAAGAAACGTAATGGGTCATAATGCAAAAAATGACCCACCGTTTACAAAAACAGAGCTAATGTTGGCGGTGGAAAGCTTCAACCCAAAGAAGGCTCCGGGTAAAGATGGACTGACGTCAGACATCTGCCACCAAGCTATTATAACTGATCCAGAGTTGTTCCTCGCACTGACAAACAAATGTCTGGAGTTGCACCACTTCCCGAAGGCCTGGAAAGAAGCAACGGTGATAGTCCTCCGAAAGCCTGGAAAGGACGATTACCACAGCCCGAAATCATACAGGCCAATAGGCTTACTGCCGGTATTGGGAAAAATTTTCGAAAAGATGGTCATCGGACGACTTAAATGGCACCTGCTTCCAAAACTAAGTACTCGCCAATATGGCTTTATGCCCCAGAGAAGCACCGAAGATGCCCTCTATGACCTGATGCGACACGTACGTGGAAAACTAGCTAAAAAAAGACTGGTGACGATGGTGTCGCTGGACATAGAGGGCGCCTTCGACGGCGCATGGTGGCCGGCTATAAAAGTTAAACTGGCAGAGGAAGGTAGCCCCTTCAACATAGGACAGGTAATGGACAGCTACCTCAAAGACAGAAAGAGGTAACCGTGAGATACGGCGGCGTGGAGTACACGAAGACCACCAATAAGGGCTGCGTGCAGGGATCCATTGGTGGTCCGATCCTGTGGAACGCGCTGCTGGACAATCTGCTGAAGGAGCTAGAGAAGCAGGGCTACTATGTCCAGGCATTCGCAGACGACATAGTGCTTGTGTTCGACGGGGAAGAGGCCAGGGAAGTGGAAAGACAGGCCAATGCAGCTCTCGCACATGTTCGGAGGTGGGGTGTCGAGAACAAACTTAAATTTGCACCGCAAAAAACCAAAGCGATGGTCATTACTAAAAAACTAAAGTTCGACACCCCACGTCTGAACATGGGCGGGATCGACATTGAAATGTCTAAAGAGATTAAGATCCTGGGGCTCACGATAGATGATAAGCTGACATTTAACACCCACGTAGCCAACATTATGAAAAAAGCAACAAACATCTACAAGCAACTATCGCGAGCAGCCAGGATCAGCTGGGGACTAAACCCTGAAATTATCAGGACCATCTATATGGCGACTATAGAACCCATAGTATTGTACGCCGCCAGCGCTTGGGCACCTGCAGCAACAAAAATTAGCATACGCAAAAGACTCAACTCGTTACAAAGGGGGTTTGCTCAAAAAATTACGAGAGCGTACAGGACAGTCTCCCTTAACTCGGCCCTGATACTGGCTGGTATACTCCCCTTGGACCTCCGCATTAAAGAAGCAGCCGCACTATATGAGGCCAAGAGGGGGGTGTCACAGCCAGGACCAGAAGACCGGGAAGTAGAGGAGCGAGCACCGACGTTGGAGGCACCACACTCGGAGCAGAATATGAGCCTGGAGTTCATAAACTTGGAAGACGAACAACAAGTGCAAGATAATAACACCCAGGCAGTAAAAATATTTACTGACGGCAGCAAAATTGAGGGTCAAGTCGGAGCGGCGATATCCATTTGGAGCGGCAACGCAGAGACAAAGACCCTCAAACAAAAACTAGCCGCACATTGTACCGTCTACCAAGCGGAACTCTTGGCCATATCCAGTGCAACGGATGAGGTGATTAAAAGACCCGAAAAATCGTACGGAGTTTACAGCGACTCGCGATCAGCCCTAGAGTCCATTAAAAACTTTAGCTCAACCCACCCGCTGGCGGTAAGAATTCGTAAAAACCTACGTACAATAATGCAACAAAAAAAGGAACATTCCCTGTTCTGGATAAAAGCTCACGCTGGACTGGAGGGTAATGAGAGAGCGGATGTTTTGGCTAAGGAAGCAGCTCTCAAATTAAAAAAGAAACCGGACTATGATAAGTGCCCCATTTCATTTATCAAGCGACAACTCCGGTGAGCAGTCGATTGATGAATGGAATGAGAGGTACAAAAGAGAAACCACAGCTGAAACGACAAAAATATTTCTACCGGACGCCAAAGAGGCTTATAGGATAGTGCGAAGGATAACTTTCACCAACTTTGTCACCCAAACACTAACAGGACATGGTGGATTAGCAGGGTATCTGTTTCGCTTCAAGTGTGCAGAGAGCCCAGCATGTCCCTGTGACCCAAACATACACGAGACGGTAGAACATATAATCTTTAATTGTCCTATATTTGGCATTGAACGTTTTGAAACAGAGCAGGCACTAGACGAAAACATCACAAAACAAAAAGCACCAACATTAATACAATCCAACACAAAAAGAGACATATTTTTAAAATTCTGCACAAAAGTCATAGAAAAAGTAAACAACAGAAATAAAACCAAACTAAACTAATCAGATAACAAATAAGGAAAAAATTCAAATAAAGGTAACAAAGGTCTCTGATAACGTCAGAGGGAGTATGGCAATCCTGTAACCCAAAGAAATGTAATTGTAACAAACATGTAAATAGATATAATAAGAAAACTGTAATACATAAAATACTAGAATAAGAACAATATTGTTAAAAAGAAATTGTTAAAAAATAAGAAAACTGTTATACATATAATACTAGAATAAGAACAATATTGTAAAAATGAAATTGATAATATTTAATAAATACCAATTTGTTGAAATTACTTAGCTCGCGGGCCGGGCCAGAAAGCGCCCGGACAGGAAAAAAAAAAAAAAAAAAAAAAACCTAACCTCACCAGAAAACTTAAAGTGACGCCCCCAAAAATAGAGATGGACAACATCCCGCTGGTCCCATCACCCAGCATTAAGATTCTTGGTCTTATTATAGACCAGAATCTCAACTTCAAGGAGCATATTCAAGCAGCTTGTGCGAAAGCTGCATCAGTGTACAAGGGTCTCGCACAGGCTGCAAAACCCTCTTGGGGCCTAAGCCCAGAGATTGTGAGACACTTGTACATTGGAGCGGTGGAGCCAATTATTTTGTATGCGGCCAGCGCTTGGGTTGACGGCACACCTACAATATTAAAAAGCTCCGGTCGACCCAGCGCCTCTGCGCACTAAAAATTGCAAAGGCATACCGCACCACGTCTTATGACTCCGCGATCACAATAGCCGGCTTACTTCCTTTGGACTTAAGGGCTCAGGAAATCGCAGAGTTATACACTGTGAAGAAGGGATACCCACTCGAAGAGGCCAGGGGCAGAAGTCTGGAAACTCCCATTCCCTTCTCCCAACTGCCGCACCCTGCCCTTCGGAAGGAAACCTGCATCACAGTGCTAAGCCCCACGGAAGAGACACCTCGGACACCACCCAAAGACGCCATCAGTATTTACACTGATGGCAGCAAAATTCAAGACAAAGTAGGATGTGCACTATCGGTTTGGAGGAACGGACTGGAGGTTCGAAGCAAAAAGTTCCGACTGGAACCCTTTTGCTCGGTCTACCAGTCGGAGCTCTTCGCTCTGAACCAGGCCCTCAAACTCGTACTGCAAACAAAAACCTGTAGCATCTACAACATCCTCAGCGATTCTCGTTCAGCTCTAGAAGCTCTAAGGAACACCTCTTCAACACACCCCTTAGTGAACGAAATACAAGAAGACCTGGCCCAAGCCAAAGAAAACGGCCACCAAGTCCAGCTGTACTGGGTCAAGGCACATAACGGCACTGAGGGGAATGAGAGAGCTGACGAGCTCGCCAAGGACGCGGCACTTCATCTCAAGACTTCGGCCAAGTATGACCGTTTCCCCATCTCCTTCGCCAAATCAGCCATACGGCGAAGGACTATTGACAAATGGCAAATACAATATGAAGCCTCAGAAAAAGGCAAATTGACGAAAATCTTTTTCCCATGTGTTGAAACGGCATACAAGGTTACCAGGACACTCGGCACCAATTATTGGAGAAGTCAACTGTGGAGCGGCCATGGCGGGAACAAGGCCTACCTGCATCGCTTCAAAAGAAGCCCCGACCCGCACTGCCTCTGTGCTCCGGACACAATCCAAGATGTGATACACCTAATTTGCGAGTGCCCAATATACGGAGCAAAAAGGCACGAAATAGAAATGGCAATTGACACGAAAGTGTCAATCATAAATCTGGCGAAAATTATGCGAAATGGTAAGACTGCCGCAGAATTCACTAAATTCTGTGAAGAAATAGTTAAAAGCGCGGCAGCGCAAAATAAGGCCATAATGCCTTAAGTGATACACGAAAACAGTGCAATACAAATAGAGACTCAAGGTCCTCGAAAAATTAATATCGAGGGAAATAGCACAAGAAAAATAAAAAAAAAAAAAAAAAAACCTAACCTAACCTAAATTTTGCGGGAAACAGGACAAAGAAGGAGTATGGGAAGGAATATACCGGGTGATAGGAAGGACTACAGAAAGGCTTCCCGATATTCCGCTTAAGAAGGACGGAATGGTTCTGGATCCTCTAGAATCGGCAAAACTTCTCGCGGAGACATTCTACCCGGAAGATGCAGAAGAAGAGGACAACGATGATCACCGCGAAATCAGACGAAAGGCAAGATGCGCAATCGAGATGAGTCATATAGCAGAGGACCCACCGTTTACTATGCAAGAGCTCAAATTTGCAGTGACCAGCTTCAATCCCAAAAAAGCCCCGGGCGGAGATGGTCTGACCGCAGACATCTGTGAACAAGCAATCCGAGTGGACCCAGAGCTATTTCTCACAATTGTAAACAAATGCTTGGAATTGAGATTCTTCCCAGCAATCTGGAAGCGAGCCACAGTGGTCATACTCCGAAAACCAGGAAAAGATGACTACTGCAATCCAAAGTCATACAGGCCTATAGGTCTGCTCCCGGTGCTGGGGAAAATCTTTGAAAAAATGTTAGTCGCAAGATTGAAACACCATCTTATACCAAGGATGAGTCCCCGCCAGTATGGATTCATGCCCCAGAGGAGTACCGAGGACTCCCTCTATGATCTTATGGCACACGTGCGCAATAAACTAGATCAAAAGCGCTTGGTGTTAGTGGTGTCGCTAGATATTGAGGGAGCCTTCGACAGCGCTTGGTGGCCGATGATCACGATTCGACTGGTCGAGGAAGACTGCCCACCGAACACTGGGGGAACTATGGAAAGCTGCCTCTCCGATAGAACAGTAACAGCGAAAGCTGAGTCTGCCATGCTGCCGATTGAGCCACCCGTCGAGGACATCTCTGATGGCCTCGACTGTGCGAGTGCCGTAACTCGGGCGCTCCAAACGCGCCCTCCATGCGTCAATAGCATTGACGCGAACGAGGTCCCGAAAGACTTGCACCTCGCGGAGGGCTGGATCATCTCCTTGGGAGCGGAGGTTGCGCCAGCGGTACACCTGCGCAAGAACCTGCGCCTCCAAGTCCCAGGGGATGGAACCTGCAAGTAGGCAGGCCGCCTCTGCGGATATGGTGCAGTACCCTCTAACTACCCCCGTCGCGATGGCGCGTTGCGCACGCAGGAGGGGTAGGGTGCTCACTGGATGGGCGTAAGCCCAAACAGGTGCACCGTAGAGTGCCATGGACCGCACGACTCCAAGGTAGAGGCGGCGGCTTGCATCCTGGGGCCCGTTGACGTTGGGCATGATCCTTCTCAGGGCAGATGAGGCTTTCAAGAGCCGCAGATCCCTCGAAAGGCCCTCTGTAAATCCCCTAAAACTATTGAAATGCGCGTTTTCAGTGACGCGTCGCAGTGCGCATACGGTGCGTCTGTGTACATGAGAACTGTCGATGCTAATGATGACGTCATGGTAAATCTGTTATGTGCAAAATCAAAGGTCAGTCCACTAAAACCTACCACCATTCCTCGTATGGAACTTTGCGCCGCATTGCTCGCTGCCAGGCTTTCCAAAAACATTGTAGATTGGAATCTACAATGTTTTTGGAAAGCCTGGCAGCGAGCAATGCGGCGCAAAGTTCCATGTACCAACTGATATGAATGTACCAACTGATATGAATCCTGCTGACATGATCTCTAGAGGAGTGAATGCCAGCCAACTTCGCGATCTAGAATTATAGTGGTCGGGACCTAATTTTTTAAAATGTGACGAATCTGAATGGCCTACTTTGGCTCAACCTATACATACTCATGATTTACCTGAAATAAAAGCTACGCCATTATCTATACCTGAACCCATTGTTAATTTTAAAAAATACTCTAAATTGAATAAAATCGAAAGAACGTTTGCATATGTAAAAAGGTTCATACATAATATTAAAAATCCTAAAAATAAAATAATTTGCCATTTAACTGTACAAGAACTAAATCAATCGTTTCTTTATTTGTGTTCTGTTGCTCAAAAGGAATCATTCCTCGGTGAATATAAAGTATTGTCTAAAGATAGTATGCTAAATCATAAATCTAATTTGCTTCCATTGTCACCATTTATAGATAGAAAATTCGATTTAATCAGGGTTGGTGGTCGAATTGATTCTTCTAACTATGCCTACGAAAATAAACATCCTATAGTGCTTGACTCATCCCATCAACTGACTAAACTTTTATTCGAGCGAGAACACCTACGTAGTTTTCATTGTGGACCGCAATTACTTTTGGCGACTATTCGTCAAACAGTTTGGCCAATCAATGGGCGTCGCCTCGCTCGTCAAACTGTTAATCGATGTGTTCGATGCAAACGTGCGCAGGGCAAGATCTTACAACCAATAATGGGAGACTTACCTTCACAACGTATAAATCCTGATTTTCCTTTTATTTCCGTAGGAGTACTTAGACTTCGCCGGTCCCTTTCAAATATTAAATCGTAAGGGACGCGGTGCTAGGTTACAAAAGGCCTATCTGTGTTTATTTGTGTCCTTGAGATTTAAATGTATCCATCTCGAAGCTGTGTCAGATCTGTCTAAAAACGCATTTATGATGACTCTGCGTAGATTTGTTGCACGGCGGGGTAAACCTATCGAGATATTTAGCGATAATGGAGGTAACTTCACAGCTACTGCTAAAGAGCTAGGTACTTAGTCCATCGAAATGTTACATTTTTTAGGCCTAACCTTGCGTTTTTTAGAGGACGCAATTTTATTTTTTTGATGTGTAGGGGGGGTCAGTGTAAAGCTAAAAACAAGTTTGTGGGGTCGCCATCCTTGTCCCACGGCCGCCATCTTGAAAATAGGGGTTGAAATGGTTTTACGATATACTTATCTCTTAAACTATTATTTTTTTTTAAAAACATTTTTAACAGTTTTGTTGCAAATTAAATTCTCTACAACTTTGGTCCAGTAACTTTTTGTCGTAGAACTATAAATAAAAAAGTTATAAGCGAAAATGTTCAGAAATTCGAAAAGTAAAAATAAAAGACATAAGGGACATTACAGCTGCTGCTGATCCTAATACTGATCTATCGAAGGTCGTAGTTCGATTAGGTGGGTTCCATTTGCTCATAATATGTCGTTCATAGGTGCGATTGGATATATCATGTCTGGTAGTGGACTCGAGGATATCTTCAAATTAAGTTATGCTGAGAACTGTGTACAGCACATAATGTCATGCTTATGGTAGGGCTGAACATGCTTATGGTAGGGCTGTATGTGCTTATTTGCTAGTGCATTTATCAGTAACAAAAATAGTTATGGATTCAATAGAATTTACAGAAGAAGAACGAGATTTTCTGGATGATAATATTACTATAAATGAGCACGTACAGCCCTACCATAAGCATGTCCAGACATTATGTGCTGTACACAGTTCTCAGCATAAATTAATTTGAAGATATCCTCGAGTCCACTACCAGACATGATATATCCAATCGCACCTATGAACGACATATTATGAGCAAATGGAACCCACCTAATTGAACTACGACCTTCGATAGATCGGTATTAGGATCAGCAGCAGCTGTAATGTCCCTTATGTCTTTTATTTTTACTTTTCGAATTTCTGAACATTTTCGCTTATAACTTTTTTATTTATAGTTCTACGACAAAAAGTTACTGGATCAAAGTTGTAGAGAATTTAATTTGCAACAAAACTGTTAACAATGTTTTTAAAAAAAAAACAGTTTAAGAGATATATCGTAAAAACCATTTCAACCCCTATTTTCAAGATGGCGGCCGTGGGACAAGGGTGGCGACCCCACAAACTTGTTTTTAGCTTTACACTGACCCCCCCTACATATCAAAAAAATAAAATTGCGTCCTCTAAAAAACGCAACCCCAAATGTAACTTTTCGATGGACTAACTTTCTTAAAACAAAATTCAGAATCTCTGTCTGACCTCGCATCTCAGGAAGGCATTAATTTCATATTCTCACCAAGCTACGCTCCTCATTTTGGCGGAATCTGGGAGGCGGGCGTGAAGTCTGCTAAATATCATATACGTAGAATAATGGGAAACTCACATCGTACTTTTGAAGAGTTAGGTACTTTATTTGCACAAGTGGAGGCCATCTTAAATAGTCGTCCTTTGTGCCCTCTCTCTTCCTCTCCTAATGACCTCCTTTTCCTATCCCCAGGGCATTTCTTGATTGGGAGACAATTGACCGCAATGCCAACACCAAATTAGTTGGACGTAAAAGAGGGCAATCTCCAACGCTATGCTCGAGTAGAAAAGCTGAGACAGCATTTTTGGCAAAGGTGGCAGAAGGAGTATATCTCAGAATTACAAATGCGAAAGAAATGGAAGACCGACACAGCAGTCTAAATGTTGGTGATTTGGTTTTGCTGCACGAAGACCACGTTCCTCCGTTAAGCTGGCGTCTTGGAAGAGTAACAAGATTATATACGGGACCTGACGGGATAAAGTTGCTGACGTCAATACTACCAGAGGGGTTGTTCGTCGAGCGCTTGTTCGTCTCTGCCCGTTGACAAATGAAGAAGAAGATGAAGATCAATAGGAGTTGAAAATCTAGCTTTTCAACGGGGGGCAAGATGTTAACGCGCCTAAAGTTATTTTAATAGCAATGAAGATTTTTATTTACATCTACCGTCAACATTTATATTTTATAATTCTCTCTTCAATAAATTGTCAAAACCTAAAGAGCATTATATCTAAATAATTAACAACATGTACTTATTAAAATCTAAGAAATAAGACACACGTGTTAGTATATATAGCAATAAAGTGTAATGTATCGTATGTTGTATAGTGGCGTGGAGTAGTGGGTAATCTACTTCTTCTTGGGCGGCTTCTTGGGGCGGAAGGGGCCCAGCTGGCGGCGCACGAGCAGGCCGCGCCACCACGCCTGCACGCACAGCGCCGCGCGCGTCATCTTGTCGTGGTATTGGCGCGCGCGCTCGCGCTCGTCCTTGAAGTTCACCCATTCCACCATCAGCTTGCCGTGCGTCGCCAACTGAAACACACCGCGCGTCACGTCGCGTCACGTCCTCCCGCGCCCACACGAGCACGCCGCGCGGCCCCGCGCCACTCACCGTCTCCTCCAGCTTCACGCGCCGGTCCTTCATGTCCTGGTAGTCGTTCTTCTTGATCTGTATCTTCAAATCAATGTTCTCCAAGTCCCTGTCGTACTTTTCCATCCATTCCTCAATCTTCTGGAGAGTTTCCTGCACAGTACACGGTAAAAAGCTGTGTTAGTCGAGACTCTAGACAAAATTTTTAGCCACGATGAAATTAGTTATGTGTATGAAGGCTAGATTTTTAACCTAAAACTGTCATTGCTGGTGACTATCGATACGAGGCGAAATGTATGCACATGTGCTGGCCTTTCTTAGAGAAATGAAAAACTAATCTGTGTCTATTTGGGACACAACCATAATAAAACAATAACATTTAAAATTTTCACAGAAAAATCTTTCGGTTTTTATAAAAATACTAGCTGCGCTCCGCGGTTGCACCCGCTTTGTTTCTGTTCCCGCGGGAATTTCGGAATGAAAAATAGATGTTGTCCGATTCTCAGGCCTACCCGATATGTACACAAAATTGCATGAGAATCGGTCGAGCCGTTTCAGAGGAGTTTAACCACAGTATCCGTTCCCGCGGGAATTTCGGGATAAAAAATAGCCGTTGTCCGATTCTCAGGCCTACCCGATATGTACACAAAATTTCATGAGAATCCGTCGAGCCGTTTCAGAGGAGTTCAATTACGCACAACGTGACACGAGAATTTTGTATCTAATACTAGCTGCGCCCCGCGGTTTCACCCGCGTTGTATCCGTTCCCGCGGGAATTACGGGATGAAAAATAGATGTTGGCCGATTCTCAGACCTACTCAATATGCTCACAAAATTTCATGAGAATCGGTCAAGCCGTTTCGGAGGAGTACGGGAACGAACACTGTGACACGAGAATTTTATATATAACTAGCTGCGCCCCGTGGTTTCACCCGCGTTGTACCCGTTCCCGCGGGAATTTCGGGATAAAAAATAGATGTTGGCCGATTCTCAGACCTACTCAATATGCTCACAAAATTTCATGAGAATCGGTCGAGCCGTTTCGGAGGAGTACGCGAACGAACACTGTGACACGAGAATTTTATATATAAGACTAGCTGCGCCCCGCGGTTTCACCCGCGTTGTACCCGTTCCCGCGGGAATTTCGGGATGAAAAATAGACGTTGGCCGATTCTCAGTCCTACCCAATATGCTCACAAAATTTCATGAGAATCGGTCGAGCCGTTTCGGAGGAGTACGCGAACGAACACTGTGACACGAGAATTTTATATATAAGATAATAAGAAGATATAAAATTCTGTACATATCGGGTAGGCCTGAGAATCGGACATCTATTTTTCATCCCGAAATTCCCGCGGGAACGGGTACCTACAACGCGGGTGAAACCGCGGGGCGCAGCTAGTCTTCTTATATATAAAATTCTCGTGTCACAGTGTTCGTTCGCGTACTCCTCCGAAACGGCTCGACCGATTCTCATGAAATTTTGTGAGCATATTGAGTAGGTCTGAGAATCGGCCAACATCTATTTTTCATCCCGAAATTCCCGCGGGAACGGGTACAACGCGGGTGAAACCGCGGGGCGCAGCTAGTCTAATATATAAAATTCTCGTGTCACAGTTTTCGTTGCCATACTCCTCCGAAACGGCTTGACCGATTTTGATGAAATTTTTTGTGCTTATCCGGTATCTATGAGAATCGGCCAACATCTATTTTTCATCCCGAAATTCCCGCGGGAACGGGTACCGTGGTTGAACTCCTCTGAAACGGCTCGACCGATTCTCATGAAATTTTGTGTGCATATCGGGTAGGTCTGAGAATCGGACAACATCTATTTTTCAACCCGAAATTCCCGTGGGAACGGGTACAACGCGGGTGAAACCGCGGGGCGCAGCTAGTCTTATATATAAAATTCTCGTGTCGTACTCCTGTGTGTGTGTGTGTGTGTGTGTGTGTGTGTGTGTGTGTGTGTGTGTGTGTGTGTGTGTGTGTGTGTGTGTGTGTGTGTGTGTGTGTGTGTGTGTGTGTACGAGTGTGTGGCGGGCGCACGTTGATGCCGATGTTGACGAGCAGCTCGACCTCGGCGTGCACGCGCAGCTCGTGGTCGGAGCGCCGCTTGAAGTACTCGATGCGCTCCGAGTGCTCGCGCTCCTCTAGCGCGATGGTCTCCGAGTGCTGCTCCGTGCGCGCGCGCTGCCAGTTCTCGATGTACCGACGCTTGCACTCTATATACAGAGTAGAGTCCTGCAAATTATATCACTATCACTAGATATTATAGAACAAAGTCCCCTGCCGCGTCTGTCTGTCTGTCTGTTCATGATAAACTCAAATATTGCTGCACGAATTTTTAAATAGATAGTGATTCAAAAGGAAAGTTTATATGTAAGTATATAAATTTCCGAAATTCCCACGGGAACGGACACAACGTGGGTAAAACCGCGGGGCACTGTAGTTTATTTATATATTAAGAATATTTGTATTTGAATCTATGATTTGACACGACTACCGCATGTTTTAAAACTATGATAGGTACACTCACACTCACACTACATAACATTTTCAGTTTTTGCGGACAGTGCAGTAGTACTCACTGATTGAACTATCCCTAAGTTTTCACAAATTTTCCCTAAGTTTTGAAAACTATGTTCAGACTCAGGTGCCGACAAACGTACAGGTCTTACTCACTAGGGTTTCTAGTCGAGGTTTCTCGCGTTGGTAGTTCGCAGATTTGGCCAGGACGAAAAAATAAGTCTTTCAAGTTTCAAGTCAAGATCTTTCGAGAACCTAAGGAAATTCCCAATATAGAATATTAACAAAATTAACAATGTTTTTTGTAGTTTGAAGAAAAAATGCACGAAAAATACGACGTGAGTATTATTTTCTATACAAAAAAAATATAATTGTTTTTAATTCTATGACGCAAAACGAAGTGTCCTTTAACCTTAACCCTAAGTGTAATGCGTCGCGTAGCTGAAGTCGCCGCTGCGCCGCGCGCCGCGGTGTCGCACCTCATACTCGACGCCTGGTACGAGTATGTACGAAGTTTGTTATGTTCGGAAGGTCGACTTGGTCGTGTCGTGCGTGTTTTTTGCTATGCTCACAGATAGTATGCACAGGTGCATTTGATCAGTACCATCATTATAATATAAAGAAGTACTAGACCGAATATAACCCAAATGGTAGTTATATATTTGCTGGCCCTTACCTCGACTTGCGAGATGAGGCCGTCGATGGTGACCTCGGTGTCGTAGAGCACGCGCTTGATGTGGTTGCGCTGCACGCGCAGCTGCCGGTGCAGGTCGCGCCGCAAGCTGCGCACAGTACATGTAACATACCCACTCGCGCTCATCTACATACTAGCTACGGGTATACAGACACGTACCCCGCATGAACCCCTCGGCGAGCACCGTGAGAATGTCAACATTAGATTACTGCTGGAGAAAACTATTTTGAAGAAGCATCTACATCATTCCAGTGGTAGGTTTAGCTGTTAGGGTCATGTCAATGCAAAGACGAGTAATATCTACGCGGTCCTACAATAGTACATGAAAGTGGAATCCCGCTGTATGATAATTGGCTCGCACTGGAGTGAATCCTGTTTTGTACATTTTCAAAAGATGTGGTAAATGTAATGGTGCGTGTCAGTAGCGGTGCTCACACTTTGTTCCGCTGCTCCTCCTGGTCGAGCAGCGCGCGGCCGCGGTCCCGCGCCAGCGTCGCCTCCACGCTGCGCTCCAGCGACTCGAAGCTCTTGCTCAGCGCCAGGTCCACATACGTCTCGCTCAGCACGCTTGTCACGCGCTTCCTGTGCACACCATTCACCATTCATCACGAGTTTCGACGCAAGCGGTTTGTTTGTTTACCTTTCTTGTGGGGTAGGTTTTATCCAGCAAAAATTGATTTTTATTGCAGGAGGGATCAGGGGGAGGTCTTGATTCGACTAGGTTCTCTATACGAAACATCACATTTCGTCGCCCCGCCTTCTGTGGCGGATCTTAGAAATACCTCCCCCTGATCCCTCCTGCAATTAAAATCAGTTTTGGGTGTAGGGGCACCTGTCGGAGTCGAGCTTGTTGATCTTGTAGGTCTCGGCGTTCAGGTTGTGCGGGTCGACGCCGGCCAGCTCGTCGGTGGAGGTCGGTTGGCGCACGTCGAACTTGACCGCCAGCAGCGCCGGCCACTCCGTGCGCGCCTTGTAGATCCGCAGCTCATTGTTGCACTCACCTCAACAAACATTACCATGATAGCTTCCATTTATAATTCAGCTGGTACTGTATGCTACCTGGCTGTAGGTACAAATACTATTATACTGTGAAAGTACTTATGTATCGAGTCTAATCACAACTTACTAAGAATCCGTAACTGGGTTATCGAATCCTCGAGGATAGTCCCAAACAACGACGCTAACAAATATGGCAATCTGTAAATAACAATATGAAATAAATACAATGCTACGTGGTAGCGCTCGTGGCGTAGTTTGACTTGACTGAGTGTTAACTCGTCGCTAAACGGGCATCGCTGATATAGGGCGGATACTGGCATTTCTAACTGATGATGCTTAGAGCGAAAATTATAACTAAAGAGGACTTTGCGCTTGTTTGATCAGAAAGAAATATAACAAAAACATTTTTTTTTTCTTTATTGGTTTATTAACTGGATTTAACATAATTTGTATTAGATGTTAATAAAGCAAACAGTAAAGAACAATATGTTAATCCTACTCGAAATAAACACAGCATGCAATTTGTATAATTATACCTACCAAAGCAGTATAATGTAGAAAATATGAATGAATGTTATGACGTTGAAATCACTAGTGCATGTGTGTCGGAGAGTGGTACTCACTGGTCCTCCTTGGGCGGCTCATCGTCCCGGCACCGGTCTGCGGAGTCGGGCTGCGACATTCCGCCCCGCGAGCTCAGACCTCCTGCAAGTGACACCCGCTCACATCGCGCCTCGGGACGCGGCCTACTCGACGCGACGCGACCCGGGAGGTCACGTGAGGCGCGGCATACATTATCACTTCTGATCTAATGACGATATGATAACCGACGACCTACCTATATTATTACGATATATACCCCCTTGAAGCTTTCACTACTTTCCATTTACCATTGTTGAATTTATTCACTTGTACCAATGAGTTATATTATGTGTAACATTAGTGCTAGATGAAAGGAATAAGGTATTCTCATATCTACTCATCGAAATAAATAGAAATAGAAAACATTGCAATATGGCATTGATGACAAAAATATTCAATGCTAATGTACAATTCTTTTAGTAGTAAAGTACACGCACAGGTGAAAGGTCATTCCTTTAATTTGTGTAAACTTGTTTCTACAATATCTCAACCCATATGAAGGTATATTTTATGAGAAGATACAATAGCCTAAACATGTGACGAAGTTTAAGTGACTTCTCTATCTCTGGTACATGTGAACTCAATGACTTGTACTTACCTTAAAATAATAATTATTAATATGTAATATAATCTACAAACTTAAAGCTCTTCAATAATAAACTAAGTTCTTGCGCCTATTGTAATACTTATTCCAAACATAAATAAATAATAAAATTAACTAGCTTTTGCCACGCTATGTACAAAGAATCATCAAACAGCCACATGAGTTGAAAACAAATGACGCGCCGTGAACTAACTGACAAGTTGCTTTTTAGAATATAAAAGAAACTCTTTTCAGAAAAATACTTTTTAAACTTGCAATTGATTACCGGATCGGGATTACCGGATCGGGACTATAACCTGAAATGTTTCGTGAAATAGTTTCCAGCGCGTGTACTGGGGTCGCATCACGATGAGAGTGAGATCTCGGAGTCTCGTGCTCTTTGTGATGAGTGTGGCGGGCGAGGTCCCGGGACGAGGTGGGCGAGCACTGGGTGCGTGAATGCCGGTCAACCCTCCCCCGCCGCGCCGGGTGTTTTACCACATTTACCACGTGCCCTCGCCCGCTGCTTGATGCATGCTTTGTATGCAACACTTGTATAAAGGTATAAATAAATATTTCCCTCGACTTTTAGCACCTTAGATTAGTACTTGCGTGTGACTTAGGCTTATGACAGAATCCATCGGAAGGACAATAATGTTATTATTTAAATTGACGTAATGCTCACAAAAAAACTAAAATTCTATAAATATTGTTGGTGACGCTGTCGGGGTGACCTTACCGGCACCCTCCGGTGAGCAGCACTGCGAACGGCCGCCTGACCGCCGCGCGCCGCTGCCCTGAGGCTGCCTTGCGCTAACTTACTGACCGAGCCTCAGCTCTTCAAGTGCAAACCGTGCCGAAAAGGAATAACTATTTTGATGGAACATATAATATACCTATGAGTATTGGATGAGTGTTGGTTGTTTTCCATATTGTTGGCGCGCCGGATGCGCCTTGTCCGCCGCGCGCGGCCATGAGCCGCACAAGGCCGCACCGCGCGTCGTCCTCGCATCCCGTGCGCTGTTTGTTTACTTGCTCGCCGCGTTTGTTTTGAGACGGTACTTAAGGCGCTGCGCGCCGCTGCCCGCACAGTGCGCCGCGACACCGCCGCCCACCGCACACTAGACACACTCACAGCACAACACAGTGAGTACACCCTGCCCCTACACCCTACACCCTGCATCGCGTGCCCTACGCAGGGCTCAGTATGGGTATATAACTTGAGTATGGGTATATAACCCGACGAGCGTAAGGTTAGAATATGTAACACAAAGCGCTAGGTGGGTGTGACACACCCAGATAGTGATTGTGTGGTTTTAATACACTATTATTATTACTATTTATTTTATTGAATACTAAACTAATATTAACTTTTATTTTGAACTAATTTAAAGGTGAAATTAAATAAAAAATCATTATTTTTCTTTATAATATGAAATTACAAATTCAAACTTATATTTATTAGTAATGGCACATATTAATCACTTTTTTTCAAAAATATTAAAGTAAAAACAACATAAAGTATTTTTCTTCTAATAGAATAAATATAAAAACAAAACAAACTTATACTGGACAATACATCTAATAAAAAAATACTTATTCATCTTGAGATCTGGTGCAGTTTTCACAGACGAAAATGACCTGGTACGTTCATTAGACCTGTTTGTTACTGTGAACCATTTCGTTCCATTTTTCCCCAGCAAACAGCTACTACTTACCTTTATCATTCTCTAATCCTGCAGTCTGTTCTTCGTCATCCAACTCCTGCTCTGTGTCACTTTCTATGCTTCTTTCACTTACATTATCAATATTTTGGTCACTACCAGATTCGTCAGCAGAACTGTCTTCAGCTTCTTCGAAAAGCCGTAATAATCGGTTTTGGTTGTGTTCATACGACATTCTAGATTTTTATCCTCAAAATAAAGCAATAAAACAATACAAAATAATAAAAATAAATAAAATGTGTTTGTTGAAATTTGTTACAAGTAGCGTAAGGTGGGTCTCACACACCCGCTGACAGCTTCATCCTCGTCTACACCATTCAGCGGGCGGCCGGCGACCGAATCAGTGGCAGGCGACGCTTCCGTACCTCCCCCCGCGCAGCTACTCAGGCGCGCGAAACGTTATAACAATTCGCTATTCAAATATTGATAAATTTTTTTAGGTCTGGGTGTACCACACCCAACCTTACGCTCGCCGGGATAACTGAGCATTTCATGCCGCGGGCCAGTGGTGCAGTTGAGAGTAATCCTAGAATGGCGATGAGGTCTACAAGCGTCCAATACTTGCAGTTAGATTTCATTCAATCTTTTTACCCTACAGGTTACTGGAATATCGAAGACCCCAAGACAATTATAATACTTACGTGTTTATCCAACACCTATAAGTGACACATTAAGGATGTTGGTATAGCTAGGTCTAGGTACTCGAATCAGCACTGTCAATATTTGTTTGTTCGCCATATTCTGCAAATACCAAGACAACGCGCACGTACTTATGTCCATAATTCATGAATGTAACGTGTTACGTGTGTGTGTTTTGTACATATCTAGTGCCGGGGTCGAGTCCTCACCTTCTCGCCCACACCGCGCAACGGATATCTGTTAAGCGAGTCTTGTAAAAGATCAGTGATATCATACTCCTCTACAATCTAGATCGCTTTTCGGTGGTTACTGGAAGTGCACAGGGCGCGGAGCATCTTGCCGAGGACGCGCGGGTGCACTGACATAACTACGTAGCAGTAATTATGCAATAACATCACACTGCGCTCGACCTACTGCTCTATTACAATTTTAAATTAATTCCTTTGTCGAGTGTAGTTCCTCGCATTAGGTATATTTTCTAATTATTATGCTTGAAATTATCATATTATAATTAATTACCAGCAGTTAGCATTTGGTTGTGATTGAGCCGTACGCGTGTGCCCTAAACGAGCCTAGGTGTTGTCGTTCAGTACATTGAATATCGCGGAGTGGCGTGTGTTGCAGAGATGTCCCCGCGCAGTGCCGAGGAAGCGGCGACGGAGGCGGGCGCGGCGCAGGTGCCGCGGTTCTACGCGGGGCGCAGCGTGCTGGTGACGGGCGGCACGGGCTTCATGGGCAAGGTGCTGCTACAGCGGCTGCTGGCCACCTGCCCCGACGTCGGCCCGCTCATCCTGCTCATGCGGCCCAAGCACGACGTCTCGCCGGACAAGCGCCTCGCCCAACTCAAACAGTCGCAGGCACGTGCCCCCTCAAGCTCGCCCCCACCCCGGCCTCGGGCTCGGTACTGACTGCTCATTTCCTCCGCCCGTAGGTGTTCGCGAGCCTACGCGCCACCAGCCCGCGCCAGCTGGACAAGCTGCGCGCCATCGAGGGAGACACGGCACTTCCAGCTCTCGGCCTCTCACCCGACGCACTCCATCAACTGCAACATGTAACTATTGCACCTCCCTCAGTTACACCCCAAACTACTCACACACCTGTGATTATAATGTGGCATGGTCCCGGCTGCAGGTGTCGGTGGTGTTCAACTCGGCGGCTACCCTCAAGTTCGAGGAGCCACTGGAGCGCGCCGTGGAGCAGAACGTGCGCTCCGTGATACGGCTGCTGGACCTGTGCGACCAGCTGCCCAACCTGGAGGTAGGTGTGCGAGCGGTGGTCACGTGCCGATGCGTAAGGCGATTGGGTCCCCAATAAAATGGATCCGCGTGGTCAGTCGCCGTATCCCTTATTTAAAATATTTTTCTTCCGTTAACTAGACCCACAAATAAATAGTATAAAAAATCTTTGCTTCAAGTCAAAGCAGTACAGTTAAATGCAATATTGTTTTTGGTTAATGAATAAATAAACCCATATGATTTAAAAATAACATTTTTATACTTCGCTTTTATTTTACATTTTTGACGTTTCTGCCCCTTTATATGAACCATGGTCTGCCTGTATATCATTACATAGTATAAAACAAAGTCGCGTCTGTTTGTCTTCTGTTTGTCTGTTTGTCTGTATGCTTAAATCTTTAAAATTACGCAACGGATTTTGATGCGGTTTTTTGTAATAGGTAGAGTGATTCAAGAGGAAGGTTTTTATGTAAAAAAAATCCCGAAATTCCCACGGGAATGGGCACAACGCGGGTAAAACCGCGGGGCGCTGCTAGTAATATAGAAAACTCAACAACAGTCACAATTTACAATCATAGCTTCACAAAATCAGTTTACCTACGCTTAATTAAAGCAAATCACAGTAAATAATTATAATTAGCTTCATATAAATAAGTCTCAATTATTTTTAAAATCAAAGTACCTATAATAAAAAAAATAAAATTCCTTATAACAATAACATTCAAAATTAAAATAAAAAAAGTATTCATCACAATCTCTCTAAAAAGGTCCAAAATGTATTTCACGAGCAATTCAGTCACGTACAGCATAATCGAGCGAAAATATGTTTCTTACTTTTCAAACATGGCTCGGGTTGGAGATCACCAACCCGCATTAAGGCAACCGTGGTGACCTCGACACTGTATCATCAGTGAGATGAGAGGCCTTTATCCAGCAGTGGGGCATTACAGACTAATACTTTACATTTTTATTTTTGGGACGAAGTTCCTTATCGCGCGTTGCGAAAGGGGGCTAGACGGAAATAATGGAACGACACTTTTTAGGCCAGAGAGAGACAGACAGAGGAACATGCGCACGCCAGAGAGAGACAGACAGAGAAACATGCGCGAGAGAGACAGACAGAGAAACATGCGCACGCCAGAGAGAGACAGTTCTCTGTCTGGCGCATGTTTCTCTGTCTGTCTCTCTCTGGCGTGCACATGTTTCTCTGTCTGTCTCTCTCTCTCTCTCTCTCTCTCTCTCTCTCTTATAGAAAGCAATCCAGATATTTTCGTTTCGTCGCGATTATAATGGGTGGTCGTCGATATTGAATGTTAAGCAACGGTTGTCGTGATCATGATTGTGATGGGTGGTGGTGGACAGGTGGTGGTGCACGTGTCGACCGCGTACTCCAACACCGAGCACGCCGAGGTGGCGGAGCGCGTGTACCCGCCGCCCGCGCCGCTCGACCAGCTGCTCGCGCTCGCCGACACGCTGCCCACCGACTTCCTCAAGGAGCTCACACCACGGTCAGTGTCATTTACATTAACCCTATCTATATTTAATCTCCAATTGTCATATTGCAAACTTAACTTACAAGCAAAAAACTTCCTTATTGCAGGTTACTAGGTAAAAAGCCCAACACTTACACGTTTACTAAAGCGATGGCGGAGAGTGTGATACAACAACGCACCGGTAGGCGCTACCCCATCAGCATATTCCGGCCCAGCATAGGTGAGTCTAAGTGTGTGTGTGTGTGTGTGTGTGTGTGTGTGTGTGTGTGTGTGTGTGTGTGTGTGTGTGTGTGTGTGTGTGTGTGTGTGTGTGCGCGCGCGCGCGCGTGTGTGCGTGTGTGTGTGTGGAGTGTGGAGAGAGAGTCGTGAGTGGTGGCGACGTGTTTCAGTGGTGTCGGCGGTGAGCGAGCCGTGCCCCGGCTGGATCGAAAACCTGAACGGGCCGAGCGGCGTGGTGTGCGGCGTGGGCTCGGGCGTGCTGCACGTGATGAACTCGCGTACGGCAGCGCTGGCCGACCTACTGCCCGTCGACATCGCCATCGACACGCTCATCGCCGCCGCCTGGGAGACTGCCCTCGACAACAAGTAACGCTACGCAAACAACTTACATTAACAAGCTTATTTTTTATACTAAATGTAACGGGTCTGTATCGCATAACATAAGAACGAACATATTTCCTAAATATGTACCAGCCGTATCGAGCGAATTGGGCTTTTGAAAAAAAAAATTTTTTGTGATAAATGGAAAGATTATATATTAGTTTTATAACAAAACTATTTTTTTTTTTTTTTCGCAATAATTCAAAAGTTATTTCAAAATAAAAATTATTTTTTGAATCCAGTACCGAAGACACGCCGACAACTCCCGAACAAACTCGAGCGCGTGTGACGTCTTAATGTTAGTTAATGTTAATGAAAAGAGGTTCGGTTACATCGCAAACTTTTTATATGTTTATGAAAAGAGGTTCGGTTACATCGCAAACTTTTGGAGGGAAAGAGAATAAAAGGGCGGGAATCTTGATTGTAAACGCTGTACGTACTTATGGTTAAATAGCTTTATCATTATGACGTCACAACTACGGTGACCAATCTTGGCGCGTTTATAGTCACGTGATTTTTATTTAAATTTCATCAATTTTTAATTGTTTATAATTAATTGAAAAAATATTTTTTTTAAGTTTTTTGCATTAAATATCAATATTATTAATAATAAAGTTTTAAAATACATTAAAAAAATCTATATATTTTTTTTTTCTAAAGCCCAATTACGAGACCGCTCGTGGTCACGGGATGACTCAAGTCATTTAGTTTTCAGTTTTATTTAGTACCTATAATGAGTGTGGGTTTAAAAAATATTTTCATTTTTTGTCCCAATTGTGCATTGTCAATTTGCCATCCAATTTACACAAAGCCACCAATTCATACTGCAATATACTTTATCCATCACTACTGCTTAATTTCCATAATTCCATTACATACAGACACATGTAAAAATCTTGTACCATTGTGCACTGATTGGTGTACCGCCCCGCGCCGTTCGCCGCGCCCGCCGGCATGCTGTTCACCCAGAGTGTGTTGCAGCGTGGACGAGGTGAAGGTGTACAACTGCACGTCGGGCGAGAACCCGATCACGTGGGGCGAGTTCGAGCGGCACGTGCTGCGCGCCGTGCGCGACCACCCCTTCCGCACCACGCTCTGGTACCCCTTCGGCTTCTGCGTGCAGAACTAGTGAGTCTCCGTCGTACTTTAGAACTGATATAGTACTGAAGTGGCTCCAACACTAACTCCTTGCACTTGTTATTCCAGCTACACTTACAAAGTGTTCGAGTGGTTGCTGCACACGCTACCTTTACGCGTGGCCGACTTTGTCGTCAAACAGTGCGGGATCAAAATGAAGTAAGCGTTTGTTTAACATAGAACGCATTTTGATGCATTTTAAGTGACACTGAGAAGCGAAATTGTTGATGTGTATGATGTAAACCTGAATGTTTACCATCACTAATCTGAGTGGCGTGTCGCAGGGTAAGCCTGGCGCGCAGCAGCGAGCGGCTGCGCGCGATGGTGTCGGTGCTGCGGTTCTTCGCGACCAACGAGTGGCGCTTCCTTAACGACAACGTGGTGCGACTGCGGCGCCGCCTCGCGCCCGCCGACGCCGCGCTCTACAACCTCGACCCGCGCTCCTTCACGTTCGTACAGGACAACACACACATCACACACACGCACACTACGCATACGGAACCTCGTTAAAACTGATGATGTGATTTCCAGATGGAAAGACCATTGCGACGACTTTGTGAAAGGAACTCGCAAATATCTGCTACGCGAAAAGGAACAGGACTCATTCAAAGCCAGACGACGACTGATGATGTAAGTTATTACAAGTTCCGGTACAACTTTGTAGATAATTATAATTTATTGAAGCGAGCGATAATAAAAGAATTGTAACTAGGTACATACTCGCAGTTCCAAGGTGTGCATGTCACTGTAATATAAACGCCCGTTGGTTTGGAATCCAACTAATAGTAAGATGTTAAACTATCGACAGATTGTGAATAGTTCAATCCATTTACAATTGAATGCATAATTTTTGTAAGTTCGTAATCTGTCCATTGCAATTCGTAAAATAGTGTGATCGCGGTCGTGATCGCGCCCCCAGCTCGTTGTTGTAGTGCGTCGTGACTCGTGTGTGCAGGCTGTACGTGGTGCACCAGGCGGTGGTGTGCGCGGGGTGCGCGGCGGCGCTGCGCGCGGCCGGCCCGCCCGCGCTGCGCCTGCTGCGCCGCGCGCTCTCCCGCGCCGCGCGCGTGCTCGCCGCCCACACCTAGCACGCGACCCCGTCAACTACTAGTAATGAGGTGGTAGGTCAATCCCAATGGAGATTATAATGTACTAGCTAGGTATTACATAAGTTCTTTAAGTATGATATTTATTTTACTTGTAAACGACACGAAACTGTGAGAATATCACATGTTACTCATGTTACTATAACATTAGTCAGTCGTCATGTTAATTAGTGACGTATTCAGCATTTTTGTTTGGGTCTTGACCCCAGGATCAACCATCAGTGAGATCAAGTTGTTTTAGGAAAACATGTGAATAGAGTTTATATGTATAATTAAGGTAGTGTATGCTATAAAAATAATTGCAGTGAATAGCAAATGTAAGTTAAGATTTGTTATGGGGTAGATTGTTATGGGTGTAGATTCTTCGTTCGACGGCGGGGGGCTGGCCTCTCGGCGCTTCGGACCCGCCGCGCCGCTGACTTATATGTAGGTATTACCTACATCATATTACGAGTATTATGTAGAGTCGTGCGCACTCATCGCCGACTAATTACTTTATGATACCTATAAGTGAGTACCTAAATAAAATTGTCACAATTAACAGTGTTTTATTCCTAATTGTAAGGGACTTCCTTGTGACTCATCGACTCATCACACGACCATAACGCGCGCGGCGCGGGACATAATGACAAATCCACTCTTAAATGCCATCTAATAAAGAACTTCAGATATTGATTGTGCGACATAACATAACATTTGATCTGCCTGATCTGGGCTCCCAGGCGGGCTACTCGCTGCGATATAGTATTTCAGTTGCAACTTCATTGATGAATGAGTACCTATGTAGCCGGCAACTCATTCCTGAATCTCTCGGCTCTTCAAACAACAAACAAAAGAACCCTCTTTTAAACTGACTAATTACGAACTGGTTTTTATATTTTTAATACATATTACTTATCTGAAATTACTATCCATTCTCTTTATAATTTTAGGCCCGATTTTTTTTAGAAATAAGTATTATTCAAAATATTGCAGCAAGGTTATATAGTTCGCGGGCTCTTTTGGCGGGATTTAAGTATGGCGCAATGTATGTATATCCTCAAATACTGGCAGCTATATGGTGCGTTTTTCATTGATAAAGGTAGCCGGGGCAGACTCGGACCCAATGCAGGAACGTTATCGCACGTGTGAAAACCTTAGTGGTAGTAGTCGTAGAGTCGAGTCGCTAAATAACCATAAATAAAGGTTAATGTCTAGTCTAGATACAAATGCAGTGGAACCTTCCTAAACCATCGAAGCCGGGTCGCGCCAGTCGGCCGGTCGGCCGGTCGGTCGGCCGGTCGGCACGGTATGCTAATCTCATCTCAAACGTTTTCCCCAAACTCAGAACATTACGTCATTACGTCACGTCTTCTGACGTCAAATACTAATTATCAAAAGTTACAATATCTCTCTGTCACTTGCACTGCAACTGTGGCCTGTATCACTACAGATATTTTAGTTTATAATCTGTCGCTCTACTTTTGTAGAGGCTGAGACGACTTCCCGGAATGTAACCCTGCAGTTGGAATCAGTGAATGAATTACAATTTCCTTGTTTTTTTAATCTATTTTTAAAAAGAGCTGGGCTTTACCCAAGATTGAGGAAAAAACCAAAATTCAAAATGTCTTTATTATATCAGATCATTACAATCATTTATAATCGTCAGCTTAAAATTAAGTTTACGTTAGTTCGCATCGCGCCACCTACTGAGAAGAACTAACAAGGAACTCAGTGGGGTTGTCATTTTTTTAATGATTGTATTAACAATTTTAAGCCTTAAATAATAGAGCAATTCATTTCCAAACGTCTGAGTCTAGAATATACTCTGAAATAGAGTAATATGCCTTTTGGCTGAGTCTATGCTAATAAACTTTTTGAATTAAATAAATGAAAGACTTACCACGTCGTTTGGTAATTTGTTATAAAAACGTATACATTGACCCAGTGGCGTAGAGGGCATTGGCGGGACCCCGTATAAAAAATTGTTTGGGGGCCCTTAGATTGTTTGGGGGTAAAGATTTTTCACAAAAGAAAAAAAAATTTGTGAAAGAAATATTTATTTATCATACATAACATAATTTAACCATTTTACAAATAAAAATCAAATTTTAAATATTCATTCTCCTTGCCTTTTTTCGGCAAACTGATTTATTAACTCATTTATGGCTGATGATGATTTTAGTTTTTCTAGTAAGTAAAACGGGGAAGTCCCGCAGCCCGCCATAACGATGTAGAGTGTTGCCAACTTTTGAACGCACGCTTAAGGCGGGATAAAAAGTAATTGCTTTATAGAATTTTGTCATTTGTAAAATAAAATAAATTGGGAAGTTTTTATTTCTTTTTCCTTACACACTTTGGGGGCCCCCGTGGCCCGGGGGCCCTGTATAATTGATACGGCAGATACGGCGGTAGCTACGCCCCTGCATTGACCTACGAAGGAGTGAGACACTTTATGGAGTCTAATAGTGGGCACAGCGAGCTTATTTTTATTCCTAAGATTAATTTGGTGGAGATCACTGTTAGAATACATTAGTGACAACCCTTGTGTAGGATGTTAAGACCGCCTAACGGCCTACCGTTTTATTAACTGCTCGGTCGCCAAAAACAAAAACATGGTGAAACATGATAGGCATCGCACACCCATATTCTATTTGTCAATCATCTAATGACACATTCGTTCTTCAACAATGAATAATAAAGGAGACAGCTAGCAGCCACCATGGAGGTGTAAGTCCCCGGGCCTCGGGGAGTGCAGCTGCAGCGGCGCGCTGCGGGCGCGCGGGCGGAGCGCGGCCGGCGGAGGAAGGAAGGCGCGCCGTTTATTACGAACGTTCGGCCGACGACCCACAGTGGCCCGCGGCTCCGGGGCCGAGCGCACGCACCGCACGCGCCCTACCTCTCTGATCCCTCCGCGACACACGGCTGCCTCGCCGCGAGCGCGACTCGAGATACATGAGACCGACACACAGCCGGCGCGACTCCTCCACCCACCATGAAGGGCCAGGCGAAGCGGTTCGTCTCGCACAAGGGCCGCGCCTACGACCACCCCAACAAGAAGAAAACACACGATAACATCGGATTCCTGGACCTGGTGAGTCCAACGATTCTGTGCTTGTAATTTTTTTTGGTACATACTCTTCAGTTTCTTAACTATAAATAAACATACTTCGGTGAAGAGCTACATCAAGGTTATATAAATATGCAAAAAATTAAACAAATCACCGTTGATTTTGATGAGATGCGTGATTACTATAACAATGAGAAGACACTATAGATAAGAAGTACCTATTACGTTAATGAAAAACCTATTGTTCATGAGCTTTAAACACCCTTAGAGCTAATAAATAGGCTTCGACACGAAATAGAGAAATTGACTCAGTAAGTGCTTCGCTCTTCCGTGGGTGTAATAGAAACAAGGAATAGTATCAGTAATCTAATGTTGACTTCAGTCCAGTGTTTTAGTTATTCCCGTGATGAAGACTTATAGCTCCTGCAAATTATTTAGATGTAATAAATATCAAAACAAAACAGTATTTAAGGGCCGAGGGCCGGGAAGCGCTTTGTGTCGGTCGCGGCGAGCGGCCCGCTGGCCTGCTGCGCCGCGCCGCGCCAAACTGTTTGATAAGTTTAACTTTGCCAATGCGGTGATGTTACGATGTGTTTACTTCTTCGACTAACTGTACCTTTTACTTATTAAGAACACTACTATAATTATATAATATAAGCAGCGCCCCGCGGTTTTACCCGCGTTGTGCCCGTTCCCGTGGGAATTTCGGGATTTTTTTTACATAAAAACCTTCCTCTTGAATCACTCTACCTATTACAAAAAACCGCATCAAAATCCGTTGCGTAACTTTAAAGATTTAAGCATACAGACAGACAAACAGACAGACACGAAAAAGAGACGACTTTATTTTATACTATGTAGTGATGTGTGTTATATTATATCATAAATAGCAGCATCCTGCGGTTTCAATGTATTAAGATCATCAGGATCATCATATTGTAATTTATGATTACAATAATCGGCAGATTATTGTAATTCATTTCTTAATGGATATTTCTGCATGTGATCGTGTATACAAACATCTGAAAACAACCTGTGTCAATATTTTTGCAAAAAATGTACATAGGTACATTATTGTGAGAAACTCGGGTGGTTATATAGTATGAATTGTTAAGTGGCTATGTTTTTGAAATTTTCAGAGTGGACATTTATTTGAAAATCTGCCCGTGTATACATTTCATTGCACGTGACTGTGCCTAGTGTCTATGAAATTCCAAAAAATTCAATTGATCTGCATCATGCATGTAACAGTATTGAAATGAGGTAAACCGGTCGGGTAGGATCATCGTTATTTATTGATTTTCAATATCATACATACATAACGGCCATGTGTAAAGTTGATTCCTGAGAAATGCAATGTAAGTACTAAGTGATGTGTGTGAGTGCCGCGTGCCCCGGGCGGGGGCCCGCGGGGCTCGGGGACTGCACGCGGCGGGCTTCCCTGCGCCCGGGCTCGGTCACGCGCCGGGCCCTGACCGGCGGACGCTGACACGCTGATTTATACAGCGACCCGCCCTCGTTTCGCTTCGGTTAAGCAAGATTTCATGTGGGAAATTCAACATAAAACTCACCCCCGCACCAAACAGCACGAACAACCCGCCCCGCGCCCGTGCATTTTTCCATTTTTTATTCGCGTCTTGTGCCTTATCTATAATAGTTGGACATGGAGATTTCGCGGGCTTTTTGTAGGTAATAATAAGTACTTTAAATTTGTAGAACATTTTTATTGTAGTTGTGAGTACCGCGACTTAAGAACGTCATATAAAAAATCTCGCTCAATTGAGGCAGGCAGTGCAGTAGGACCATTTTACCTGTGCACTATTTTTATATATGTATCGCACATACAGATTTATAGTCATTGCACTCAATAGATCTCGCGAACGTAATATTTTTATTTGAAACTTTGAAAATAAGAGTAGTTATTGTGCCGTTACCATAACACGAGACATGTTATCGCGGACTTTTTTGTAAATGTACAATTCTGCGCAACATTGCTTCAGTCCGTAGAGCACATCTACTGGGTTACGCGGCGCACGCAGTTGTGCCGCGCCCGCGCGACCTCTTCAACAATCGTTATATATTTTCAACAGTAAGGAATTTACATAAAACCGTATTGTACTATTCATCTTCTTCATCGAGTGGATGGACAACCTGACCAATCCTGGTGTCAGAGTTATTGAGCCGCCAAAGGCCTCTGACATGGCTCAAGTAACGACTACTATCCGTAGAAAGTAACCGGGACCGACGGCTTAACGTGCCCTCCGAAGCACGGAATCATCTTACTTTTCGAGTAATCAGGTAATTCAGCCTGCAATGCCCTAACCAAACTGAGGAAAGACTCACAAAGAGATTTTTGTGAGATATCCCCACCGGGAATTGAACCCGGAACCTCCGGGTCGTGAGCCAGGCGCTCAAACCACAAGACCACGGAGGCTGTTAATTGATTCGAGAATCTTTTAGTATAAAAGACAGACATTATGTGGGGACTACCTATACCTATACCTACTAGATATTAAAAAACTGACCCTGAAAATGCTTCAAGGGATCTATCCAATGGTATCATTAAATGTTAAAAAAAAATTACAGGATCTATGTAAAAAATCGATGTTTCCACCATTTCTGGTACCTAGTATGCGTCGAAACCTTACAGAACATGCAAAGAACCCCGTGCGTTATTCATAATCATTCGCGTTTAAAACTAAAATGATTCCGATGAATTGATAACTTCTCCCTTTTTCTTACGGGGTATGTGGTACGAGTCCTCCAAATAATTTCATTTGAATCGGTTAAACCCGAGATTAGCGTGAACAAAGGCAAAGACAAACAGACAAACAAAATAATTCTAAAAATCATTCGTTTTGGGTTCTCCTGCGTTAATGAAGCCGCCGTAATATTTTTTCTCATATAAGTTAAATTTACAGATGGCGGTCTGTTACATTTTTATTACCTGTATAGATAATTGCAATTTAATGTGCAATCATATGCAATCATTGTGCAATAGATGATGATAACGCTAGGATTGCCCGCCGTGCTGGTTTTTTTCCATGCGATGTTATTTCTGTGCTAGGTGGGGTGGCTAATTATTACGACAACGACTTTGAATATTACGTGATTTGCCGCCCCCTCGTAGGGGTCGCCCGCTTGCCCAGTGCACGCACTGAATGCCCGCTTGCGGCGGGCCTGCGGGTGAGATTCTAAACCCCTGGTAAGCTAGCATTGTCACCCGAGAATAAAGCGGCCGAGAAAGGAAACGAAGAAGCTCAGCTTAAACATAACTTTCTAATGAGAAGTCCGTGTTTGTATTGTACCTATTTACATGATGGAGCTTCAACAAACAAAATCCCCATCGAGCGGACGGCTGACGAGTACTATCGCCTTGTGATTGATTGGACCCGCAGAACACTATATGGTATCTCGCAGAGAGTAGCGGGCGTGTGTGAGTGTGTGGAGAGAAGGCACGTGACCGCGCGCGTCGCTCGGAGTGAAAGCCCGCGCGTCGCGCAGGGCCGCGGCGGCGCGCCGACCAACTGTATTAATTTGCAAACCCGACCGGCGCGCCGCTACGCGTATGAGTGTGTGTGTCTTAAACGATAATTCAATTAAAGTCGATAACAGGCCTGCGGTTTTCCTCAAGCGCGGGATTCCCTCGGCGGCGCGCCCTCTCCTAATGCAGGTCTCGGTTCCCGCTCAGTACTTATCTAAACAAGCTCGGTACTTATCTAGCCAAGGTTTGTAGGCTGTGACATTAGTGCGGGGTTTCCCAACGTAGAACATGAGGAAAAATATTTGTATTTGTCACCTTATTTTTGAGACCGTTATGTTACCATATACTACTTAATATGATGACTAATAAAGTTGATATTTAAGTACTTTTTTATTATATTAAACTGTATATAAATATGTACTTAAATACTAAATAAGGAAAAGTGTCCCCTCCATGCAATATAAAATGTAAAATTCCGTTATTTAATTATAATCAACTAGTCGCGCCCCGCGGTTTCGCCCGCGTTGTACCCGTTCCCGCGGGAGTTTCGGGATAAAATGTATGCTATATGTTATTCTGATGTACCCATATTACTGTAAAGTTTAATCCAAATCCGTTCAGTAGTTTTTGCGTGAAAGAGTAACAAACATACATCCATAGATACATCCATCCTCACAAACTTTCGCATTTATAATATTAGTAGGAAGTAGGATAGGATATGTAAACCTTATGTAAACAATGTTACTTGTGACATCTAACACATAGAGTACGGACGGAGTAAAGACGGAGTATCTTCTTCGTCTTCAATATTATTTGTGTACTAGCCGCGCCCCGCGGTGTTACCCGCTTTGTTCCCGTTCCCGCGGGAATTTCGGGATAAAATATATCCCATGTGTTATTCTGATGTATAACCTACATTACTGTAGAGTTTCATCCAAATCCGTTCAGTAGTTTTTGCGTGAAAGAGTAACAAACATCCATACATCCATACATCCATACATCCATACATACAAACTTTCGCATTTATAATATTAGTAGGATAAATAAATGACAAACGTACGAAGAACCGCGCGCCGCGGCCGCTACTCGTCGCTCCACAAGGCCACCCTTTACGACCAAAATCATTGTTATTAATTTGTGGAATTTTTATTGCAAGAAATACCTACTTGAGTTGATTGAGATTCCGTGAAGTCATTATAGTATTAGAACGGTGTCAATTATTGTGAGTCATTAATGGCAGTATTGTTTTGTTTGATGGGTATAACCGGTGCGATGTGGCCAGTGAGAGCAGCAGGCCTGCCCCGCGGGCGGCGCCGGAATGACTCTGATACCTTGCTCGATCTTGATTCAAATCAAATGATTTATTTTCAACACACTCTAAATTAGACCTAAACTAAGCTTGTATAATATAACTAAACTGATACTCCTACATATAACTAAAAGTAAAAAGTATTAGTCTGTGATATCTCTAATCAAACCGAAGAATAAGCACAGTGAAAAAAATTAAGTGTAATCACGGAAGAGCAAACTTCTCTATTTCGTGGGTTTAATCATGTTTTCGACCTGGAAATTGAACCCGTGACCTCAATCTTGGCAGTCGAGTGCACATGCCCCTAAACCACCGAGGCGATAATACATATAATAGTAGTTTATGCAACGTCATATAAAGAAGGGTATTAAAACACGAGTGTGAGTTTATGAAACGAGCGCAGCGAGTTTCATAATAGTAACGAGTGTTTTATACCCGTGTTATATGCAGTTGCATACACTACTTTATCTTCACTATTTAATGCAATTAATCAAACAAAATTTTAAAAACAAAACACATTGCGAAACATTAAATTCACGCGTAGGTACGTGTATTGTCACAGTGAACTTGCCGCCATTAAAATCTAACCAATGAGAGCGCAGCTGCGCGTAGGGCCAATCAGGAGCGAGCGAGATCTTACCAAAGAGTTTTGTGTATGTAGTTTCGACGAAGTTTTCACGTATAACCCAACTGTTTTCAAAAGCCAGCCTAATATCAAAATTTTATGCAACTAGTATGAGAATTTTGACATAAGGCCTGCCAGGTTAATTGGTCGCGTTATAATGATGTTATAAGGTTATATTATAATGATATTATAACATCATGTGCAATTGCTTAAATTGAGTGTTTTAGTTGTCTGTGCTATAACAGTAGTAATTATAAGTCAAGTATTGGAATCATAAGTAGAATGTTACAACATTAGTGTAGATAAATATACATAAACAATTTCAGGCAATAGCTAACTAAGTGTATTATTTATTACATGAACCAACCGCAACCGGAGGCCCAATTATACATACCTTATGGACTACTTGCTGCGCCCCGCGGAGTTACCCGCGTTGTATCTGTTCCCGCGGGAATTTCATTAAATGTATCCTATGTGTTATTCTGATATAGGTATCTATATATGTAAAATTCAAAGTCCTGACTGACTGACTGACTAACTGATAATCAACGCACAGCCTCAACCGCTACACCTATAAACATGAAATTTGGCAGGAAGGTTCTTCAAGTGACGTAAGTGCACACTAAGAAAGGATGTTTGAAAATTCCTACGGGAACGGGCTCAACGCGAGCAAAGCCGCGGGACGCTGCTAGTAATCTATATTACTGTAAAGTTTCAGCCAAATCCGTTCATTCGTTTTTTCGTGAAAGAGTAATACATCCATACATACATATGTACATACATGCCATACATACTACATCCATCCTCAAAAACTTTCGCATTTATCTATACTAATATTATAAAGTTGAAGAGTTTGTTTGTTTGTTTGTTTGTTTAAACGCGCTGATCTCAGAAACTACTGAACCGATTTGAATAATTCTTTCACTGTTAGATAGTCTATTTATCGAGGAAGGCTATAGGCTACATTTTATCCCGAAATTCCCACGGGAACGGGCACAACGCGGGTAAAACCGCGGGGCGCTGCTAGTAAATATTATAAAGTAGGAATTAACTAGGCCATATCATTCATGTTCCGTTGATCTACAGTCTGGATTATTAACTAGGCCATATCATTCATGTTCCGTTGATCTACAGTCTGGATTATTAACTAGGCCATATCATTCGTGTTCCGTTGATCTACAGTCTGGATTATTAACTAGGCCATATCATTCATGTTTCGTTGATCTACAGTCTGGATTATTAACTAGGCCATATCATTCGTGTTCCGTTGATCTACAGTCTGGATTATTAACTAGGCCATATCATTCATGTTTCGTTGATCTACAGTCTAGATTATTAACTAGGCCATATCATTCATGTTCCGTTGATCTACAGTCTGGATTATTAACTAGGCCATATCATTCATGTTCCGTTGATCTACAGTCTGGATTATTAACTAGGCCATATCATTCATGTTCCGTTGATCTACAGTCTGGATTATTAACTAGGCCATATCATTCGTGTTCCGTTGATCTACCTACAGTCTGGATTATTAACTAGGCCATATCATTCATGTTTCGTTGATCTACAGTCTAGATTATTAACTAAGCCATATCATTCATGTTCCGTTGATCTACAGTCTGGATTATTAACTAGGCCATATCATTCATGTTCCGTTGATCTACAGTCTGGATTATTAACTAGGCCATATCATTCATGTTCCGTTGATCTACAGTCTGGATTATTAACTAGGCCATATCATTCATGTTCCGTTGATCTACAGTCTGGATTATTAACTAGGCCATATCATTCGTGTTCCGTTGATCTACCTACAGTCTGGATTATTAACTAGGCCATATCATTCGTGTTCCGTTGATCTACAGTCTGGATTATTAACTAGGCCATATCATTCATGTTCCGTTGATCTACAGTCTGGATTATTAACTAGGCCATATCATTCATGTTTCGTTGATCTACAGTCTAGATTATTAACTAGGCCATATCATTCATTTTCGTTGATCTACAGTCTAGATTATTTCGTTACTGAACTGTAATTCTCTCTATTTCTATTTTACAGTGCATGCCGAGGACGAGCCGAGTATAACTTAGGTACTTAGTACTCGACTGCTCATTTCCTAGGTTCCATTCCATACCTATAATAATTGACCTTCTGTCTTTATTCATGTTTATTCTGATAAGTGTTGCTATTTTTCCTCCTTGTTCTCTTTCTAGAAAGTAATTAAATAAACAACGGATCGTAGGTACGCCATGGTGGCCGCGAGTCGGCGCGGGCGGCGCGCGCGCGTTGATGTCTTCACGAGGAGCGCACGAGCGCACTCCGCCACGCCACAGACTACGTACCAGTTCACTACTCACAATCATTGTCACGGTAGCTTACGTCCGCGTCATGCGCTTCTTGTATTGTAACCTAAACGGGTACTTTTACTAATACTATAAAGAGGTACATTTTTAATTTTGTTTGTTTGTGTGTTCGGGATGATCTCGAGAATTACCAGTCCGATTCGAATAATTATTTTTGTAATGGATAACATTCAATGGGGAGGTCACAAACTGCTTTTTCATCGTGAAATTCCTACGGAAACGGGCGGATCGCGGGTTAAACCATGGGGTGCTGTTATAATATAACTTGTTATAATTTCTCATGAGGCACATTATTTTGGTCATATTACTCGCTGATCCTATCCTATCCTACTAATATCACTACATAGTATAAAATAAAGTCGTCTCTTTTTCGTGTCTGTCACACTGTTTGTCTGTCTGTATGCTTAAATCTTTAAAATTACGCAACGGATTTTGATGCGGTTTTTTGTAATAGGTAGAGTGATTCAAGAGGAAGGTTTTTATGTAAAAAAATTCCCGAAATTCCCACGGGAACGGGCACAACGCGGGTAAAACCGCGGGGCGCTGCTAGTTATAAATAAGTAAATAAATAATTAAATTTAATTATAAATTAAATTAAATATTAATTATAATATAATATAATATTATAAATGCGAAAGTTTGTGAGGATGGGTGTAGTATGGATGTACGGATGTATGTTTGTTGCTCTTTCACGAAAAAACTACTGAACGAATTTGCATGAAACTTTACAGTATTGTATAGGTTTAGTATACATCAGAATAACATATGGGATACATTTTATCCCCAAAATTCCTGCGGGAACGGGTACAACGCGGGTAACACCGCGGGGCGCAGCTAGTAATACTGATTGTTAACAACAGTATTTTTTATTTTGAGTTTAATCGTGCCAAAAAGTAATCGTAATCGTGCCAAAAATGTCAAGTAATATTCACACAACTCTACTCGAATACTATCTTAACTGACAATGCGGGGCGCGGGGCGGGGGCGGGGGCGGGGGCGGGGGTGGACTGCGAGCACACCGTGCCGTGTGCTCGATCCATCTTTCGGAAAACTTGTTTATTTTTTACACAAGTATCTAATTAAGTCAAACAGGTTGTAGGTATTCGTCAAGTCCTTTTTTACGGCATTGCGTGCTATTGTGTTCTATTGCTATTGTGTTGAACGTTTTTTTACATAACTAAGCATATAATTTAGAAGAGCCCTGTACTTGACATTGTGTCGGCACTGCAGACAGAGGCGCGCCGCGACACGCGTCGCGGTTGCGAAGCAGGAACTGAACTTATCGGAACTGACTTAATGAGCACTAATGCAATGCGAGAAGCGCTTCCTAGTTAATTATGAGATAGTAATGATGACCCGAGGGCACGAGAGCGGCGGCCGCGACCCTGCGCGAGTCGCCGCGATTCCGCGAGATGCCTCGCGCCGCGTCAATGTCGCGCCGCGGCCCGCGGGGCCCGCGCCCGGCACTCGCCACTGTGATCCTCTGTCTTTATTTTATTTATTCCGCGAGATGCCTCGCGCCGCGTCAATGTCGCGCCGCGGCCCGCGGGGCCCGCGCCCGGCACTCGCCACTGTGATCCTCTGTCTTTATTTTATTTATTCCGCGAGATGCCTCGCGCCGCTTCAATGTCGCGCCGCGGCCCGCGGGGCCCGCGCCCGGCACTCGCCACTGTGATCCTCTGTCTTTATTTTATTTATTCCGCGAGATGCCTCGCGCCGCGGCAATGTCGCGCCGCGGCCCGCGGGGCCCGCGCCCGGCACTAGCCACTGTGATCCTCTGTCTTTATTTTATTTATTCCGCGAGATGCCTCGCGCCGCGTCAAAGTCGCGCCGCGGCCCGCGGGGCCCGCGCCCGGCACTCGCCACTGTGATCCTCTGTCTTTATTTTATTTATTCCGCGAGATGCCTCGCGCCGCGTCAATGTCGCGCCGCGGCCCGCGGGGCCCGCGCCCGGCACTCGTTACTGTGATCCTCTGTCTTTATTTTATTTTCTTTTTTCTTGACAAATTCACTCACGGTTAATTAGACCCAATCTAAGCTCTAAGCTTGTTATATGGAATCTAACTAACTGATACTACTAGTATTTGTTTATATATGTCGGAGATGGACGTATAATCAAGCTATAGAAGTTAAAGAGTAGTTTGTAAATTCAGTTGACTGATGGAATCGGTAGTGTTGTTATTCCGTGACGTGAGTTTTACCTTCGTGGTGTAGTCTGTGGTATGAGAATAGACTATGTTAAGTCTGTGGTGTTACGCACTATGACAGATGACAGTTGTTCGATAGAGGGATGTGAGCTGGTTTGGTAGTCTGCGGCAGTGAGTGAGTGAGTGAGTCTATGATAAGTAAAGATGGCGTACATTAGACGTTATGGGACGAATGGAGATGGTTGGATGGCGATTACATTGGAACGTAGATTGGAGGGAGGATGGGTTGACGACATCACGATCGTATTGCGAATCGAGTATAGGATTAGGAAAAGATTCTATGGCGTGGACAGGACGACTATGGGGAGTAGGGAGGTCGTTTAGGTTCCATCAATTAATTGAATCTAGACGTATCCTAACTGTAATCCGTAATCCATGATGACCGTGTGTAAAATACAAGCAATGTCATTGTAATGAAGTCCTGTGAGTTATTATTTCAAGATCAAGACCTAGAAATCCTAAGATGTTGGATTGACAGTATAATGCTCGTGCTTATCCTGATGTGACATGATTCCCGATATCAGAAGTGGGGTGAATATCGCTGTTCCCCGACATCAGAAGTGGGATGATTATCGAGGTTACCCGACATATATATGTCGGGTAACCTCGATAATCATCCCACTTCTGATGTCGGCAGAACAGGGATATTTATCCCACTTCCTGATATTGGGGACATGTCACATCAGGATATGCACGAGCATTATACTGTCAATACAACATCTTAGGATTTCTAGGTCTTGATCTTGAAATAATAACTCACAGGACTTCATTACAATGACATTGCTTGTATTTTACACACGATCATCATGGATTACACATTACAGTTAGGATACGTCTAGATTCAATTAATTGATGGAACCTAAACGACCTCCCTACACCCCATAGTCGTCCTGTCCACGCCATAGAATCTTTTCCTAATCCTATACTCGATTCGCAATACGATCGTGATGTCGTCGACACATCCTTCCTCCAATCTACGTTCCAATGTAATCGCCATCCAACCATCTCCATTCGTCCCATCACGTCCAATGTACGCCATCTTTTCATCTCATAGACTCACTCACTCACTCACTGCCACAGACTACCAAACCAGCTCACATCCCTCTATCGAACAACTGTCATCTGTCATAGTGCGTAACACCACAGACTTAACATAGTCTATTCTCATACCACAGACTACACCACGAAGGTAGAACTCACGTCACGGAATAACAACACTACCGATTCCATCAGTCAACTGAATTTACAAACTACTCTAACTTCTATAGCTTGATTATACGTCCATCTCCGACATATACATATGTAATATATAGATATGTAATAGACGTCGTGGCCAACAACTATGTCTTCATATTTTTGACTCCGGCCGGGAATCGAACCCGCAACCCCCGACACAGTAAGCGCTCTCACTACCACTGTGCCAACGGGCTTGTCTGTCTACCTGTCTACCGACGATGTTATGTTGTTTTGTCTAAAACTATCTTATAGACGTGTGCTTCCAAGAGCCTTCAGTTGGCTTCACATGAATTTGTATCGGCTTGGTTTAATGATCGTAAATCACTGAAGTACCTACTTATTAAGAGTATCGACGTCCTCGGAGCTCACCCGCGTCACGCTCCACGAGGAAAATACTGAGAAATAAGGAATTTGTTGGCTTGTGAGCGACGACACGCAACACCGCTTCGGGGATTCATCGTTACATTATATGAGTGAATGAGGAAAATGTTAGGGATTACCCTTCTCCACTTCCTCAATAATGTATTATGTTGTGATAATAGTATGAGTAACAATAAGAATATAAACATTTACGGAATTAATATTTCCCAGAAATATTTTCACACATAAAAACCACTTATAAAAACCTCAAGCATAGTTATCCGCTAGAATAGAATAGGGCGCTCGCTCTTTGGCAGAAGAGAGCGTGATTTGCAAAGATGCATAAATACATATAGTTATGTTGTGTTGTAGTGGCGGTACGCGAGCAGTGGCGAGCGGGCGAGCGCTGTGGGCGGCGTGTCGCTCGCGTGGGCGGCGTCGTTGGGGTTGGTGGGCGCGGTGGTGGTGTACGGCGAGCTGACGGCGCTGTTCGTGTCGCGGCACGCAGCCGCCGCCACCGCGCCGCGCGCGCCGCTGCTGGCTCTGTTCGGCGGCGGCGTGCCGCTGCCCGCCGGCGACCGAGCCGCACACCTCGCCGCGCTCGAGCACGACTCCCGCGCCTTCGCCCTCATCAGCGTGCTCATCATGGCACTGCAGATGACCGCCGCCGCCGCCGCCGTGGCTCTGCTTAATTGGTCCTCCCACAGAATGGTAACTATCTACAAAATTATGTTCAGAAGTTCAGAAGTGTATTGAAGTGATTATTTTATCAACAAGTACAGTAATACCCCGGACTTACGCGATAGGTGGGACTGAGCGCTATCCGCGTAAGTCGAATTCGCGTAAGTCGGGGTACAATTTTGCATATAAAGACATTGTACGGGTACGTACAAATGCTAAGCTGTTCTGAATGATAGACGCGTATATGTATATATGAATTTATTGTTAATAGATTATTTAAGTTATTTAAGATTAGTTAAGTGCTAAGATGAGTTTTAATGAGTGCGATGGATCTGCTGGCTAATACTGCACTGACTCGTGTCAATCGCTCGGTCGGCGTGGAGCGCCGACTTGTGCGACCTACTTGAGCCAAATTGCTTAGGCTTAGTTTAGCAGATTTGTGCTGTTGCTAAGGTGTTCGATAAGTATCGAACATACTCCCGAGGGTGAGCTGGGAGAGCTGGGAGATGCGGTGAGATGAGGTGTAACAATACTAATATGAGGTTAGTTATTACATCGATGAGCCAATATTTTTCTTAAGTTTAATGAGGGTTAGAACAATATATGAGCTCGTACTCTTCCTTGATTTTACTAATATAATACGTTAATCCTTATCTATGGTGAAAATAGATTGTCTTTTATTTAGGGGGGAGGTAGGTCTATCCCTTTTGATGCGTAAGCTAGACCAACGCTTGGTCTCACACGCACTACGCGTATACGCATTCTCAGGCACGGTTAGATTTCGCGCACAAGCACTGTCACTGATGTTCTCACTGGTGTGGCGCGCCTGCGCCGCGGGGGCGGGTGCGGGCGCGGGCGCGGGGTCGCGCACAAACTCCACAATGGCGCGTGGGGCCGCCTCGGCCCGACCTGCTCGCCTGCTTCTCCTCCATAGAAATCCTAGGAGTGCTGCTAGGACTGCGACTACGGCTAGTAACACGTACGATACAACGTAGTGGTGTACGTCATGAGGGGTAAAGATCACGTCTTGCTGAGCTGCTTCCTTCAAGGTTGAGATTTGATCACCGAGATGCTGGAGGGTATCGTTTAGGTCATCTCTATAGTCTTTTGACTCGTAAGATGATGTTATATTGGTTATACTGTGATGTTGTATTGGAGCTATGTTAACTAGCGCTAAGTCGGGTTTAATTGATAGTGTATTATGTTGCTGATAAGAGTAAAGCGTTACGTCACGACCTTTAGCTGTGCATTGTTTATCCAAGTGAATGAGCCCGGCCTTGCTGAGTTGGCGGTTTCGTGTTTCATCGCTGCATATTATTGTCATAGAGTAGGTGTCACATATGAAGTATAGATATGATGATAAATCGTGCAATTGAACCCATTTATTATGACAGGGTTCTTTCTTTGTTTCGCATCTATTCATATTTCCTACTTTGCAAAATACTTCTTCCGGGTCTAAATGCTTGATTGGAACTTCCAGTTGACAGAGGTAAGTTTCACCTTGGCGTTGGCACCTTTCAATGTCCTCTCTACTGGCTGTTACGTAGGAGTCTCTAATGAGATTGGTTGCCACATACTCAGTGATGGGAATTATAGAGATCATTTCCTTTTTGACTTGAAGAGGTACGGGGAATAGTCGATATATCTGGAAGCTATCTCTGCTGATTAATGGTACCGTGATTTCAAATATGAAGTACTCAGTATTCATTCTCGCCTTGACTTTTAGTAAATCGTATATTGCATAAAAGTTGGAATGTAAGCTGTCTATGGGTAACGTCAATTCTTTCGATATTTGACTTGATGCAATTTGTAGTTCGTTGCTGAGCTGGTTTGGAGTTAAGAGATGGAAATTTACTTTACCATGATAGATATCCGTCATTGTGTCAATCAATGAATCCTGTATACGTTTTAAGTTCTGAATCAGATTAGTGGACGCTAAAGCTGTGAGTGTAAACTCTTGTATTATAGCTGTTATCTCTTGTTCTCTATGAAATCGCCTCGCTGTTTGCTCTATATTATTAAGGTGTTTATTTATAAGTTTGTGTTGTATATCAATCATTTTCTCAGTTCTTTTTAGTATATTGTACTCTGTTTCTACTACTGATGTTTGATTTTTCCAAAGCTGTAGAAGATGTTTTTGGTTACTGTTCACAAGTTCTATGTCGCGTTGATATTGATCTGCGAAGCTTTGGTCCAGTACACCAAACAATGTATTTGCTACTGAGCAGCGTTTATCAAGCCGCGGCGAGTCCTCGATTGCGTTCCGAAATGCTGATTTAGCAACAGCTGATTATAATGCTGTAGTTCGCTATAATCGTGTAATATTTGTGTTAATATTATATTACACTGGGACGATTCTTTGATTTTGTTGCATGTTTTTTCTAAATACTGAATGAAAGTGTAAGCAGCTTTATCTCCTTGCCAATAAGGTTGCATATCGTAGTACGAGACGATTGTCCATTTATCTCTTATTATATTCATTTTTCCGATTGTATCGTAAAAAAGAGATTGATTTCTGGTGAGTTGGGTTATATTGCTAGTGTGAGCATCGCCTGGCAACAACATATTCATAAATAATAACAAAGATAGCGCCAAGCTAATAATTGTCGGACATGATTTTTCTCTTACTCGCCGTTTGGTACATGATAGGGTTTGCTTGGTATCCGGATATGGATCGCTTGACTGATTGACAGGCAAAATCGATAGTTTAATTACGGGACGCTTCATAAACCCGTTTTTTGTCTTAAGGGTTACTACCCTAGCCAAACCGTCATTTCCCGGATGTACCTCAACTACTCGGCCGACTGGGAACCTTCCCGCTATGAAATTGTCTTCATGTATGGTTACCATGTCGCCGATTTTTATGTTGTCCTTTTTGTTAAGCCATTTACTACGAATGGATAGCTGGCTCAGGTATTCCGTTTTCCATCGCTTCCATAAATCTTGGAAAACTTTATTTATTAAGTTCCATCTAGCCCTGGCGTCTGTTGTTGTTTCAATGACTGTTAACCCTCCTCGACCGGTTAGGAAATGACCCGGTGTCAGGAAGTTCAGGTCATCGATGTCTTCGGATAATGGGCACAGAGGTCTTGAGTTGAGAGTCGCCTCTATTTGTGCTAACACCGTGCTGTATTCTTCGAAGGTTAAAGCTTGTTCACCTACAACTCTTTTCAGATGCTGCTTTAGACTTCTGATTGATCGCTCCCAGATGCCACCGGCGCTCGGCCATGAAGGACAATTCCAGTGCCATTCTATGTTCATCTCCGCTACTTCTGTTTGAAGCGAATCGCTAAGGACTTGTTCCAACTGCTTATACTCCTCCTGTATGAGCTTGTTTGCTCCTACAAAGTTGGTTCCATTGTCCGAGTACATATGCTTTGGTGTTCCTCGTCGTGCCGCCATTCGTTTCAGAGCTGCCATGAATGAGGCGCTACTGAGGTCGGACACTAACTCGATATGTACAGCCTTTGTTACCATACATATGAACAGTGCCACGTACCCTTTGGATGTCTTGACTCCACGTCCTTTATTCGCTTTCACTGGAATTAGCCCCGTAAAATCTACTCCGGTGTGGTAGAAGGCTGGGGCTGGGTTGATTCTATAATCGGGTAGGTCTCCCATTAGCTGCTGTAATTTAAGTGGTTGTTGTTTCCTACAAGTTACGCATCGCATAAGCTGTTTTTTGACTGCTCGGGTTCCTTTAATAACCCAGTAGGCTTGTCGTAAGAATGACGTGGTGAGACGGGTTCCGCCGTGATGTGTGAGCTTGTGGGCTTGCGAGATAAGGAGTTCCGTTAATCGACTGCTATATGGTATGATTATAGGATATTTCATTTGATCGCTTATGTTCGCATTTCTCAGTCTGCCCTTAGCCCTTAAAATACCATAGGAGTCTAAATACGAGTTTAAATTCTTTAGCTTGCTATCGGATTTTAATTTGTTGTTATCTAATAGATATTCAATATCTTCATAAAATTCACTGCGTTGAACATGTTTTATTATAATATTTCTTGCTGATCTAAGCTCATGTATGGTTAGGTACCTATGTTTTTGTTTACAAACATTAGGCGTCAATGCTCGCCGTATCCAACATACAATGCGAGTAATTTTAGAAATAGAACTGTATCTATTTAAAATCTCGTCGATTGTATTTTCTTTTAGATTCGTGTTTTGAACTACGCTAACTTGTTTCTTGGCTTCTTCGCTTGTTGTGTATTTCATGTCAAATTCCTTCGGCTGAAAGTTTAATGAAGATAGAAAGGCGGGTCCTTTCCACCATAGTTCGTGTTCGCTCAGCTGTGATGGCATAAGTCCTCTACTAGCCGCGTCAGCTGGATTCTCTTTGGTGTTTACGTAGTACCACGTTTCAGGGGGCATTACGTTGGTAGTTTTCTTTACTCTATTAGCTACAAAAGGCTTCCATCGCTCTGGAGACCCTTTAATCCAACCGAGGGCAACTTTTGAATCGCTCCACCCGTACTTTTTGATGCTAAAGTTGTTAAAACTGTTAATAATCTTTGTTATAAGTTTTGAAAGCAGTTCGGCGGCACATAGTTCCAGTCTCGGTAATGAGACGACCTTTCTGCTAGGCACTAGCCGGGTTTTCGCTGCGACTAGCACTATTGATATGGTATTGTCCTTTACGATTCTTGCGTACACTACACCGGCGAATGCTTTGATCGAGGCGTCACAGAATCCGTGTAGCTCGATGACGTCACCTTGTTTGCTTTGTATCCACCGTGGAATTTTGAACTGGTTTATAAGATGTATATCCTTTTTCAGCCGATACCATTGTTCTTTGATGTTTGTAGGAACTTCATCGCCCCATAGTATTTCCGCATTTTGCCACACTTGTTGGAACAATAGTTTCATTGTTGTAATTAATGGAGACAACCAGCCTAAAGGATCAAAAATGGTAGAAATTTCAGATAAAAGCATTCTTTTAGTTAACTTGTCTTCCTCTGTGCTGCTTAAAGTGCTTTGAAAAGTGAATGAATCCTCCCCTGAGTTCCATCTTAAGCCTAAAGTTTTTGATGAACTTTCTGTTTTGAAAGTAAACATTGTCGGCTCCTTGTTTATAGCTTGTTCGACATCTATTAAAATCCGTTTGTCGTTGGAGGACCATTTTCTAAGTGAAAATCCGGCACTATTGAGACATGCGTTCATCTCCGTTATGCTCGCTTTTCCTTCAGGGATGCTGTGACTGCCTGAGATCCAGTCATCCATATATAGCTCCTCTTGGATGCACCTTGCTGCTTTAGGGAATTTGTGCTGCTCATCGGACGCTAATTTACGAAGTGTCATCATTGTAAGGAATGGTGCCGATTTAGTTCCGTAAGTTATTGTAGATAATTTATAAGTTTGAATATTTTGACTTGGATGTTCTCGCCAGACTATTTGTTGAAGGTTTTGATCATTTTCATGAACCCGAATCATTCTGAAGCATTTTTCTATGTCCGCTGTGTAAGCGTATTGATACTGTCTCCACTTCAGAATGAGCTCAAGGAGGTCCTGCTGCAGATTCGGACCCTTGTACATGAGATCATTAAGGCTAAAGCCTGAGGATGTTTTCGCTGAGGCGTTGAACACTACGCGTAGTTTCGTTGTGCTTGATTCTAATCTTTGTACGGCATGATGAGGTAGGAAGCATTCTAAATTAGCTGTCTGTCCTCTCGCGTTTTTCATATGGTTGAGCTGTTCGTATTCATTGATAAACTGCTTGTATTGTGTTGCTAAACTTTCCTGTTTCATTAATTTACGTTCCAAATTTCTAAACTGTGCTATTGCTATTCCTTTTGATGCTCCCAATTTTTCTCGCCATTCCGCCTTCATAGGGAGTCTAACTTCATAACGCCCGCTCTCTAAGCGTTTTGTTGTAGTGTTGTAGTAATTGAGGCACTCTTCATCTTCCACTGACATTTCATTTTGCTCGGAAATGTCTTCAATTTTCCAAAATTGCTGAATATCCTCAATATTATTTAAGATGACGTTGCATTGGAATGATGTTTTCACACTACCGCATAATAACCACCCCAACTCGGTATGCTGTGCTATTGGCTCCGATTGACTCTCGCCGCGAATTAAGCCTTCTAACATTATTTGAGAGTATACCTCCGCTCCGAGTAGAATGTCAACCGGGCGACTAACGTTGTACTCAGGATCGGCTAGTGCAATATGTCCTAGGTGTTTCCAAGAAGGTTTGTCAAAAGACTGGTTCGGTAGGTTTTTTATTAAATTGTTCATTATAAAAACGTCCGTGTTAAACTTGAAATCTGAATAGGTTGATTGACAAGTGATAGTAACCCTCCCTTTGCAGTTATTTTCCCGCTCTCCAACTCCAAAAATAACTCCATTACATTTTTTCCGCTTTAAACCAAGCTGCTGAGCTGCTTTTTCGCTTATAATTGATACTTGCGAGCCCTGGTCAATCAGTGCTCGCATCATATGTTGAATATTGTCTGCCGCTGTTACTTTTACTAAAGCTGTAGCTAACAATATCTCCGAGGACTCGCTTTTTGGGGATGTCTGTACTCCGTTGCTATTCTTAAATTGTTCCTTTTGTTTGTAAGCATACTCCGTTTTCACTCTCGAAACATCTGCTGAGTAATGCGGCCTTTGCTGAGTTGAAAAGTAATCATGTAAGGTCGTATGATGCCGCTCATTGCACTTATGACATCGTTTTGTAGAAAAACAATTTGCTCCATTATGGTCATAAATGCAATTTAAGCAATAATTAAATTGTTTCAATAATTTAATTTTGCGATCGTTGCTAAGTTCTAAGAACTTGCTGCAACTTACCAAATTGTGTTCACTATTGCAATGAGGGCATCTGGTTGTTGCTACGTGCATTGATTTCACAATTTCGTGATTATTGTGAGATTTCCATTCTTTATTCGGTTTGATATTATATTTATGAACTGGAAAGTTTGAGTTTCGATGTTGCTGATACTGAGATGGCTTTGGGTTTACGTCGTGACGCCGACGGGATGACTCCAGCGTAGTAAACCTTTTCTCTAGGTATTCCAGGAAATCCTTCAATGTTGATAGTTCTCGCGAGTTTGACAATGTTTCAATATATTCGGAGTACGACTCGCTATCCAGTTTTTGCGATAGTATGTACACGATGAGTGGGTCCCAGGTTGAAATATCAATACCTAGGTTCTTTACAGCGTGAATACTCTCTAACGTGACGTCATGTAGTCGCTTGATCGCTCCGAACGATTGTTGTTGAATGTTGGGAAGGTTATAAAAGGAACTTATGTGTGTGTTAAAAATTTGCCTCTTGTTATTGAATCTATTAGTTAATATTTCCCAACACGTGTCGTAATTGTCGGAGCTGATAGGAAGATGTTGAATCAAGCGTTCGGCTTCACCTTTCACTTTGCTCTTCAAGAATTGCATCTTCTGCGCATTTGAAAGTGAAGTGTTATTATGAATAGCTTCATTGAACAAATCTTTAAACGATGTCCACTGGTGAAAGCTTCCTGTGAATACCGGGACGTCCATTTGCGGGGTAGATTTTTCTCTATACGACGTTGACCACATTTTGGAATTGATCGTTTTTCTCAGACAGTTGTACGTAGACTCATGCTTGTTGTAGTTATATTCGTACGCTTCATCTTCTTCTAATTCTAACATTATATCCCAGTGACAGTTATCCACTACTGTCCAGCGAGTTTGTAAGACTCGCAGTGCATCTTCGAACTCCCACTTATCCCGTAGGGCTTCTACATCGATGCTATCTACCGCTCTCGTAAATGCTTTGAAATTAATGCGTTGTTTTCGCAGAATTTCATCTAACTTGCTGCTGGCGACGGGCGCGGTTGCTGCTGATGCTGGTTTATTTTGCTCTCCCCTAGCCGACGGGCCTGTCGCTGCTAGGGTGGTGGGACTTTCTTTACGCTCAGAAATTCCCGATTGGTCGTCTTGTTGATGTAACTCATCGTGACACCTAACTATTAACTCTTTAGCTGACTGATACGTTTGTTTAGTTCTCTCAAACTCACAATCGACAAAGTACTTATGTCCCCTACTTTCGTAAGGTAAAAGTTTTTCATCATTATGCTGATACTCTCTCCAATACAACTCTAAAACCTCTAACTTTTTCTTACAATAGTCAGTAGTTTTACGCTCTTTACTGTCCTTTTTTAAATTAATACCGATCTTCCGAATGTTCTCTGCTAACTCGGTTTGTTGGAAATAAAGAGTTTCCATATTTGAGAAGTAGGTAATTCGTTAATAAAAGGAACGCTCTTACTTGAAAGCCGCTTATCCTACGGCTGCTATGTAGTTGGGGGTTGCTGACGCTGCTGGAACCTGGCGAGTCACTCGCCTGCTACAATTCGATTAGGGACAGCCTCTCGCCTGCTTAGGTGCTGCTGCTGCTCGACGGGCGATCTTCTTGTCCACTATGTGCTTCGAAACTTCTCTCAAAGTCTTTGGCAATGTATTACCATACACCAATTCTCCGGAACTCAGAACGCGTAACACGAATGACACGTTACACTGGCACGTATGTTCGCGTTGCAGTTTAAGTATGTCACTCGCGAATATGTCCCGCTCTTCCCGGATGGCTCGAAGGACCAATATGTACGGGTACGTACAAATGCTAAGCTGTTCTGAATGATAGACGCGTATATGTATATATGAATTTATTGTTAATAGATTATTTAAGTTATTTAAGATTAGTTAAGTGCTAAGATGAGTTTTAATGAGTGCGATGGATCTGCTGGCTAATACTGCACTGACTCGTGTCAATCGCTCGGTCGGCGTGGAGCGCCGACTTGTGCGACCTACTTGAGCCAAATTGCTTAGGCTTAGTTTAGCAGATTTGTGCTGTTGCTAAGGTGTTCGATAAGTATCGAACAGACATACAAAGTATGTTTAATTGGGACTGGAGACTAAATAAAACAATAATTTAGGAAATAATTAGTATCTAATTCTAGATAATATGACAAACTATATTAATAGAGTGTATAAACACAATCCGAAGTTATTTTGATGTAGAAGGTTTCATAAATTGTAACAAAGTCGTCTGACGAGTCAATGTTTTTTTCTTCTCCCAGCGATAATACCATGCCGTTTACGAATGATGCTTGAATTCAAAGACTGAGCGTTTTTCACAGCTTCGAGAATTTTTTCTTTACTTTTCGTAATTGATCTGACTGTCGATTCCGGTAGATACTTCTTCGCTAAATCACAAATTTTTATTTTTGCATCGTAGTCTTTAATTATGTTAAGTTTACACTCCAAAGAAATGTTTTTCTCTTCTTGTTTAAATCAAAAGAGTCGGTACTTCGTTTGGATGCCATAGTACCTACTTAGTAAATATCTCAGGTCGTCGCACAACGCACAAAAAACATAAAATCGTAATTTATGTACTTATGTGAAAATTAACTCGCGTAACTCCGAATTCGCGTAAGTCGAGGTAGCGTAAGTCGGGGTATTACTGTATCAATTTCCATAACTGTTGTATAACTGTGTAACTGTGTAATATATATTTGTGCAAGATTACAAGACTACGACTACGGCTGTTGCGCTCCGTGATCACGCAGGAGATGGCCTTCTTCGACACCAACACGACCGTGAACTTCGCAACTAGTCTGACCGAGTGAGTAGCCGCCGGGGCGGGGCGGGCAGGCCGGCTGCGGGCGGGCACACGTGACGTGTCGAGTGTTTCAGGGACATGGAGAAGCTGCGCGGCGGCGTGGGCGAGCACGTGGCGATGACCTCGTACCTGGCGGGCACGGTGGCGTGCGGCCTTGGGCTGGCGCTCTGCTACGGCTGGCAGCTGACGCTGGCGGGGCTGGCCGTGGTGCCGCTTGCCATCTTTGTCGCCGCATTCGTCAACAAGGTGCCGACTCTAATCTAACCTAACAATAACTCGGACTCTCGGATCTGCATAAATAAAAATATCAAAGTTGGCGCGACAGATCGGTTCGTTTCGTCCAATTGTCATGTCTCCAGAAAAAGTGGGTTTTTTATGACCAGACATAATGATAATTGCAGAAACAAACGGAGTGTTCGGAAGTGGAGGTGGTGTCGTACGGGAGCGCCGGATGCGTGGCGGAGGCGGCGCTGAGCGCGGTGCGCACGGTGCGCGCGTTCGGCGGCGAGGCGGAGGAGGCGCGCCGGTACCGCGCCGCGCTGGACGCCGCGCAGCCGGCCGCGCGCGCGCGCACGCTGTGGGCCGCCGCCGGCGCCGGCGCGGGCTGGCTGCTCACCTACGCACTCAACGCCGTCGTGTTCGCGTACGGCGCCGTGCTCATCGTGCGTGACCGCCCGCTGCCGCCCGAACAACAGGACTACGAGCCAGGAGTCATGGTCACCGTCAGTATCCCGTACATTACGCCTAGACTACTCGCCCTGGCCCACTCATTGACTCCCGGCACGTGTCCCTGTCGCTCAGGTCCTATTCTGCACGTTCATGGCGGCGCAGAACATCACGATGTGTCACCCGCACCTGGAGATGTTCTCGTCGGCGCGCGCCGCCGCCAGGTCCATCTTCCAGCTGCTGGAGAAGAAGTCTCGTATCGACGCGCTCGATGACCGCGGACATAAGCCCGACGCGTTCAAGGGCGATATCGAGTTCGATAACATCTACTTCAACTACCCCTCCAGGCCAGACGTAAAGGTAAGTTTGGTGAGCGTTCCCGTGCAGTGATCCCAGTGAGTGTGGGAGCTGGGAGCCCGTGGTTATCATGAGTGAATGTTGCGCGGAGTCAGGTGCTGCGCGGGCTGACGCTGCGGGTGCGCGCGGGCGAGACGGTGGCGCTGGTGGGCGGCTCAGGCTGCGGCAAGTCCACGCTGCTGCAGCTGGCGCAGCGCCTCTACGAGCCGGACGCGGGCTCCGTGCGCGTCGACTCGCGGCTGCTCGCTGACCTGCACCTGCACTATTACAGAACCGCCATAGGTATGTACATCAAGTATACAAATCATACATACAAATCAGACCAAGTATTACTACACTCGACACTTTAGAAATCGTTAAAAAATTAATCGGAGAAAACACAAATTGAATGTATAACTTACGGTGCACTACAGGTGTGGTGGGCCAAGAGCCAGTACTGTTCAGCGGCACGATCCGCGAAAACATCGCCCTGGGCGTGGGCGACGCGAGCGACGAGGATGTGGTCGCCGCCGCCAAGACGGCGCACGCGCATGACTTCATCAGCAAGCTGCCTCAAGTGAGTATTTATTATATGCCAAGACAGTCGAAACATCAAACTCGTATTTGGTTGGCAGGTTGGTTTGATCCACATGGTACCCCTAGGCCGCAAAATGAAAAAAATATCTTCAGTTGTGGCCACAAATCAAAATAACCTTCAGGTTTTGATTTTGTAGACAACTATGCCACATAAGATAAGTGAAGTTGATAGCTTCGTCGTCGTAGTCAACGGCCAGGTCACACAACATTAACTATAAATAATAAACAAATCGCAGAAAGGAACCTTAGACTTGGCACGACTTTGTCTAGATTTCATTACTTTTTAGAGATAAACAAGCAGGTCCATCGAGACTTGGCTAGTTTTTTACAGAATGTTTTTGATGGGATTTTAATATGCGGAAAAGACATAAGCTTGCTGTTGTTTATAAGTCCAGGTTAGCGCGAACCAGGAAGCCTTTCATTGGTAGCTGTATTCAATTTGTAACAAAATTCCCAAGGAGGTAACTGAGCTGAAGATAAATTCAAATCGTTCTTTAAAGACGTTTTATTGACTAAAGCATACAATAGCGTTACTCTCAGGCGTTACTAATTCCATTGAGGACAAAGAAGTCTGGGGCCAAATTCTTGCAACACAATCTGATTTTGACATGTAATCTATACTTATATTATAAGTGTTTAATTGTATTATAAACCTTATAAAAAAATACCAGCAGAGTTTCTTGCCCATTCTTCTCTGCTGATGTTCTTCCGAATGGGTGGTATAATCAAAAGTAAAACTGAATAAAAATAATTTAACCGTAAGTTTGAGGTGAAATATATGTTGTGTGCAGGGGTACGCGACGCGCCTGGGCGAGGGCGGGGGCGCGCTGTCGGGCGGGCAGAAGCAGCGGCTGGGCATCGCGCGCGCCGTGCTGCGCCGCCCCGCGCTGCTGCTGCTCGACGAGCCCACCTCCGCGCTCGACCCCGCCGCCGAGCAACAGGTATCATCGCATCACTACACTACACATATTCTATCTGTGCTACATCATGGGCAGACTGTTATTGGCATTTCTAATGCTATTTCATACTCTGTTGACTACTTTTCCTTCACCCTTCTAATTTTGTATCGTAAATGGAAATCAATGGTTTTTGTACTTTACCAGGTTCAATTGGCGTTAGATTCAGCGAGCAAGGGGCGCACGACTTTGGTAGTGTCTCACAGGTAATCAAATAGTTTTTGATTGTTAAATAGCCCTTCCATAAATGAAAGTATCCCCACGTAGGACGTTCTTTGATTTGAAGATGTAAATCATCATCGCTGGACGTGGGTGTCACTTGGCAGGTTGTCGACGATCGTGAACGCGGACCGCATCGTGGTGGTGGAGCGGGGCGCGGTGGCGGAGCAGGGCTCGCACGCCGAGCTGCTGGCGCGGCGCGGCGCCTACTGGCGGCTCGTGCAGCAGGACCTCACCACCAGGTACCACCCTCCCCCTAACCCAGCCTCCTTCCACCACTAGCCACAAAATAAAAACACCTTATAGACTCCAATACAAGCGCACTAATGAGCTTCACGCTATTTTCGGAAGTGGTCAATGTTGAAGTTTTGCTACGAAAACTGTGTAAGCACACTTTAAAAAGTAAGTAAGTTTAGGTGTGCGTCTTGTTATGTAGTATGTGAAGGTGTATTTATTTAGTGGGGTCGGGCCGCTGTCTCTCTCACTGCTCGTCTCATTACCGCAGGAGCATCAAGAGCGCACGCCCCGCGGCCCCGAGTGACGAGCCCGCGCCTGATGCTGTGCAGACCTTCCGGCGCTCTTCCACCAGGCACTCCAGCAACTTCGTCAGAGGTATAGTAGTTATAACTCACGAGCATCACCAACGGCCCTGGATCATATTTGTGTCGGTAATTGTAGACTGGTAAGCTGTATCACTGATCACCTGGGCGCTTATCACAGCCATCACAACTCTATTATTCTTTGATTATTTAAGGACCCTTGACATTTACTTATAGAGAAATTACAATAATTTTGACTGTTTAGAATTTTCTATTAAGCCAGCATTATAGGTAATAATAATTGGTATAATGTGTGTAGCATCTTCGTCGAGCCTGAGTGGTGTGCGTGGCAGCCGGCGCATGGGCAGCGTGTTGGCGGGCGCGCCGCCGCCGGACCTGGTGGCGGACGTGGCGAGCGCGGGCGCCGAGCCCGACGAGGCGCCCGTGGCGAGCTGGCGGCTGCTGCGGCTGCACGCGCCCGAGTGGCCGCTCGTGGTCGGCGGCGCCCTCGCCTCCATCGCCGTCGGCGCCGTCATGCCCACATTCGCCTACCTCTTCTCTAAACTATACGGGGTGAGAATCGTTTACTTTTCTGTGCCTTACGGTGTTACAATTTTGTATTATTTGTAGGACGCTTGTAGACGAGTGAGTAGAAGCGGGTGTTGTAAGGTATCGTGTTTTTTGTGTGCAGATGTTCTCGTGGGGCGAGAGTGAGGAGGTGCTGGTGTGGTCTCGCGTGTACGCGGGGCTGTTCGGCGGCGCGGCGGCGCTGTGCGGGCTGGTGGTGTTCCTGCAGACGTGGCTGCTGGGCGCGGCGGGCGCGCGGCTCACGCGCCGCCTGCGCCACCACACGCTGGCTGCCTTCCTGCGCCAGGAGCAGGCCTGGTTCGACGCGCCGCACAACGCCGTGGGGGCGCTAAGCGCGCGCCTCGCCGCCGACTGCGCCGCCGTGCAGGGCGCCACCGGTTAGTCACTTCGCGACGCCTCTGCACATGCTCCTCACACGATCCTCTCTCCTCTCTGTCTCACCATTACGACTCTTATTCCAGGCACGCGGCTCGGTACGGTGCTACAGGGTGTGAGCACCATGGTGCTCGGCGTGGGACTTGCAATGGCATTTTCTTGGAAAATGACTCTTGTCAGCCTTCTTAGCGTACCCTGCGTAAGTACCTACTTAGTTACCTGTATCATCTCACCAGCGCTGGTCTGGTGGATAAGATATATGTGGTAGGTACATACATTAAGGTATTACTATCTTATTAGATACCTTAGTTGTTCCTTACAATCTACGTGAGAGACATTCGAATGGTTATCGTGTTGCAGGTAATAGGTGGGATATGCTTGGAGGGCTACGTGAATAAGAAGTCCGAGGTCCAAGAGCGGCGCGCGCTGGAGGCCGCGTCGCGCGTCGCGAGCGAGGCCACGCTTAACGTGCGCACCGTGCAGAGCCTCGGTGAGCATCCCCTCGTCACGTCGCTCACTAACTATTTCGAGCAAGTCAGGGCCCGCCCCGGTGCCTCCGACGTAGACGACGTAGACAATGTGACATGAGGCGTGTGTGTGCAGGCGTAGAGCAGGAGATGCTGGCGCGGTATGCGGCGGCGCTGTCGGGCGGCGGCGCGCCGGCCGCGCGGTTGCTGCGCGGCCCCGTGTACGGGCTGTGCCTGTGCGCGCCCACGCTCGGCTACACCGTCTCGCTCGCCTACGGCGGGTACCTCATCGCCCGCGAGGGGCTGCCTTACGAATATGCCATTTTGTAAGTGTCACACTTATTTACAAATTACCAGTTCGCCACCAATTTTACTTACAATATTCTTGAGGGATGTCAAACAAAACTAAGTGTGCAACTCTAACATTATTATCCAAGTAGTGTAGCAGCAATTTTGTTAAACTTAGGTAGGTATATAAATGTTCACCATCGCGTCGCCGTTAAACTACGCTAGGCAGGATGTTACATAAATGGTTATTATGGCACGCAGAGTATCGGAGGCGCTGATCTACGGCGCGTGGATGCTGGCGGAGGCGCTGTCGTTCGCGCCGAACTTCACAGCGGCGCGGCGCTCCGGCGCGCGCATCCTCGCGGCGCTGGCGCGGCAACCGCTGGTCGTCAGCGAGCCCGGCGCCGCACACGACCCGGACTGGGTACGCCAACTTACTCTTACTCTTTCCTCTATCTATCAACCACCTGTTTGGGTGATTTCCAGCAGCTCGTCGGATCCTTTTTCCGCAGGGTCCATTGTGCGAGTCAAGTTCGTTATATGATAATACCTACCTAATGTAATATAATATCGTGTGAACAGAAAGCGGATGGCGAGGTCAGTTTCGAGGACGTGGAGTTCCAGTACCCGGGACGCAACGCGGCGGTGCTGCGCGGGCTGTCGTTGCGCGCGCAGGCGGGGCGCACCGTGGCGCTGGTGGGGCCCAGCGGTTGCGGCAAGTCCACGCTGGTGCAGCTGCTGCTGCGGCACTACGACGCGACGCGCGGCCGCGTAGCGCTGGATGCGCGCGACACGCGCCGCGATCTGGCGCTGCCGGCGCTGCGCGCGCAGCTCGGCCTCGTGCAGCAGGAGCCCGTACTGTTCGAGCGCACGCTGCGCGAGAACATCGCCTACGGGGACCTCTCGCGCGCGCTCTCCATGGACGAGATCATGCACGCCGCCAAGCAGGCCAACGTGCACAACTTCATCGCCTCACTACCTCAGGTGCCTACTTAAATTTACCCCCCCCCCCCCCCCCCCCCTGCCGAACCGAGGAGCAAGCTAATATCTATCAATGACTGTAGGTACTAGTGGTTCTTATAGTGTGGGTGTTATACAGGGATACGAGACGGTGGTGGGGTCGGGGTCATCCCTGTCGGGTGGACAGAAGCAGCGCGTGGCGATCGCGCGCGCGCTCGTGCGGGCGCCGCGCGTGCTTGTGCTGGACGAGGCGACGTCGGCGCTGGACGCGGCGGCGGAGCGCGCAGTGCAGGCGGCGCTGGAGGCCGCCGCGCGCGGCCGCACCACGCTCGTCATCGCGCACCGCCTCGCCACGGTGCAGCACGCGCACACCATCTGCGTCATCGACAACGGTACCTACCCGCCCTCTGTTACTACATCTAGCGCGAGCTAAAGTGTATTATGGTTGGGTTACATATGGAACGTATTGCATGTGGTTGCAGGTGCGGTGGTGGAGAGCGGGTCGCACGAGCAGCTGGTGGCGGCGCGCGGCCGCTACTGGGCGCTGCTGCAGCAGCAGGCGCCCGCGCCCTGACACGTGCCTTCTGAACCACTCACATGTATATAGCTAACTAGTATCTTGTGTTCATTTATAGATACATTATTTACGATAATTAGCAGTAAGTAGGTAAATATTTGCGTCGGTCTTGGACTGTCTAGAACACAATTTGACTACATTTGATTTTTGCCTAGAGCTTAAAGTGACTACTGCATAATGGGTCGAACACTCACATCTACTGAAAAGGTCAGTACTCACATACGGTATTACTCGATAGTTTTACTCGAAGTTGAGTAAAAATCAACGTGTGGACCGCAAAACTCACAGCTCGAAGGCTCGCACCGAGCCGGCTCGATGGAATTAAATGAAAGTAATTTCCTTCGAACCTACTCGAAGCGAGCCGACAATCTTGACTCGAACGTGTGTACGTGACTGCGAGTGGCGCGAGGCGAGCGTCAGTCTGGTATTGTTTATCGTGATTGAAACACGTGTTTTTAGAGAAATGGATTTGCGAGTTTATTCCAAAAGCGTTTTTTACGTTTTTCTTTTCATTTTCTTTGATTTTCTTATAAAGAACTGTGAGACTTGATAAATACAGCCACCGTCTCCTTTGTTGCACAGACATCCTTTGGCTCGAACGGTTCGGTGAATACTGAACGGCGCGCCTCACTCGATAGATCAATGCTCAATGTGTGGACGAAAGCCCATGCCATGAGTTTTACTCGACATTTTAGCTCGATCGAGTAATACCGTATGTGAATACTGACCTTAACACAAATTGACTAGTACCGAAAACACCTAGAACACATTTTGCCAACTATTGTCTTTTGTTTTTGAATGTACAGGCGAGGTGAAAAATGAAAATAGGTACTGACCAATACTTTTTTTCTACACATTATTACAACCACTAGTTAATTTTCTCCAGTAAAGAAAAATGAGGATATTCCCCCGTAATGTTAACCGATAACTATGGAACTAGTAAAAAAAAAACCCTAACCAACCGAATAGTAAGAAAATTGTGAATAGTAAGAAAATTGTTTTTACGTAACTGGTTACAAATCAGTATTTTCTTACTATTCGGTAGGTTAGGGTTATTTTTTTTTTTTACTAGTTCCATAGAGACAGATAAGTATTAAAAGGTTGGAAATATATTTTCTACCTGACTGTCCGGACAGTTTGGGTTCATGTCACTATGATAAGTAGGAAAAATATGCAGTAGTCAATTTGTGTTTCAGTAGATGTGAGTGTTCGACCCTTTATCAGTAGTCACTTTAAGCTCTAGGCAAAAATCAAATGTAGTCAAATTGTGTTCTAGACAGTCCAAGACCGACCCAAATATTTTGGTACTTTTATTTATGAGACTCTGCAGGCACCCATCCGGATGGGTTTCAGAACGACTCGATTACGTAAAGTATATTAATCAGTTTTTTATTACTTTATTCAAAATAATTCCGGGTCTTCGTATCTGACTAGAGTCTGAACAATTAGTATCTATGTTAGGTACTTAATGATAAAAAGTGAATATATAAACGGATGTTCGTTCGTAACTTCGATGACTGTGATTATATTAGGCTAAGTTTATATAACATATAAATAATATTAATATTTCAGTATTAATTATTGCCTATTGGGCAATAATTTCTTTTTTCCTTATTTTATTTTATATATAAGTAATATTAATATGGGTCTTTTGCCTGGAATAAATGATGATTTATTTATTATTAAATTAAACACTAGGTGAAATTATATTGTCATTAAGTAGCCCCTGAGAAGTGGCGAACGTACTCTCCTTCGTACAGCCCGCTACTCATTCTCGCCAAACTACACGAATGTTGCCGAATACGAGAGAGTATTGGTCTTTATTCGTGATGTCTCGTGTATATTCGCCTACTTTTCACTTCGGCTCCGTGGCGTTACATCAAAGGGTTCACTATAGTTCGGTGGGTGTACTCTCGACGAACGCTCGTTTTGGCAAAATAATTTGCCGAAACCTCCCGACGAGAATGTGCAGCGGGCTTTACAGGGTACAGTGTACAATGGTACCTGAAATTCCTAAATCCTTAATACAAAAAAGAGAGGTTCTCTTTTTCGTTTATATTGGGATTTGTTTTCGGTCGCCGCGCGTCCGCGTCGTAGATAAGGAAAGGTTGGTAGTCGTAGTGTCCGGTGTCGTTACTCATGTTGTATGGACTTGAGCCGAGTACTGACTGACTACCTACGAGCTAGGATAATAATAATACCTATAATTTATCAGTGTTATATGTATTTCAAGTTTCAACATTGCATAATAATACGAACAGTGTAGTTATATACTCGTATGAGTTAATTATTTAATAAACAAATAAAATTATTTATACATTCGATTTGTGTTAATAACTTTAACCTTAATAGCTTTTAAGTAATTTTACACTAAACTAAAAAAATTGTTCGACTAATTTTAGTTTAGTCCGAATGTCGCCGAATTTTTGTAAATTGGATCACGATCGGTCACGTTGTTGAAAGAAATAGTTAAAATAAAGTATCCTGGGTAATCTATATTAATATCCTTATAAAAGAATCAAGTTAAATACCAACTATAACACGATGGGCAACATCGGGGTTGATTATTACGTTTGGGAAGTCGCCATTTAGGGAGCTGCCAAATTCATTCCGTACATAATGTCAATGTCAGAGTTCACACTAAAAATCGATTAGTTTCTCTCTGTGCCTCACAAGATGGCGCTGTCTACCCCTTCCGACTAGCTTTGCCTGGAGATGGGCTGTCCGTAGGCGCCACCGGAAACAGGATGTTTGTGGTGTGTTATGCCGGAATTAAATGTTTGTTTTCAGCCCACTCGACTCGACACTCTCAGAGTCGTCCCACCGCCCGTCGCGATAGACGCGACAGGCATCTTTCCTTCGTTTATGTGTGTGTGTTAATTGTGTTTTTTTGAACTATTGTCGTATTCTTTTGTAACATGTGTCTGTTCTTAATTTCATTATAACAATTATTTCTAAATCGTGCAACGAACTCTTATAATAACGCCCGAGATACTTAGTGATACCTATATTTAGTGCTATAACTAAGTGCGAGTAATCGACTTTTTACACAACTTAATTTAGTTTTGTAAAGACTATTTTCTTTTCAGGGTATGTGTAGGTGATAGTGTCGAAGGTGATAATAATAATAAATAAAAAGGCGTTTTTGTTACCAATTTGCTTCACTCCGTTCCTAGTCATAACGTCTACAACCCTAACGCGCTTATCCCTACCAGGATACACTGCCTCAATAATACCTTTAGGCCAACAGTTTCGCGGAGAAGATGGATCGACTATTACTACGAGATCTCCAATTTTAAGCTGAGTACCTTCACGCTGCCATTTACTTCGTGGAACGAGAGAAGGTAGAACTTCTTTAAGCCACCTACTCCAAAAAAGATCGGCGAGGCGCAAGTTAATGTATTGCGCTGTAAAGGGTGAACAGTTTGCGCCGAAAATAAGTGACGTCATCGCGTAGGTACTCTTTTACGGGTTCATTTTTCTTTTTCCAAAGATAACGTAACGCGTGTTGATTATCATCCCTAACTTTAATGCACAAAAACATATCTTTAATATCGCCTACTACAGCGAAAGGGTACTCGCGAAATCTGTACATAATGCTGTACAATGAATTTAGTAAATCGGGGCCTTGAAGAAGAAAATCATTAAGCGAATAGCCATGAGATTTTGGCAGCTGCGTCAAAAACTAATCGCAACTTCTTTTTATTAGGGTTATCTACACCGAAATGTGGTAGTACCCAACTCTCTTACCGGTCTCTGCGTCATTGACAGGCCTAGCATAATTATTTATAAATAAATGATTTACTCTTTCCTGGTAACGAGACTCGTACACCTCACTCGCTGCCATCTTCCCAAGCACGGATTGTAACCGACGACGTGAAGTATTAGTATAAGAATCTGGCATAACGGTGTTATTGCTTTTCCACGGTAAACCTAAAGGCCACCACTGACGATACATCCATTTAGTAGACTTCCTTTTGGATGCACTCCAAATGAAAATGTATCCAATCACGGTACCATTCACGATACTTCCATTTGGATGCATGGCGTCACTTCGAACTTTGCAATCGTACGGAACGGAAATAAATAATACTATGGACTTCGATCAACAATAGACAACTAGATTTCGGGTCGGCGCAAATCATACGTCTAGGTACTTATCGGCTCATTTGATTTATATTTTTCTACTAGCTTTTGCCCGCGGCTTCGCTCGCGTGGAATTTAGTCTGCCACATTAAGTTTCGTGAAATATAGTTTAAAACATTTTTTTATTAAACCGACACAAAAAGAGGACCCTTTTCCTTTCAATTGGGATAGGTCATGTCACTGTTGAGCGAGAGAGAACACGGTTATGGTCCATAACAAAGCCCAACTCTTTTTTCGGTGGTCAAAACACCGAGTTGGCCGTCGATTTCGTTATGACCGTCAAAGAGTGACTTGTACATAGGTCATGTGTCACTGTTGTGCATTGGGCCCGGGCTCCATAGTATCCTAAGGTCCTTTAATTTATTATTTTATTTTAGTTACTACTTGCGGGCCCGCAGACACGTCACTTGCGGCCCGCAGCCCAATCCAAAATTGTAAAGCTGTCTACACACCAAAAATCGAAAATCTAATTAACGAAAATCGTTCAAAATCGTTCAAAATCAGGCCGCCGGCCTTGCCGCCGGGTTCGTGCCGCCGGGCCGGCGGCTTTGGTGTGTAGACAGCTTAAAATGTCTTAAAGAAGTAAACACAGTAGGTAGAACCACCGTTTGTACGTAGGTAGAACCACCAACAAACTATCGTTTGGTCACCGACATTTTATCTATTTTTTTTTTTTTTTTTTTTTTTTTTCTATTACTTCCAACACAAAGTCACGCGCGGACGTAGACATAATAAAACAAATATTTATAACGCTTCACAAATACAAAGCACACGCACCACCATCGACATCAAAACATAAAGTGAAACAATAATCTCAAAAAAATGGACGCCGTTTCGCCCATTCACGGACAATTCGGACTGCTTCCATATGGCGTGGCACACGTTTCTGACATTGACGGACGGCCGCGGATGACGTCCATTTGGCCTGGACGCATGGATTTCAATCCGTTTGGAAATCCAGAGCTGCCTGACGTCCATCCAAATCCTAATCCTAACTTCCTAACTAATATTATAAATGCGAAAGTAACTCTGTCTGTCTGTCTGTCTGTTACGCTTTCACGCCAAAACTACTGAACCGATTTGAATGAAATTTGGTACACAGTTAGTCCAGAGCCTGAGAAAGGACATAGGCTACTTTTTATCGCGAAATTTCTGCGGGAACGGGTACAACGCGGGTGAAACCGCGGGGCGCTGCTAGTGGAATATATTTTTACCATTCATGGGACGATTTTGGACGACGACTACTCCATTCGGAGTAATGGACGTATCGTCAGTGGTAACCTTAATGTAAAATGACTACGTATTCGAGACGCAAGCATTAGTCATATTAAAATTAATCAAAAATTTACCAAATTCGAGCATTAGTCCGCCGTACGTTGTATGAAGCATCATTTAAAGAGAGTGATTGGACATCAAAAACTAACATATGAGGAGTTTTACACGTTATTAACTCAGATAGAGGCATGTATGAATTCAAGGCCACTATGTGTCCTCACTGAGAACGTCGAGGACTTGGAAGCCCTAACCCCTGGACACTTCTTAACAGGAGGTCCAATAATATCAAGTCCTCAAGCCGACGAGCAAAATATAAGTTTACCTATCAGATGGCAATATGTTCAAACGATGATGAAAGGTTTCTGGAAGAAATGGTCGCAGGAATATTTACAATCATTGCAGCAAAGGAGCAAGTGGCGAGGTCATAGACAGGATATCAAGGTCGGTGATGTCGTTATTGTGAAGAACGAGCTGCTACCGCCGAGTCGTTGGGCAATGGCGAGAGTAATCGAGATACACCCGGGGAAGGACGGCCACGTGCGCGTGGTCTCTATTAAGACAGCATCAGGGATCACGAAGCGCCCCATTGTCAAGTTATGCCTACTACCTGTCAACGGACCAGAGCAAAATCAATCACCACCTCCATCATCAGAGAGTCCTCCGGAAAACATGAAACGCAGCCGCACCAAAATCAAGCGGACCTATTATAATTACTTTACTACATTTATATTCACCTTGTTAACTATGTTTATGTTAACCGTCCAACAAGATACACATAGCGCATTTTACAACGTGTCTAAATTCCAAAATAATCAACAAGGGCTATTTTTCGATAAAATAACAGACCTTCAAATCATCAGAGACGAATGGAAGCTTATCATGTAAGTACTATAATATCACGACGTACTGGCAGGGAATATCAGATATCAAATACTATATGTACAACACTTAAAGGACGCATCTAAGAACTATAATGAATATAGCAATATAATATCACAATCGGAACACGAAATAAATGAAATTGAGCATTATACTAACGTTATTATGAAGCAATCTCCAAAAAGAACTAAACGTGGATTGATCAACGGGGTTGGATATTTAGCGAACTCGCTTTTTGGAGTTTTAGATGAACGTTTTGCGGAGCAGTACCTACGAGAAGGATATCAATAAGATAGCACTGAATGAAAATCACTTACAAAGTCTATTGAAAAATCAAACTATGATAATAGATACGGAATATGAAATATTGAAGCGAAATGAAGACAACATGAATAAGCAGTTCAAGGTAATTAAGGAGAGGTTAGTTAAGATATCGCGGGAATTACATGAAGTTACGTTTAGCAATCAAAATGGGCTGTACATCACATCATCAGCCTTCACCGCCAGCATGATCATATCGAACCTGAGGCGTATCCAGAAGAGCCTGATAGACACCCTTACAGACATTAGTTACGGACATATCAACATGAATTTATTATCACCAGAAAGACTGGAATCTCAGATCGACCTAATATCACATTATATTGTGCATACTGACCTTACTGTACCCGTGAACAAGGATAACATTTTGGATTTGTATCAGCTGATCAAGGTATGCGGTAGAGTTAGAAATAATTACCATATCATTGAAGTAAGGATCCCGTTAGTAAGCAGAGATGTATACGAGTTAAACAAGGTCATTGGCATCCCTCAAAAATTAAATACGCAAAGCTCAAATCAGAATATCCCAAAACTACCATTTATCGCCTACAACTTCCGAAAGGATTTGGGTATATTACTCAATGACAACGACATCAGATCATGTTTTCATACTACTTGTAAGGTACTCTGTCCATTAAATAATATAATTTACGATTTCTCGCTAAAGCGATCCTACTGTGAGATAAATACTAGCAGTGACGTCATAGACAGAACATGTGAGTCGGTGCAGAGTCGGTGCCGCGACCAGTGGATCAGGTTCACCGACCGAATACTTGGCTCTACAGCTGTTGCGAGGATGAGGAAGTCCCCTGAGTCATACATGCTCATTGTCTTATTGTGCATCATGGTCCGCGTCAAATCCTGTCAGTAATTTTTTATGAAGTAGCGATAGCATGGTAGGTTTGAGAAAACGGATAAGTAATCAATGGTTATTCGCAGCGGCAGTGACGTAATTCAAATGAATATAAACAATGATCATGTGGACGGTATCAATAGTTACACACACAAAAACGCGTGTACTCATTACTCATAATATGTATACTACAACCAGTATGGCTCAGGGGCGCTCGTGAAATATAACTCCTTGTAACAAATAAACTCGGAACCATCTGGAATAACTTTACTACTTACTCACCTACATAAAATAAATTCGTTTTATGGTCAACTGTTACTTAACTGCCTTAAATCAACAAACTACCTAGTAAAACAATTGTAAAATAGATGTCCCATTGAATTATTCACCCAGAACTACCGACAACCAAGACCGGTGTAACAAATTAATCAAAATTTCACCTCGGGGCCTAATATGAGTCGCGATTTCTGGTGTTGAACAATAGAGGTGGAGGCGTATTGGAATCAAAGTTGAATCAGGACGTATACTCGAGGAAGTTCCTTTGTTACTGAACGGAGTAATGAAAGCGCTAGCTGATAATAATTTACGAACAGCAGAAGTGTCGCTGTATAATGGTGAAAATAGGGGTCCGAGAGCATTCCAGCGGGCGAGCGGGCGCGGGCGACTCGGCGACTGACAACCGCGCGACACCAAACTAGTTGCTCAGGGGACTCAGGGGACTTCAGGATTTTATGCGCGTCAACAGAAGTAAGCATGGTTACATTAACTGATAATGACCTCATAACTATAGGTCCAGGTTGTACCCTAAAGAGCGGGACACATAGTATAAACGCCCACAATAACTTCGCTAATCAAATCACTATCACTGAAACTATCGATTCTCCCGAAATGTCTACGTTGAACAGATTACTAAATACGAGCACATTTACGGATCCGATGACCCGCAACCAAATCATAAGCATCAATACGATGAGATCAGAGGTCAACTCCATCTCCTGAATAGAACAGTCGCGACAGAGCATGGTGACAATACACGATGTACATCATTACACCATGCTGTACGGTACGTGATCGTCGGCGTCCTCGTCGCGGCGGGAGGAGTGTTCGCGTACACCAGGATGCGGAGCCTGCGCCGGCAGCCGCGCGCCGCCCCGCCAGCGCCCCCGCGCCCCGCCGACAGTGATATTAGTGCTGTGAATGTGCCGCGGTCGAGTCTAAACAGTGTTGATAAGGGCACGTCGCCCATGGTATCAGTGCGTTTTAAAGTGCGCGATGAATTTGACAATAATGAACAGCCCCTAGAATAAGCTTATATTTTTGAAATATTTTTTAAGCATTTACTTTACTTATTTTAATATTTGAAATTTTATTTTTTTATCTTTTTATATCGTTTTTATCTTTACATTTATCATTTTTTTAATTAATTGCTTATGTTAAGATCATTTTTCTTTTTCTTTTGGTGGCCAAGATGTACGGGTTACCGTACATGTATAGTAGTAGCCATGTGTGCGAGTTGCCGTACATGTAGAGCAGTAGCATTAAATCATTCATGACAAGCAGACGTGTATCAATTATCATATCAAAAACTAAATGCTGGGATTTACACCCCCACAAATGTAATAGTGTTCCTCTCTTTAGTATGTAATAGTGTTCCTCTCTTTAGTAATGTAATAGTGTTCCTCTCTTTAGTAATGTAATAGTGTTCTTCTCTTTAGTAATGTAATAGTGTTCTTCTCTTTAGTAATGTAATAGTGTTCCTCTCTTTAGTAATGTAATAGTGTTCCTCTCTTTAGTAATGTAATAGTGTTCTTCTCTTTAGTAATGTAATAGTGTTCTTCTCTTTAGTAATGTAATAGTGTTCCTCTCTTTAGTAATGTAATAGTGTTCCTCTCTTTAGTAATGTAATAGTGTTCTTCTCTTTAGTAATGTAATAGTGTTCCTCTCTTTAGTAATGTAATAGTGTTCTTCTCTTTAGTAATGTAATAGTGTTCTTCTCTTTAGTAATGTAATAGTGTTCCTCTCTTTAGTAATGTAATAGTGTTCTTCTCTTTAGTAATGTAATAGTGTTCTTCTCTTTAGTAATGTAATAGTGTTCCTCTCTTTAGTAATGTAATAGTGTTCTTCTCTTTAGTAATGTAATAGTGTTCCTCTCTTTAGTAATGTAATAGTGTTCTTCTCTTTAGTAATGTAATAGTGTTCCTCTCTTTAGTAATGTAATAGTGCTCCTCTCTTTAGTAATGTAATAGTGTTCTTCTCTTTAGTAATGTAATAGTGTTCCTCTCTTTAGTAATGTAATAGTGTTCTTCTCTTAAGAGCGGATTGCACAAAAACTCTTAAATCAATTTAGTACTTAAATATCTTTAAGAAACAAAAGGTGTCCCTTCGAAATTGAACTTTATAGTCCATCAAATAGAACACCATTTCAAACGAACGTCATTTGTTATTTAAATAAGTTTATCTACACTAATGTTGTAACATTCTACTTATGATTCCAATACTTGACTTATAATTACTACTGTTATAGCACAGACAACTAAAACACTCAATTTAAGCAATTGCACATGATGTTATAATATCATTATAATATAACATTATAACATCATTATAACGCGACCAATTAACCTGGCGAGCCTTATGTCAAAATCCTCATACTAGTTGCATAAAATGTTGATATTAGGCTGGCTTTTGAAAACAGTTGGGTTATACGTGAAAACTTCGTCGAAACTACATACACAAAACTCTTTGGTAAGATCTCGCTCGCTCCTGATTGGCCCTACGCGCAGCTGCGCTCTCATTGGTTAGATTTTAATGGCGGCAAGTTCACTGTGACAATACACGTACCTACGCGTGAATTTAATGTTTCGCAATTTGTTTTGTTTTTAAAATTTTGTTTGATTAATTGCATTAAATAGTGAAGATAAAGTAGTGTATGCAACTGCATATAACACGGGTATTAAAACACTCGTTACTATTATCATCGCTCGTTTCATAAACTCACACTCGTGTTTTAATACCCTTCTTTATATGACGTTGCATAAACTACTATTAGGCGCTAAGGGCTCCCACACAAAACTGCGATGCGATGTGATGCGAATTCGCATGGCAGGAACTTGCGATGCGAATTTTTGCGATACGATTTAGTGCGGCAAACCGTTTGATAGGGCGACCATGCCTTCAAGTGTAGTCAGCCGTACTGGACGTGTTTTTAGGAAGCGTAAGATGGATCGCGAAAAGATTATTGCACTGCTGTTATTGTTAAATAGATATAAAAGAAAAAGAAGATTCTGGGTTCATCCATTTATTACAATTATGAACTCTGATGGGAACTATTTTACTCAAAAGTACTATGCGTTGAGAACTGAAGAAGATAATTTTTTTGATTATTTTAGAATGAGCATATCTTCATTTGAAGAGCTTTTGAGTTTATTATCACCATGCCTTCTAAAACGATCGTACAAGGGAAGAATTCCTGTTATGCCTTTAGAAATGCTGGGACTGACTATCAGGTAAAGTAAAACAAAATGTCTCAGAACGGACTAAAATGGTGTCACCAAGGATGACGTAATATGGCAGGAATGTGCGATGCGAAGCAGATCGGAAATTCTTACGATGCGTTCGTGCGAATTCGCAGATATTTGCGATGCGATGCGAATTCGCAGTTTTGTGTGGGAGCCCTAAATCAAATTAAGAATTTTTGTGCAATTCACCCTTAGTAATGTAATAGTGTTCCTCTCTTTAGTAATGTAATAGTGTTCTTCTCTTTAGTAATGTAATAGTGTTCCTCTCTTTAGTAATGTAATAGTGTTCTTCTCTTTAGTAATGTAATAGTGTTCCTCTCTTTAGTAATGTAATAGTGTTCCTCTCTTTAGTAATGTAATAGTGCTCCTCTCTTTAGTAATGTAATAGTGCTCCTCTCTTTGCCTCTGTGTCTTTCTGCTAGTTTTTATAAAGTCGTCGTGTCGTAAGAGATTTCCAAATATCTTCCCTCTCCTGATTTCTATCGTCGTTAGTATTGGTCTCTTCTCCCCTATTAGATTCAATTCAACACTTCCTCGTTCCTTTTATTTTCCGTCCAGCTTATTCTTTCCATTCGCCTCCAGCACCACATTTGAAATTAAACTTAAAATGACGTAAATTACAGCTCACTGTGCGCCACATGGTGCGAAGAAGAAATATTAAAAAAATATGAAGTATAATACAACCCACAATAGATACCGAAGTTGAAACCGCCTGAAGCAGTTTATATTCATTAAACTTTCCCTAAATCTCATTGGTGATCCTAATAACCTACCTAGGTAGTATAACCTACCTAGGTTAGTACCTTAGGGGCCATAATAATAAACACCTAATATCACTACTATCAAATAGTTTGTCACTTTCTGACATAAGCAATTTTTCGAAGAGCATTATAACAGTGTTTTAGCTACACATCAGATTATAACAGTGTTTTAGCTACACAGCGTTTATTAATAAGGCGGTAGGAGTGTTTTTGTATCATCGGAAATCATCGTGTCTTCCAGATAATAATCATAATGCAGGTAATTATGAGATCAATTTATTAATCTAACTATCTACTACTATTAAAATCAAATCGTACCGTGAGTAAACAAACATATTGTAATCTATCACAACTGAATTGGACCCTTTATCCGACGCAATACTAGAACTATGAATACTAAGGCCTCGATAGTAACACGACTGGTAAACCGAGAGAGGTTTCGGGGGAGAGATTCCAGAGAGGTGGTGATCAGGCGTGGGGCTGATGCACGGCGAGCGCGGCGAACAGCAGCGCGGCGGCCGGCGCGCGCAGCGCCGCCGCCGGGCCGCGCGCCGCGCACCAGCCGCCCGCCGCCAGCGCGCGCGGCACCGCGCACAGCGCCACCAGCGCCGCCTCGCGCGCGTCCAGCCCCGCGCGCCGCCACGCGCCGCCCAGCGCCGCGCCCGCGCCCGCCCAGCCCGCCTCCGCCGCCGCCGCGCGCGCCACCGCGCCCGCCGCCCACGGGCCGCGCGCCGCCAGCCCGCCGCAGCACTGCACGTACACCAGCACCAGCGCCGCCAGCCGCGCGCCGCGCCCGCCGCCGCGCCCGCCGCCGCCGCGCCACGCGCCCGCGCCCCACGCGCCCGCGCACGCCGCGCCGCCGCCCAGCGCCGCGCCCAGCGCCGGCAGCGCGCCGCGCCCGCACACCGCCAGCGAGCCCAACGGCGCGCCGCCCAGCACCGCCAGCGACGCCACCAGCGTCACGCCCGCCGCCGCCTCGTCCTCGCACAGCGCCACCGACAGCCACGACAGGCCGCCCTCGGTCTCCGCGCTCAGCCTGCACAGGGCGCGCACACCGCTGTCACTTCGCTCGTGGCATCGGGTTAGGATGGAGTTGTGTGGATGTGGGACTGACCCGTGCTGGTGGTGGTGGTGGTCGTCGAGCGGCAGCAGCAGGCGCAGCGCCGGCACGACGAGCGCGGCGTGCAGCGCGGCCGCCAGCGCGGCGCGCAGCGGCGGCCGCGCGACGCCGCGCCGCCCTGCGCTGTACCACACGTAGCCCACCGCCACGTACCACACGTACTGCGTCTGCAGCACTCCTGCCCACCACACACCACGCATCTATACTAACTTCCGAGTCATAGCTGGGCATTAACTCGTTAATCCGTTAATCGTTAATTAACGAAGTTAACATTTTGATTAACGAATTAACTTTTAAGTTAACTTTTAAAAATGTTAACGGACACGTTAACTTCCGTTAATATGCAGAAGTCCGTTAATCGTTAATCTAATGCCTACTATTTACCGCACGGCGCGGCACCGCGGCGGGCGCGAAAAACAGGTTCAGACAAGTATGAAACGAATGACAAGTGCCGGGCGGCGCGTGGCAGCGCGTGAAACAAAAACAAAACTAGATATATTTTGCCGGCACGTGCGAGCGAGAAAACTGCGAAGTTATTTTTTCGTTTGATCATTTCATTACTTAGCGCCAGTGCTTACAGTGACGAATGTTTAGTTTGTTGTTATTATAAATTATCTCAGTGATCATTTGCGTGTTGATAAAGAAGAGTGAATGTAATTTAGTTAGAAAAAGTGTAGGCTGTGCAGTGTAGTAATTAAAACCATATCATGGAAGACTTGGAAGACATGGAATCGGATTCCAGCGGTCCTGGTGAGAATCCATGGCCACATTTGACTGAGTATGTGGAATTTGTATCCAGATCGGGGCAGCAAATACTTTTTGCGTGTAAGCGATGCTTGCCGAAAGACACCAGAATAAAAGTTCAAGTATTTTGTTTTATTCCTAATCTGTTTAACTTCCAGAACCTAAACCAACAAGTTGTATAAGTTCACTAAATCAACGATATAAAAATGCAATTTTACACATATTAACGGATTAACGATTAACGTTAACTTGCGTTAATTCTTCCGAAATGCAACGCTTTAACGCTTAACGAAGCTAACTTTTTTTGTAGCGGATTAACGATTAACGAAGTTAACTATTTGATTAACGGTGCCCAGCTATGCTTCCGACAAACACACACAAACATTATAAAAGTTTTAAAACAAATAACACAACTTTTTTACAACCTACTACATAATTTACAAACATTTTGCCAATACAATGTTTTTTCCTAGGTATCCAAAATCTCTTAATATCCCTGATTACTCTTCTTGGTCCGATTCAAGAAAACTATACCTACCAAATGGTTGCCCTGTTTGTTCAGAAGACTTGCTAGCCAGTCTCAGTGTTATAATGATCTTCTCTTCTGACTATAAACAACGTTATGGCAGCCGATACAGTCAGATTTCTGGGAAAAGGTACAAGGGATTGTACTTGTCCTGTTCTGCCATAAGTATAAAGTAAGTATACAAAATCACCTTAAAATTGTTTCCTGGTTATCCTTGTTATTATTTAACCAACATAAGGTATTAGCTGTGAAATTTCTATAAAGCATTTCATTACTACAAAATTATTAAAAAAATCTATAAAAATTGCAAACATTCAATGTTTGTGACATAAAATAAAATTTTATGTTTTATATAAATTTTGCAAAATCTATTGAATTGTAAACTAAGGCAGCCTGCGGGTGATTGATTTGTTGGATGATGGCAGTAGTACAGCTTGCATTAATTGGAACATTATGATGCAAAAAATAAAGGTCAATAAGTATGTTCTGTAGAATTAGGAATTAACATTAAGTAACGATTGTAATCAATCTTGTAAAAACAATATTATTTCTTAAAGATATTGAGTATTGTTACAATCAAGATTTATGCATTGAATTATTGTATTTAATCGCAATAATGCTGAACCATAAAATTGATTGCAACAAGGCTCGTCAGAATTGTTAAATTTGATAAAATTAATTACATGAGAATGTTGGGTGCACTATGCATTCTATATTGATTGAACTCATGAACTGTTATGAGAGCATGCAGTAGTTGCCTCCGGGAGCACCGACATGCGGCGCCAGTACCGCCAGCGCCACTGACGCCAGGACACCGAACACCATCCAATATTTTTTCAAGTCATGGATTAGATCTATTTTGTAGTCACTTCCCACGTATCGCAAACGGACATTTTCGGCCGACATACTTATTTTGGTACAGACAGCGACGTTATTTTATTTGCAGTAGGCACCTCAAAAATCAACGTATCAAATTTTAATACGGTAGCTAACTGCTGGTGAGGTGAACTATTTTTCATTTATGTCGGTAAATAAGAAAATCAATAAATTTTAATCTGCACCATGCACCGCAGTTCCCGTAAATTTTAAATTTGGAGTTTTGGAGCGAGTTGAGTTAGCATAGCGCATGGACTTATTATTATAATCTGGACTGAGGTCGAGCTCTAGCAGCCGAAAAACGAGCCGAGCGAGATGTTGAGAGCCGATGCTGTTTGTCACTTTCTAATAGGATGACCACACTTTTTCGTTTGGTGGGACAAATATTATAATGAAATAATATTTGTTTTAAAAAATACAATGAGGAACTTTCCAATTATAATTTAATTCTCTGCAGTTACGTTCAAGTTTTAGCGCCATCTATTTTATGAGTGCATGTAAGAAAATCTCCCGTAGGGGCGTTTTCTTGAAGAAAATTTTGTTCTTTATAGCTAACTAGCGGCGCCCCGCGTTGTGCCTGTTCCGTGGGAATTTCGGGAATTTTTGTACATATAAACCTTCCTCTTGAATCACTCTACCTATTACAAAAAACCGCATGAAAATCCGTTGCGTAATTTTAAAGATTTAAGCATACAGACAAACAAACAGACAAACAGACAGACAAAAATAGCGACTTTATTTTATACTATGTAGTGAATAGATGGTGCTTTGTGAATTTGAAATCGAACTATCTACTGAGGTGAAACTAAAAAAAGATAGTCCGATTTTACTTATAAAAGCATAATGTTTAATTATAAGAAATTGTTGTAATTTAAATAATTTTTTATTAACACTTAAAAAATATTACTTATAAATATATAGTAACCCATTTTTAATCCTCATAAATCATTCGAGGAGTGATTGCTTGCACTTATGGTCACCCTACATAACAAATTTTCAAATTTTCCCTTATTTGGCTTACCTGTGAAAGGATATCCCGCAACCACCATAGGATTCAGTTTAACAGAAACGAATACAGCACTTTTTAACCATTTCAATAAGCTAATCTCCCAAAATTGCATAAAATAAAACAAATAGGTAGATATTCACGAGAAGACGAGAATTCAAAGTGGCCATGACAAATTCAAAGGGTTACTAGAGAAATTATTAATAATTTTACCAAATAGTTCTAAATAATTATGGCTCTGCAGGTATTTCAGAATATTAAGTCAATGGAAGTATTATAAAGCTAAGTAAGTAATTAATAAATTTTATCTAATTCAATATTTACTTTATATGTAATATAAGGATAAGCTTAAAGTCAGCGTTGTGAAATAATTTTCTACCAACATGCTACCAACTACCACTTTTCGATCGAATGGCAAGTGTTAGAAAGGGATAAACGGCCTCGGTACTAGCTATCTCTCTTGGCTCGTTTTGCCTCTGTCTATGTTGGTAACCCAAATTGAATCATAATGTAAAGGTGTAAGGTGTGCTTTCGTATTTTTCATTTTTAACAGTCCTCAGTCCAGATTATAATAATAAGTCCATGGCATAGCGATTATTGGAAGGAAGCACCACAGACCAGCACACAAGAAGCGAAGCACAGAAGGAAGGAAGGAAGGAAGTGAGGCCACAGACCAGAACAGACCAGTTGACAGTTGACAAGTTGGCAATTGACTTTGACAAAAATTGCTAGCAGTTGACTTGATCATAGGGATGGCGATCTGAAATCGTTAATCGAAGAACCGATTCTTTGGACCAAATAGATCGATTTTTACTTGATTCGCTAGCATGGCTAGTATGTAGCTGAAGACACATCTATACTCTTTCCGGGAGATTTTATGTCTTTCTTTCCATTTGAATTTAATGCAAAATGCTTAGAAATAGAGTGCAATTTGTAATGCACTTGGCATGAGCGTACGTGCACTACATATTGCTTATCTCTTTCAAGGGAAGACATTCTCTTGTACTCTGTAGTACCGATTGTAGTCCAAATATAGTACTTATCACTTGTCAATGTCTCGTATCACTTCGCAGTCAATTATATCGCTCCATTTTGATTTTTCCACAGAGTGTGCGTGCGATTTGTGCCAATAAATCCGGGGCTGCAACATAAAAAAATTACGCTTTATATTACTAGTAGTATTGGCGCGGACAGGGCATTTGAAATTGCACTTTATATCGAAGCGTTATGTGTGAAATTTGAAGGGAATAGGAAGTCGTCGTCCATTTATATTAGGACTGCGCTCTTGAGTTAACGAAATATCGGTTGTGGAAGACAAAATGTTGTCTTCGAGTGTTTATGCTAGGCGGGTAGTTTTGATAGTCACAAGCGATGCCATTATTAGATTGAAATCGCATTTATACACACAACTAATGACGAGAAATTATATCTTGAACAAAAAAAATGTCCCGAATAACACCGGTTTACCTACTGTAATAATAACTGTTAATAATTAATTGTGATGACGATTTCTTAGCTTTAGAAGACAAGAAAAAATCATCATCATCAATACAGTAAAAATTACATTAATCAAACCAGTATTTTTGTCTGATATCGACATCAGGATCACTCTTTGTTTGATGTGCAGCTCCCCTGTTACTAAATCATACCAACCAACCGACCAAACCAACAAGCAATGTCATACGGCAGACAGCATTCCATTAAAAATTAAATCGATTTTGATATCCAAAAATTAATATCGAAAGTTCGATATATCATGAAATCGATGATTTATATCGATATTTCTTGCCTTATCCTATTTCTGTCACAGTGACTGTGACAGAAATAGAAAAACGACTGTGATTGACACAGACAATCGTCTTGTTTCCTCCTGGTCTGTGCCCTGTGGACAGTCGTCAGTTGAGTGAGTCAGGGTGGGGTGAGTGAGTCAGTGAGACGTGAGTGCAGAAAAAGTGGTGGGTGATGAAAAATTATATACCTATTTATCGTGTTGTTTCAATGTGGAATTGTAAATTTAATATTTATGTTAACATAAAAAATAACGAATGAATTCATAATTTCAATAAACTGTAGAAAAAATAATTTTAAAGAATGATGTCTCTTAGAATTTATAATAAATTGGTTCCTAGATCGTGCCTACCGATTTTAAGGTGAGCAGTTAATCAATCATTAATAATTAGTTACTTACATTGTGTTTGATATATTTAAATGGAGAATTTTCAGAAAAAATTAATTAAATGATATTTTTTATTTAAGCAGTAATGTTCGGTACAAAGCTGCGTATGAGGGAGAAGGCAAAACAACGGTGCGGGTGATCAACCAGGAGCAGGACTTGGGGCTGCTAATCGACGCGTACGCGACGGTGAGTCGGGATCTTCCGCTCCCACATACCTGCTGGTTTCAGGAAATGAAGTCCCAAACTTTTACAATATTATTATTAGCTGGAGAGCTAGTGAACCCTGCGAGTAATGGTCTCCCTGTAGATTGTAGGTTAGAAATTCGGTCACTCATGATTTATAGCATGCTAAGGATAATAGCCATGACCTGGCAGGCCTCAGCCATGCACATCATCAGCCCCTTTATTTTTTGAATTGTAAAATAAATTAAGTATAAAGACTTGTTCCTGTTAGATTAATAGAATGTAGTTTATTTATTGTAAATCTTGAAAAAAAATTGACAGGCGATTACAATGAGCAAAAGAATGTGACAGGTGAATTAAAAAGAGTGCAGTTAGTGTGGTAATTTTTTTTTCTGTATTGTTAATATTTTGATATGTTTTTAATTTAAGTAAACATTTTGGAATGAGAAAATGACAGGCGATTTTGAATGTCATATGACCTTGACAGACGAGGAGAAAGCTACTAAGGGTGTGCGAGTAAGAGGTGTTAAGTGAGCACATACAGTGAATGCAATATATTTTATTAGGTTTAGTCACCTTTTTTTGTAATCTTAATCTGACATATAGTGGCATCATTCTTATAGTGTCAATTACAATAACTAATGATGCTATAAATCATAAGTGTACAAATTTCTAACCTTACAGGGAGACCATTACTCGCAGGGTTCCCTAGCTCTTGGACTATATAGGCAAAACATTTGGGCTCATTTGAATTGATATTAATATATTAAAAATAATCGTTTTGTCTTCCAGTATGGGTTCAGACTCAACAATGGCATCACAGTTCTTGGACCCATGGCTATATTTCCGAGGTTAGACTCATTCATAGTAATTATGTATCAGGCTGGTCTGCTTGTGCGGGTATCCCAAACCAAAATCATTAATTGTCATTCATTACATTTCAGAACAGTGCTGTCCTGGCAGGTGGAAGAGTCGGCGCAAATAAATGAAAGCTCACTGCGGCTTTTCAAGCTGCTACAACCAAAGATAGACCTTCTTGTAAGATACTACACTTACTAAAAATGCAGTAATAATATGCATCAGTCTCTTGGTAGCTGGTATATATCGGTCGCTTGGTACCTGACTGAATTAATCAAAATTGCGCATGGTACCCTATAGGAGTTCTGACATAACTAGCACTAACCTATTCTAATGAATCATTCTGCCTGTCTGCCAGTTAGATGTGATGATATTATTATGACTGTTGAATGTTGTGTGTCAGGTGATAGGGCTGGAAGCTGACGACCGGTCGCACCACGCGCGCATCGTGTCGGCGGCGCGCGCACTTGCGCTCAACATCGAGCTGCTCACCACCGAGCATGCCTGCTCCACCTTCAACTTCCTCAATGCTGAGGGCCGGTACTCACACTTATTACATCATAAACAGGTGTTTCTAACTAACTTCACGCTTCATGCTAAAGGAATTCCCGAAATTTCCACGGGAACGGTCACAACGCGGGTAAAACCGCGGGGCGTTGCTAGTAATAGATAAAGTAAATGTATTTAATATCTCATGCAAAAGAAGCCAGTATCTGAAGTAGGTTGTAGTTGTATTGTGTTGACTACAGGTCGGTGGCCGCCGCGGTGCTGCCGCCCACCAAACTCTCCATGACCGACGACGACGTGGTGCAGCATCGCAAACACTACCAGGACATCTTCAACAAACCACTGGATTAGCCCTAGTGCCTACTCTTTACAAAAATATCAAGACAAGTTTTAAGTTACCTAGGCAGCCTGTTTTAGTATTGTAATATAGGCGGTAGATTTAGTTATATTTTATTCTATAGGCTATCAGTTATGTGTAGTCTTTAATGTTGATAATTTATATCCATCCATAGATAGTGATATACTTAAATATATTAAAAATTGTTTTTAATTACTAATTGTATTAACCCCCGACGCAAAGTGTCTGTCTGTCTGAAGTGTCTGACGTCTGTGGCATCGTAGCTCCCGAACGGATGAAGCGATTTCAATTAAAAAAAAATTGTATTAAAGAAGGTGAGTTCTGTCTGTGCAAGTAGTCTTACGGCCCGTTCACACATGGGAGTCCGTTTTACTGGTACGTTTTTAACGGATACGTCATAAATTTATGCTCTGTTCACACATAGGCACCGTATAACGTTCAACGGATCCGTCATTACTGGATGCGATGTGTGAACAGAAAACTCGCAGTATACCCCGCCAAGTCGAGCGCGAAGCAAACACTGCCGTAGGTACCATCCTTTACTGGAAACATTTCGCCGCATTTTCGGACCCCTATTTGAGAACCTCTGGATAAGACCAGAAAGTCGAAATTTTCGTCATCCAGTAAGCTATAATCAAATACTTAAATTCCAAAATTTCAAGTCTGTAGGTCATTTAGTTCCGAAGTTAATCGAAAGCAAAGTTTCTCATTTATGACACTCACTCACTCACTCACTCATGATCAATATGATCATCAAAATAGAACTAGTACTCCCAATAAACTCATCTGAGCTGAAATTTGGTACAGAGTTAGGGTTTAATGGCCACATAAAGGGAAAACTATAAAAACTAGGATAATCGAAGATCTGGAGTACCTGGTGACCCTGATTAGAAAACACAAGAGCCCAACCAAACTATTAGAGATATATCGACTTATAGTAACCGCCTTTACAAAAAATATTCAACTTGGTGGGCCGCTTCATTTGATGTAAAAAAAAACTGTGTCAAATAAGAAAATCTAAAATCTCAGAATACAGAAGTACCTACCAGAAGGAGCATTCAAATGTATTTACAAGCTACACGCTGTGTCCAAAAACAGAACAAAGTCCCCCGCGTAGTGTTGTTAGCTCTCGCATTATTTGCCCATTTTTGGGGTAAATTTTGGGAGTTTTGGAGGTAATATGTTAATAGAATAAAAATTGTCCTTTTCTATATAACTATGTACCTACCTGATTATCTCAAGAAATAGATAGGTATATTAAATAAAACACGGTGTTAAGGTGGATGTTTGCACACTTTTAACGGGTGATGGAAAAACTTTATATGTTTTTATTTATTTTATTTTAAAGTATTCGGAAAACTTACAGCTAGGTACAAGAGTTACATAAAAAAAGAATAATTACTTAAGTCAAAATGCATCGAGCAAACTACGCTTCGCTTCGATGGTTTCCAGAACTGTTCCAGCCGTGCTCTTTGTATAATTTTTGTCCACACCGCTTTCCTTTCCTCATCAGCAGGGAAGCTAAAATTTAAGATGGCTAATATAGAAACATAATTTTATACCCGCTCCCCCTCTCCCCTTCTCCCTCACACGCACACCAAAAATTTTTTTAGAAACCTATAGACTAACATACTGTTTAATAGGATTGTTAGGTTAGGTACATACGAGCCGCACTTACGCTTTATACTTTCTTTTTTCAAGTTGGTTAATTTTTATTATATTACTTATTAATATTCTACAACGAATTAAATCCCTCAAAAGGTAATAAAAAGAAGGGTAAATCAAAACTCTTATATAGGCAACACTAACATAGATTGACGCATCACTCTATATGACAATTGAAATCTGAGAAAATAATTAAATATTTAAATAAGACGATACCTAAATGCGATACTTACACGTGAAATGTGATCCCTTCCTGTTTCTTTTTCAGACCCACTGCATTTTTACAGGTAGGAACGACACAAGACGGCATAGTTTCGTGAAATTGGTCACGGGTAAAACACGTTAGCGCGTTCCGACGGTCACAAAGTGACTGATCGGTTGCGCATAAAACTACACTATTTAAGGCTAGTTTGAGTAGCTACAGTATTAGGCGCGCTCACGGGTTCTGTAGGTTCTGTATTCTGAGTCTAAAATAAATCAATAAGCCCACGTTTCTACAAAAAGAAGTGAAATCCCAACAAAAACATTTTGTAAAAAACTAGCCAAGTCTCGATGGAGCTGCTTGTTTATCTCTAAAAAGTAGGTAATGAAATCAAGACAAAGTCGTGCCAAGTCTAAGGTTCCTTTCTGCGATTTCTTTATTATTTATAGTTAATGTTGTGTGTAATAGATTAATAGTAATAGATTTGGTTGAGCTCTTGTGTTTTCTTATCAGGGTCACCAGGTACTCCAGATCTTCGATTATCCTAGTTTTTATAGTTTTCCCTTTATGTTGCCATCAGTGGCCATTAAACCCTAAATCTGTACCAAATTTCAGCTCTCTGAGTTTATGGTTAGTACTAGTCACAGGACCAGTACTAAAGTTCTATTTTGATGACGAAGTGAGTGTCATAAATGCGAAACTTTGCTTTCGCTTAACTTCGGAACTAAATGACCTACCTACAGACTTGAAATTTTGGATTTTAAGTATGTGATTATAGCTAACTGGATGACGAAAATTTCTACGTTCTGGTCTTAACCAGAGGTTCTCAAATAGGGGCCTGAAAATGCGGCGAAATGGTTCCAGTAAAGGATGGTGTGGCAGTATTTGCTTCGCGCTCGACTTAATATGATTATATTCATTTTATTTTAGTACGATAAATGCTCCGGTAAACCATCGAATGATAATAATTGTATAATAAATTAATGGTAGTAGCGGCCATAGTCTCCACGTTCGTTATGAACATTGAGGAAATAATCACTACGTGGTTATAAATGGCTGCCGCTCAGTTAATGATCGTAGGCGAAAGTGTGCCTATAGTGTGTAGAATGCCTGAACGACGAAAGTTGCGAATACAGACGAATACGCACGTACCGAAAATATGCGATAGTGTAGTGGAGCTATTAAATGAGCAGATAATAGAACCAAGCCAAGGTGGCAACTATGTGAATGAGTGATTGATTATTCATACGCCTGTGGTTCGTGGCCCAGTCTGTGGTGTAGAATTCGTTTCTTTGGTTTAATCTGTGGGTTTGATTCATCCGTCTGCCCGGCTAGCATATCACTGAAGTGAAGACAAAGGTTTTCTCCTATGGTTTTCTCTTCGGTTTATGTCTACTTTTTAGAAAAAATTATATTCTACATGCAACGTCAAAATCTCGTTTTTACTGTCAAGTGAAGATTAAATGAATTTTAATGTGTCAATGTCACTGTCATACAATATCCAGCCAATCTTAATGTGGAATGCACCGTCAAATTAAAACAATAGGTATCCAGTAATATTGTAATATCTGGTACGCACTACGCACGCAGGCACTGCAGGGCAGGCAGTCGCGACTGTGCCGCAGTGACGAACGGGCGGTGCGTTGATTTTTTTTTTTTTACCTTCACTACATATTTAATTAGAACGGGTAGTTCGAATATAATATATTGTGCTGTGTTTGGTTGTATGAATTCATTAACACATCCAGAGATATTTTCGGTCTAAATTTATAAATTTATTTTGTTAATCAATTATAAACATGATTTTTAATTAAATTTACCATTCACAAATCATCACGCATTTTATTGAAGACTTCCTATTCAATTTTATGTATTTTAATTCTTTACATAAAAATATATTTACAATCACAAAACTAAATGGAAACACAAAGATTTTAAGTACCTACCTATTTTAATTCTTTACATAAAAAATATATTAACAATCACAAAACTAAATGGAAACACAAATATTTTAAGTATTTTAATTCTTTACATAAAAAAATATATTTACAATCACAAAACTAAATGGAAACACATAGTAGGCAAATATAATTAAAATGCTGGCGGGTGGCAGCCCTAGCGCATGTCTACGTACCGCGCGGCTGTAGGTATCTAACTCAAGATCACAGCCGAGTCGGAGTACTGTAGGATAGTATTTTTTTTTTTAACAAAGCTTTAGTTGAAGCTACAAACATGAGTTACCTTCTATCCAAGAAATACAACTTATCATGTCAATCAATTGGCGAAAATACTTGTAGAATCTACAATAATAGATGCTACCTTTGATAGTTTAAAATTAATATTTCTTGTTTATTACTGTCATATTCTAATATGTATTACTTTTCTTTCAGTCACACAGAACTGTTAGTTCTCAGTCACCAAGTCACCAATGACCCCCAATAGGTAACAATGCACCTACCAGCGGATCTCATGCAGTTGTATCTATCTACCAAGCACCCCAGCAAGCCCCTTCTCAAAAATATCAATGTGATGCCTATTCACCTCCATTCTAATGCTTGTAAAATACCAGAACATTGTCCAATATACAAGAGATGAAACCTAATCACAATTGAGGAGACGCTAGACGGTAAATACAACCATTTCGGGTCGATTTCGCCGAGCAGAAAATAACCACAACAAATCAAATTTTGTGGATAATGTTTTAAACTTTGTTTGTTTTAAGTTAGACCAAACAAGCAAATTGCCTTTTATAGACAAAGTTAAGTTAATGTGTGGGTACACACTTATTTTAAGTAATTATGTTATGTAAGAAAACGATGTGTTCACGTTGAATGCGTTTATTGCACTAAATATAATTAATACCTACCTTATAATTAAATGTTAACTTAAGTGCGCCGCGTCAGCACATCCAAAATGCTTATGTACGCTTGCTCGTACAGTTATTGTTCACTCAGTGTACTTGAGAATTGTTTTTATAATGCAGAGCTTATTATGTAATTTTAGCATTTAATAATTTTATCTGCTATCTGAGATTGTCAGTAGTTCTGTTACTGTGAATGGCCATAGGTATTTTGAAAAAACTAACAAAATGTATGCAAACTGTTAATTAAAAAAATTAAAATTGTGAGTGCTGTATTATTTTTTAGTTTTAAGCTGCATTGCCTTTTTACAAGGGAGGGCTAAGAATGTGTATACAAAAATTGTTTGCTTGAGCGTGAGTGAGATTTGTTTGCGTGTAGGGTGAAGTAAGACGGGTGACAGTCATCTCCCTCGGCTGCCCCCAAATCAATGGCCGCCTATCGTGTCACTCTGAATGTATGGAGTTGTCGGTATAACTTTGTTTCCTGGTCTGTGGTTTTTAGTTTCCTGGCTGGCTGTGTTTCCTTCCTGGTCTGTGCTGTGAATACCCGCGTATCGTCGTAAATAAATAAAATAACTCATGTGTATCTCATAAACAATAAATAACATTACATGTTTTGTGTTGTGTTGCGTGGGATTGTTATGTGAATTTTTAAACACCTAATTGTACAAAAATACACGAGAAAATAGGTGCGTACCTACCTATTGTCGGGTGTCATAAATAATATTCATACTTGTTTGATTATCAATATCAGAAACAGGGCCCCTGAAATTTACCTGCACTTTACCTGCATGTGCTGGTTTCCGTGGGAATTTCGTGATGAAAAATAGCCTATAGCCTGTATAAATGTATAATCCATTACAAAAAGAATTATTAAAATCGGATTGGAAGTTTCAGAGAGTAGCGCGTTCAAACTAACTCTAAAATAGTTTATTGCAAACAAAAATGTACATTCATATTCATATTCATTTATTTTGCGAATAAAGGTTCAATTATACATACACTGTGGCTTACAAATTACATTTTCATATGTATTTATCTCTAAAGAGAGTTTGACCAACTGATACCTAAGCTAGGAAAACCTTAAGCTTTATTATATTACTAAGTATAGATCTATTGAATGAAAACTTCAGCAGGAACAGTATGTTCTATGAATATCTCAGGGATCTTATCGGGATACTCTGAGGCCAAAATACCTAGTTCATTTAGGGTAAAAAAATATTTCTAGTGTGAGCCAAGGTGATTGCAAAGACACAGACATTGACTTTCATTACACTATTTAAACTATCACGATATGAACACATTGTAAACACTAAACTAGACGGAACTTAATCGCGAATAAAACATTTAATGCATAGGTACCTCAACGTTTGGGTCGTGTCGTTGAGGTATGCATTAAATGTTTTATTCGCGATTAAGTCCTGTCTAGTTAAGTGTTTACATTGACTTTCAAATTACCTATTATTGTATTGTATCTTTTGGACACTGTAGGGTAAAGTGTTGTCATGAATATACTAGTCATAGTTACTTGATTTCATGGTGCAGTTAAATGTCATCAGAATGTAACTTAACTATAGGCCTAACCCAGCAGTAGTCAACATGCAAACCTTGCTTGTTAGGAGGCGGCATGACCATCCGTGCAAAAAAAATCGGAAATTTTAAAATTCCTGTAAAAATATCCTAAAAAATTAAACGCAGCAACTATTAGCAACAAACTATCATTTGGTCATGGGCATTATTGTTGTAACCTCCAAAACAATTATGCTGCTCTATAGTCCTCCTCTGTGTGTTAAGTCTAGTGAAATAAGATTTTTCTTATGTTTTGAAGCCATATACCCGATAATTAACTTAATTATTAAAAGTAAGAGTTAAGTTGGACAAGAAGAAAGCATTTTGGCCAATGTTATAAAAAAAAACTGTGGCCTGCCTTTACCGTATTTGCACACCTGTGGCCCTTGCCTGGCAAAAGTTTACTGTCCACACCCAATGAACTTGAAAGATGGCAAAAATGAAATGGTTAGACAAGATTTCAAAGAAACTGGATCTTGTATAGTTTCTAGAGTTCTGATAGGCATGTTAATCATGCATGTATTGCATGCTGGTTCCATGCAATATTTAATTATTTATTTAAGCACAATTCTCGTACTATATATTATTCCTTCACAAATATTTTTAATACTGTAAATAAAAATGAAAACTATGTTTCAGAAAATGCATGGTGAGGCGAATACAATGCATGAGAGACTGGTGGCATATGTGCACACATTGGCTCATGTAAGTTATTAAGAGAGTAACCGCTGCTAGATTGGTTGTGATGAAATCAATATGTATAGCACTTTACTATCCGGACAGCAGGTCATGGGTATCCTTCCTGACCTTCAGTAATCAGTACAGTTAGAAAAAGTAGGCACTTACCTTAATGATACATATTATTGTATTGATTGTTTTTCACTATCTATACTAATATTATAAAGCTGAAGAGTTTGTTTTGTTTGTTTGTTTGTTTGTTTGTTTGTTTGTTTGTTTGTTTAAACGCGCTAATCTCAGAAACTACTGAACCGATTTGAATAATTCTTTCACTGTTAGATAGTCTATTTATCGAGGAAGGCTATAGGCTACATTTTATCCCGGATTTCCTACGGGAACGGGCACAACGCGGGTTAAACCGCGGGGCGCTGCTAGTTACTATATAAAGGAACTAGCAGCGCCCCGCGGTTTTACTCGCGTTGTGCCCGTTCCCGTAGGAAATCCGGGATAAAATGTAGCCTATAGCCTTCCTCGATAAATAGACTATCTAACAGTGAAAGAATTATTCAAATCGGTTCAGTAGTTTCTGAGATTAGCGCGTTTAAACAAACAAACAAACAAACAAACAAAACAAACTCTTCAGCTTTATAATATTAGTATAGATAGTCGAAAAACATAGATTACAGTGTTTTTTAATGTCAGGGATCTCGTCGCGGCGTGTGGGGCGAGCACTCATACGCGCGCTCGCGCATCGGCGGCGTGCGCGACGGCGGGCGCGTGCGCGAGCTGCTGGCGCCGCGCGCCGCCTCGCCCGCCGGCGCGCCGGACGTGAGCGCGGCGCCGTCCCCGCCGCCCTCGCCGCCCGCCTCGCCGCGCCGCGCCGCGCCCGACCCCGACGACGACGACTCGCCCGGCGAGGAGGCGCGCGGCGACTGGGAGGCGCGCGCCGCCGCCGCCGCGCCCGCGCCGCTGCACGCGCGTCTGCTGCGCGCCGCCGCCGCCGCGCTCTCCGACCTGCGCCTCGAGCGGCTGGCGGGCGGCGGCCGCGCGGCCCGCGCCGACGCCGCGCGCCACGCCGCGCGCCGCCTGCGCCGCGCGCTGGCCGCGTGCGGCGCGCCGCCCGCCCCGGCGCAGTGGCTGCACGCCACGCTGCGCGCGCAGCTGCCGCGCTCGCTGCGCCGCCTGTACCGCGTCGTGACGGACGAGCTGGCCGCGCAGGCGCCGCGCCTGTGCGAGCGGCTGACGGGCGCGGCGCCGCCGCCCGCGCCCGACGAGCCGGCGCCGGCGGCCGTCGGGCCCGAGTCGTCGCCGTGGCTCGTGTGGGTGAGCGGCGGCTCGACGGAGCTGGACGCGCGCTGGGAGCGGCGCCTGGGCGCGCTGGTGCACACGCGCGTGCTGCGGCTGCCGGGCGGCGGCGCGGGCGAGGCGGCGGCGCCGGAGCCGTGGTGCGCCGCGGCGGTGGCGGGCGTGCGGGCCGCGCTGACGGACGCGCTGGCGGAGGCGGGCGAGCGCAGCGTGGTGGTGGGCGGCGCGGGCGCGGGCGCGGCGGTGGCGGCGTGGCTGGCGCGCGGCTGCGGCGCGGGCGGCGCGGGCGGCGTGCGCGGCGCCGTGGTGGCGGGCGGCGGCGGCGCGGGGCTGCGCGCGCTGCGCCTGCCGCTGCTGGCGCTGGAGGCGGCGCCGGGCGCGGCGGCGGCGGCGGCGGCGCGCGTGCTGCTCGTGCGCGGCGCCGACGCGGACCTGCGCCTGCCGCGCGCGCTGCGCCGCCGCCTCGCCCTTCCGCAACGAGCGCTGGATGCTGCACTCGCTGTCAGTATGCGCTAGTCGTGTAGTCGCTATTCTTTTAATATTTAATTTATCAAATATCTCACGTAATTTAATTTGTCGTCACATATTGAAGTCATTTGTTTCATTGTGTACGTTGTATATCGCAGGAGGAGTGCGTCCGCTGGGCCATTGAGACGGCGGAAGGCGAGGAGCCGGCGCCGTCGCCTCCGCGCCGCCGCGCGCCCCCACCCGGTGAGTGCCCTCGCGCGCCCCCGCCCGCCCCTGCGCCCGCCCCCGCCCTCGCCCCCGCCCCACTGGCCCCCTCTCACGCGTGTGCTGTGTTTCAGAGCCCATGAGCGAGGACGACGAGTACGCCCATCTTCCCGCCGCCGCGCCGCAGTGAGTAATGAGTATCACAAGAACGCCATGCAGCATTGTGTAGGTGTGACTCGTTAGGTACTTGTGTCCCTCTTGCAATGCTCAGCAGTGTGTGTGTGCAGGCGCGGCGAGCGGCGCGCGCTGGCGCCGGCCGACATCCTGCAGCTGCCCATCGTGTTCGCGGACGACGGCGCCGGGCCGCTCACCGTCACCAGCGGCACCAGGGTGGGCACCACCCCCACTACCTATTCGATATATCTCCGTTCCCGAAATGTTTTCAAGCTATTGCATAGCTTTTATCTCGTGCTTTGAGCGCGGCGACCGAATCAAGAAATTCCGTAACGAAAATAAAACTTAAACATGACACTCCTCCGTTGTAGAATATTAAACTCTATGACAGTTATAAGTCTCAGTTTTACTTAATCGAACCAAAGAGAGGAAACAGCTCGCATGAGAGGCATTAGGGGGCCCTGTGTCCCGCTCGCACAGTATACGGATACACGGATTTACGGATATACTGATACCCGGATATACGAATATACGGATACACGGATATACGGATATACGGACATACTGATATCGGACCGTATATCCATAAACGTATACGTATACGGTAACGTAACCGTTTACGTATAATTGCATAAGATGATAAAAAATGGTATGCAATAGCTGCACTGCGGTAGTCCTCGAGTGCCACACGTTTTTATAAATTGAAATGTTTGTGTCCCAGGGAGGCGCGTCCGGCGGCGCCGGCTCCAAGGTGAAGCTCACGCGCGTCATCCTCGCCAAGCGGGGCGCGGCGGGGGCGGGGGCGGGGGCGGGCGCGGGGGCGCGCGCGGGGGCGGGCGCGGGGGCGCGCGCGGGGGCGGGGCGCCGCGTGCTGCTGCGGCGCGGGGCGCGGGGGGCGCCGCGCCGCGCCGCGCCCTCGCAGCTACCGGCGCCTGCACACGATATGCAATAAAGTAGTAATGTTAATTAAATAATAAATAATATTTTGATTGTTTTCCATATGGCTAAAACAGTGTATTTTTTAAAACCCTAATCAGGCGGTGGTAAAGGCTATATTAAGGCTATATTACACCGGGGCAACACTGTGCGGCATTGCGGCATGCCACAAGGCCGCATGCTACAAAGTCAAAAATGTTGCACATTGTGGCAGGAACCGTGCGGCATGGCAACACCTTGCGTCACGCGGCAGACTGTCGCAACTTGTATCCGGGCCACGAATCCGGGCACAATGGATTCCATGCGACATTTTTCGTGCGTCAAAACAGTTTATTACACATGAGGCATCAATATCATCGCCACCAACAACAGTATCGACACCAGATATTGATCTTAAGAGCGGCCAACCCGTCATACTTTTCATACAAACGCTGTTACGTGATTACGGCGTTGTTATAGATCTTTCTTTGAAACTTTTTAGCTAATAAGTATCTTATGCACTATATCTAGGTTTCTATCGTAACAGAAAATCTAAATTTTTAGAAACAAATTCAGTATAAGCCTCCGAAAATCGGCTTTTTGCACAAATTTTACCTGAAATTTGGGCGGTCATATTGTACTTATAAATTGTAAAATTAAAGAAAATATTATGATAGAAACCTCGTAAATATAATGGAGATTTTAAATAACAATCATTTATTTTACAAACATGCAAGGTTTTTTAAAAAACACGTATATCCTGGAACATGTTTTATGAAGATTCCGCACACTATATTTTGTTCAACGTTATCGCGGTCCCCCTTGCTTGTTGTCAAGTGACGGAAAGAGGTATGCGGGGGGCGAGTCTATCTATGAATGGCGCACTCGCTCGCTAGCTCGCTAGTTCGGTCGCTCGCTCGCTTCGTATAGAACGTTCTTCGTTCTTTGTATTGTGCCTACGATATATATTTTACTAGCTGCGCCCCGTGGTTTTACCCGCGTTGTGCCAGTTCCCGGGGGAATTTAAGAACCGCTCGACCGATTTTGTGCAAACTTCACATAGACCATCTAGTAAATAGTCCGAACAAAGCCTAAATATTTAGTTTGGATGGGTCAGCCCGTTCCTGAGTTATACAATTACAACGAAAAGTGGCATTGATTTTTATATATTTCCATAGTATCCCACACGTATGCTCTCGCGAACTTATTTGTACGCAATAATGAGCAATGAGCAATGCAACGCAATGTTCGACATAATCAAAGTTTGATTATGTTGAACATTGTTTTTATGTATCACTAGCAGCGCCCCGCGGGTTTACCCGCGTTGTGCCCGTTCCCGTGGGAATTACGGGATTTTTTTTACATAAAATCCTTCCTCTTGATTCACTCTACCTATTACAAAAAACCGCATCAAAATCCGTTGCGTAATTTTAAAGATTTAAGCATACAGACAAACAGACAAAAATAGCGACTTTGTTTTATACTATGTAGTGATAATATCAATAGATTTAGCAGCGCACGCCAATAACCAACTTTGAAGCGAGTAGCAAGTAGCGAGGCGCGCGTACAAGACGATATCTAGATACTGTGATATTATTAGGCGACGATTACACGTAAAGTATTTACTGTGATCGTGGTATTTACTGAACGTGTAACCTAATGTATTGATGGATGTCAGTATTTATTGATGGATTTCTAGATTTCTTGATTCTGTAATGATGATCCGTCGGATTATGATTTAAAAAGGTGTTACTATTGTCAGAAGTTCTTCAAAGCAGGGTTCAGGCATTCGAAAATAATTCTCGTAATCATCCATTTCACCATGTAATTTAATTTCTGCCATTAAATTCAAATGTGTGTACCTTTCCCTTTGTTGTAACCAATTTTTTGCCCATCGCTTTCGCTTGGCCTTTTTATTTAAACTAAGTGCTAAAATAATAGCCACGCAACCTTTAATTTTCAGCTCTGTGGCCATTTTAGACGTGTAAACAGCAGGAGACCGGACACAATACTGACGTAATAAATACTGTACGTGTAGGCCGGTGTATTAATCCATCAGTAAATACTGAAATCCATCAATAAATAATGTATTGACGGATCACAGTAAATACTTTACGTGTAATCGTCGCCTTATGAATGGCATCGTACGTAACGTCATCGGCCGGCCGCCCCGAGTGAGCGACGAAAGTTATCGAATGCCAAACGAGCGCTCAGGCACTTGCTCACTCTTTTCGCAGTGCCTCTTTTTCTAACATTGCGCTAGTTGAAACAACAAGCTTTTCAATAATGTTCGCGTTGGAGATTGACGGCCCGGGAAGGGCCCTCTTAAAGGTCGATTTATATCTACAGACATTGAGCGTGGCAGACACGTGCCGTGACAGACACCCACAGACACCATTTATTTATATGTAACGTATCGAAACGTGCCGTGACAGACACCCCGGCTACCGACAGACACCGTCATCGGCGTCCGCTCTCACTGGCAGTTACTGCATAGCTTTAGAAGAAAAAGCATGTTATTGAAAATGTTCAAACACTTCTCTATTGAAGATTTGTCCATAATTGCATTATTGTTAGAAGAAGAAGATAAAACTAAAAAAAGAGCAAAACGCATGGCTGTACATCCTATGCTTAAGAAAAGAAAATTAGAAGGAGAATACTGGACACTCTATAAAGAACTGGTTGACGATGAAAAAAAATTTTTCATATATTTTCGGATGAGCCGGTACCAGTTTGACATTTTACTAAGGAGTGACTTGTAAGAGCTTTCAAATGACATTAGTCATGTCACTGTTGAGCAATACGATCAGGGTCAACTGCACATTATTGCACATACACCTAGAGTTTTTTCTTCGGTGGTCGAAAACACCGAGTTTGGCGTCGATTTCGACATAACTATCAAAAAGTGACTTGTAAGAGCTTTCAAATGCGTAAGTCATGTCACTGTTGAGCATTCCGTCCAGGTTCCACAGCACCTCCAGTGGTAATTCTTCGGTGGTCGAAAACACCGAGTTGGCCATCGAATTCGATATAACTATCCAGGAGTAACTTGTACAACTCTTCAAGACCTTTCAAATGACATGGGTCATGTCACTGTTGAGCATTGGGGCAGGCTCCATAGTTACCTGCCCGAGGTCCTTAATTTTGACATTTCTGGAGCGTGTAGTTCAATAACGGTTTGGAATATGGAAAAAGTGGATAGAATTAAAGTTATAGAGAATTTTATAAGCTTTCATTTCATCATAAACTTTTTTTTGCTACATTGCACCGTTTTTCAGATATTCGCGAAAAACACTTTTTTTTTACATTTGACCTTGAATAAAAAAAAAACCATACACGGGAATGATGGGGAACTTTTACACATTGTTTATAATTATGTTTGGACAATCTTCCTGATTTTCAGCTTTTTGGGACTTTATGCAACCTCGAATGTCTAAATTGACCGGAGTAGTTAGTACGCAGTTCCGATACTCTATTCACACTGCCCGGCAAGGAGCCACAGACACGTACAGACATGTACCGCGCAGACAAAATATTCTTTCCGAGAATACTGGCCGGGCACGACACGTGTCTGTACGCGTCTGTACGGCCGCGTTACGATAGATATAAATACGTTAATAGTTACTGTATGGAAGAATATCATTTTGTCTGCCACGGCACGTGTCTGCCACGCTCAATGTCTGTAGATATAAATCGACCTTAATACTAATATTCAGGTTCCATATGACAATCAACATACAATACTGGTATCTGAGCCATCACCAATAGAACTGGCTACTCAACATGAGCCAATAGATAGAAATAGGGATGATGAAAGTCAATCTGTTTTGGTGGAATACCTTGATCAATCAAGTAGTCTCCGACAATATTTAACTTTTGAGGCAAATGCAAAACCATGAATTACAGGTTACCATACCATAAGTTACTTGATCAGCCATATTCTATGGTGTATGTATCCCCTCGATCAAACAAGTAGTTAAATTTGGAAATTATCCAGGCACGATGTTGCCTCGGCGTAAAATAGGCTGCCGTATGCCACTTTATTTGTAGCATGCCACAAGGTGCCGCATGCAACAATGTGTAGCATGTGACACTGTCGCACATTGTTGACTCGGCGTAAACGAGCCTTACCCTTAGAGCCACAGATTATAAACAACATATCAAATTACGAGGTACTCTGTTTGAAAGAGTTGCTGGTTGTTTCAAGACAATTTTACTTTATATTGTATCCATTGCTAATTGTTCTAATTGCCTTTTTTAGGGTTCCGTACCCAAAGGGTAAAAACGGGTTCGCCGTTCGTTCGTCTGTCACCAGGCTGTATCTAAAGAACTGTCATAGCTAGACAGTTGAAATTTTCACAGATGATGTATTTCTATTGCCGCTATAATAACAAATACTAAAAATAAAATAAAACAAATCTTCAAGGAGGGCTTCCCATACAACAAACGTGATTTTCAACAACAAAGTACGGAATCCTCCGTGCGCGACTCCGACTCGAACTTGGCCGCTTTTTTTGCCAATACTCTCTACCACAGCCTCTACCGTGCACGCACCGTCCTCGGAACCTGTGCTTATGACATTGGCAGCTACCTACATATTTGATTTTATATTTTTTTCCAACTAGGGGAAACCGATCGGGAAATTGATTTGAAATAAAAGAAGTATTTTATTTTTGCTATCTATTAGCATATACAATAATGGCCTCGTAATTTTGTTTATTTTTCCCCACTAGGGCATCAGTTATTTAGTAAAAGAACATCTAGTAGTCTTAATATTTGTTGATTTATTGTACAAAGTTCCTTAAGTCGTATTATTGTTATCTCTTGTTAATTTGAAGTTAAATATCGTTTATGAATAAGGCCGTTAGTTTTCAATGGGCAATGCAGGGATCATTTCATAGTCATAGAATAACTTATAGCCCGATGTCCTTAGCAATTACAAGAGGTCAACCTCTCAATTCGATAGGACAAGCTCAATTTTTGTACATGCCTTCTTTTAAAAGTAGTTCCAAAAGTCTCATAAAATCCCGTGTCTAGCGAGCGTGTCACGCAAGAGTATTCACGGTCCAATGTTACCAAAATATGTATTTTGCAATTATCTGGAGTTGTATTACTCTAACTATTTTCCTGTTTAGGGCCCTTGTACTACCTATTATTAAATCTGTCATAACATAACCAAAACCTAAATAAAATAAAATAAATAAATAAAATCTTTATTCATAAAAACTTACTTCTATTACATATTAATAAGTCTAAAAATAAATATTTTTAGCCAGGAGTAAGCATGAGCCTGAACTAGGAAGGAACCTGTGTTTCAGGCAAAACCGGACTATGATACGAAAATAATTCTATACAATTCTAATTAATATTTTAACCAATTTACAAATTAATAGTATAAAACAAACTTATAAAATATTAGGTATCTATATATATAAAAGAAAGTCGTGTTAGTTACACTATTTATAACTCGAGAACGGCTGAACCGATTTGGCTGAAAATTAGTGGGGAGGTAGCTTAGAACTAGGAGATGGATATAGGATACTATTTATCCCGTATTTCCTACGGGAACGGGTGCGCTGTGGGTGAAACCGCGGGGCACAGCTAGTTGACAATAAATATGCTAAACAATAATTAATAATTGAAAAAGATGTCTCAGCATAATACAGCACAACCATCATTATATGCAAAAAATAGGAACTAGGTATAATTAATTAAAGTGAATTGATTACATTATAAGGTACTATATTATATTGGAGTTATTTAAGAACCGACAACAAATTCTCCGTTTCTTCGTAGTTTAAAGTTTTAAGTGTATCTTGAAGATGAATCTTACAATTATACGAGTTAAGATGATAAATGCTAATTTTGTAATTTAATCTTTTATGAAGTAACGGTACAAGAAAGACATAAAATCTAGATGAGAAGGAAGTTTTTAAAATTGTAGGTTGAGAGCAAACAACAACGTTTCGCCTCTTTATGTTAGATAAATTACTATGAGAATAAGGAAGTGCGAGCTGATATTTGAGTACTGAGCACTGGATAAATAACTGTCTCACTGTTAGTACATTACAATCTTTATAAAGCTGGTTAGTGGGGTACAGGTAGGGACGAGAAGTGGCTACTTTTAGAACCGCTCGCTGGGCTCGTTCGACAGGTAGCATTGTAGTCTTCGCAGCACCACCCCATGATGTGATGCAATAAGTTAATAAAGATTGACATAAGGCCAGATAAATTTGTCTGGTTAGGTTAAAGTTAGCTATTGAGCGAAGTTTTTTAAAAACAAAAATTAATTTGCGTAATCTCCCGCATAGAGTATCGATATGAGGTTTGAATGATAGGGATTCGTCAATGACCACACCCAAATATTTTTTTTGCGGCACCAAGTCAATCTTATTTGCCGCTGGATTCATGCAATTGTGAGCATATAATTTGGTATTAGTTAGAAGCGCCTTTGATTTCCGCATAGCAAAATTTATGAATTTAGTCTTTATAGCATTTAGGGTTAAAAGGTGAATCCGAAGCCAGTTATTAATAATGTTAAATCCTTTTTGTGCCAATTTATAAACCTCTTCAATAGAATTTCCCGTAAAAACCAAGGCTGTGTCGTCAGCGTAAGATATAATTTCACCCCCGTCAAGTTTAAGATTGCAGAGGTCATTAATGTAGATCAAAAATAGGGTTGGGCCCAGGATACTTCCCTGGGGAATTCCAAAGAGGGGTCCAAATCAATAAGTCCAAATCAATAAGTCAGCACTGTAGACATTGCCAATTTTAACACATTGCGAACGCTCAGACAGGTAATCAGCGAAGAGTTTAAGTTGAGTGCCTCTTATACCCAGTAGTTCCAGTTTGTGCAATAGTATGGGCACTGAGACGGTGTCAAAAGCTTTAGCAAGATCAAGGAAAATTCCTAAAATGCGCTTACTATCATCGAGCTTTTGAACTATGATGTTAGTAAGTCGGTGGACAGCATCAGCCGTCGATAATTTAGATCTGAAACCAAACTGTCTATTTGAAAAGAATGAGTGCCTCTCAAGATACGAAACCAATCTCTTATTAATGATTTTTTCCAAAATTTTTGAGATACCTGGGAGTAGCGAAATAGGTATATAATTTGAAATTTGATCTACACTGCCAGATTTAAAAACTGGTACAACGACGGCTTTTTTAAGGCAATTAGGAAACTTACCATTCTTGAGGCATATTCGAAAAATGTGCGTAAGTGGAGTGACAAGAATATGTTTATATCGTTTCAGGATAAAATTCGGGATATTATCCCAGCCTACAGCAGAACTTGCCTTGAGATCCATTATGAAATTTTCAACCTCAGACTCATTGGTGTCCAAAAGTACAAACGATTTATGCGATGTTTTAGGGTTTGAGTAGGTATACTCAAATGACTGGTCAAGGTTGTTGTCGATAGTCGAAGCTAATGATTTCCCAATATTTACGAAAAAATCGTTTGCACTATTTGCAGCAGTCAGCTGTGATGCGTGTGATTGTAACAAGCCCTCGGATGACTCACGCTGTTTATTTAGGAATGTTGCATTTTTTACATAACCCCAAACTTTTTTACTGTTTGTACCCGCCTTCTCTAATTCACTTTTATCGTAACAATTTTTAACATTTTTGAGAAGATTGTTACAAAAATTGCGATATCTTTTATAAGATATCTGCAAGGAAATATTCTGTGGGTTTAACTTAGCCTTCAAATGTAGCTTATCTCTATGCTTCATACAACGAATAAGACCCGGGGTAATCCAGGGTTTAATGTTATAGTATTTGTTATTAGGTCGAATATATGTGGTGTTATTTTTTATTGCAGTTTGCACACTATTTATTAGGTACAACATACTATCGTCTACGTTCTCGGAATTGTAAACAGGGCTGAAATCAATGCAGCGTAAGTCATTTTCAAGGTTATTATAATTTACTCTACTTTTATTTTGCAAGCGTGGTTTGTTTTGTAATTGACAGTTTAAGGTTAATAGAACGGCATTATGATCGGTTAGTGATGAGTTAGTAACTAAAGTGATAGATGGAAATTTTGATTTGAGCATTACGTGGTCTAAGCAAGAACCGCTTTGATGAGTAGGGAGGGAATGGGCGGGTAATAACCCATGGAATGAACATACATTTAGTTAGTCATAAGAAGCAGCATTAATGGCGTCAGGGAGGATGTTAATGTTAATATCACCTGTAACTACAACGTTTTTTAAAATATATCTACCTAAAGTATAAAGTATTGTTCAGATATACTTGATTCGCGTTCGTGCCGACAACACGAGCAGTCGTGTCGCAACTGCTGACTCGAAGTTTGTCTGAATCAACGTTTTGGCCACCTTTAATAAAATGGCAAGTACTTACCAGACGGATTTTCTGCACTCCGCGGCTCTGAATGAGATCGATCTCAAGAATTTAGTGCGGGATTCTTCTTCGCTACTTAAAGCTGCAGAGGTCACCGCCATTCAAGCCAACCTGGAGGTGTCAGAACGCGTGGTCGCCGAATTAAGGACCGAGCTCGCGGCATTGCGAAATAAGCTCGTGACGTCGATATCACCGCGGTCAAAACCTAACGTGAACGTGTGACGCGGTGCAAAGAATGTGCAAAATTCGCCGGTCAGCACAATCAACGCGGACAACAACACCGATGTACAGGTGAATGACCGCCCAGCCCCGATGACGTCGGCTCCCCTGGCGCCTCAACCGACACCCGTGCGTGCTGCGCCTTCGTCTGCTCCACGTGTCTTCAAGCAGAAGAAGAGTTATGCGCAAGCGTTCCGCCAGCCAGCTGCGGAAAACTATGTGGTTGCGTCGAAAGGAAACGGGACGGGAAAAGTCGACGTGGACGAGTTCACCCTGGGGAAAAGAAACGTCAACCGGAACCGTCTTGCAACCAAAGAGGTACCGCCACCGCTACGGCAACAGAGGTCACTCTCCGTGTTGTGGAGCCAACCGTTTCGCTGTACATTTCAAGATTGGACACCGCAGGCGAAGAAGTCCTGAAGTATGTATGAATTATGTATATGCAGCAGAGAGTCTGTTTGGACAAAATAATGTATACGGCTCAACCTGCGGCGCTTGGAGTCAACGAGGGATACGACATTCAAGTCATACGTGCTTCAAGTGCCTGCGAAGCACAAGAAAATGTTTTTCTCTCCCGACTTTTGGCCCCCAGGAGTGGTATATCGCCGTTACAGGGAAGCATTGCGATAAATTAACCCTGACCATTTCATAGTTGTAGTTATATAAATGTAAATATGTTAGTTTGTAAGGTATTTATGAATGTAGGATGTAAGCTATATTTGATTGTGCTCGGTTTGAGAGATATCACCTTTCCGTGACACTGGGAATAATATGGGTGGTGATGTCTCAATAACTGGGCTAAATATATTATGTTATGTAACTCGAAAATAAATAAATCATTGAATTGAATTGAATTCAATACTTACTGACTGAGCCGACAAGCATTTATGATTGTTAAGGTAAGTACCATGATCTATGTAAAAAAAACGGCCAAGTGCGAGAAGGACTCGCGCACGGAGGGTTCCGTACTTTAAAAAATGGCAAAAAAACACTTTTGTAGTATAGGAGCCTCCCTCGAATATTTGTATTTGTATTTGTTGTTATTTGTTGGCTATTTGCGGCAACAGAAATACATCATCTGTGAAAATTTCGACTGCCTGCTATCACCGTTCTTGAGATACAGTCTGGTGACAGACGGACGGACGGACGGACAGCGTAGTCTCAGTAATAGGGTCCCGTTTTTACCCGTTTAGGGTACGGAACCCTAAAAAGTAAAGTAGGCGAAGAATTTTATTAGACTATAATGTGGCACTGCTGGGCAAAGGCCTCTCATCTCACAATGAGGAGGATTAGGTTTAGGCATATCAACACGCTTGCCCAATGCGGGTTGGTGATCTCAAACCCGAGCCACGTTGAAAAGTAGGAAACATGTTTTTGCTCGCCCCGGGAATTTAACCCGGGACTTCAGTTTTGGCAGGCGAGTTCTTCTTCTTCATCGAGTCGATGGTCAACCTGACCAATCCTGGTGTCAAGTCACTAGACCACGGAGGCGTTATGATCAAGGTACAATTTAAAATTAAATAATCTACACTTGTCATAGCTACTCCTGCCCTAATACCCGGAAGCAGTATTATAAGGTTACTGATCCTCTCCTCAATTCAGCAAACGCTTTTATACTGTTCCACACATTTTGATTGAGGTACCTACAGTAGGTAATTAGGTATTGTAATGGAGCCCGAGTTTAACATAACATTTATGAGTATTCTGTCGCATTAATGATTAGTCGACCTTGTTTATGCGATGTCGGTTGTGTTGTGTGTGGTGTTGGTGTGCGTCGGGCGGGCGGCGCGCGCAGGGCGGGGGCGGGGGCGGGCGCGCAGCCAGTTCGCCGCCGGCAGCGCGCGGCACCGAGCGCGAGTAGAGCCGCCAGCGGAGCGCCGGCATGCGCCCCCTCGCCCTGCGGTGCCCGACCCCGCCCCGCGCGGCCTCCGCCCCGCACCGCCACGCGCCCAGCGCTCCACTCGCCACCACCACTACCACCACGTAAACAGTATCGATTGGAGCGAGGACGCTGCATTCATTTGAAAACAGTCAGTGCCTTCCACGGAGCCTTCGTCGCGGAGCGCTCGGCGCGGCCCGAGCGCGCGAGATCGTGTAGCGCTGCACCTCGGACCGCGACTGCTTGTGCCTCGGTAATCCGAACCGCTCCAACTTCCACTCAACTCAAGTAGGTAAATCGATGTCAGTGACCTGAAAACTTCTTTATAATGCTGAGTGTGTGACGCTATTTGACGGACGATCGAGACTGTGTACCTACTGCTGTAGGTACAAGTGATGTATGTATTTCCTTCTATTGTATTTATTATACAAAAACAAAAAACATTGCATTTCGTAACAATAAATAGTATTTTAGTAGAAGCTATTTTAGATACCTAAATACCTATCCTGTGACATTAATATTATATTGGACCAATGACTTTCATCAATATTTTAATACGGCTCTGAGTGGGTTCGTTCGTACGTAAATAAACCGTAAACATAATCAAAGTAAGTGGCGCCTTACTCATGACTTCGAAGACGCCTTTGTAAGTAGCTGCTCACCTAGAGATCAAAGTGTGGCTTAAGTTGGTTTGACCTTAGGCGGGAACCTTTCTAATTGGGTTTAGGTAACACTACAGCCTTAGCAATACATTTCAGTATCAATCGTTCATGTTTGCTCGGTGCCTTGTGGTTCCGCTTTCGTGACATGTCTCGCCTATGAACATCCTCTTGTAGAACTTAGCTTTATTATTTTATGCATTATTATTATATATATTGCATCTGCTTACTTTTTGGTTCAGCAAACTTGATTATAATACTTAGTCGGTGCCCTAATGTACATATTTGATTTCGAAAGTATAGATATGGGTCGCTACGGTACGATGAAAGTTACCTTGAAATCAAGTTACTAAAATGTTAATGGTCTGTATACTTATTTTAATAAGTATTCGTAAATGTAAATTCTTTACATTACGACTATAATAAGATTAATAAGTAACTATATTACTTTATGCGTTTTGTTAAACGTGCTTGATATAAAAGAGTGGCTATAAAGTAAATAATTTGATACAAAGGAATCAGGAAAGGAATTTGGGACAACCGCAAAAGCTGTCTGTCTCTATAATACAACTAGCAGCGCACCACGGTTTTAGCCACGTTGTACCCGTTCCCGTGGGAATTTCAGGATGAAAACCTGTAACCTCCCCGTTGAATGTGGCTATCCATTACAAAAAGATTTTTTTTAATCGGACCAGTAGTTCCTGAGATTAGCGCGTTCAAACAAACAAACTCTGCAGCTTTATAATACATACATATTAGTATAGATTCACTTTGTCAAACACTTATGAACGGATTCAATCGGTTCTCACTAAGACACAGACTAATTCAAACGAAGGTTTGTGACTACTGTTTACCCCAAAACTCCCTCAGGATCACGGGTAAAACCGCGGGCACTGCCAGCAAGTTACAGAATATTTCTCAAAATAGAACCAACCAAAAGATGGATACTCTAGGTCAAATTAAAAGATTCCCACTAAGTACCTAATCTGTTTTTTATTCTATTATAAGTACCTGTCTATGTAAAACGAAATGCGTCAAGATGTTACGGCTAGTTAAGTGGTCCCTAATCTACACTCAAGTCGCAAAACTAAATACACCAAGTGGTGAGCGGCTCCGTGAGATAAGATTACAAGAGAGATGTTGAGCCGAGTCGCGTCGAGTAGCGGCGGCGCGGCGGGCGGCGGTGGCGGGCGCCGGGCGGCGGCGGCGGCGACAGGCCGTCTGCTCTCGAGGCGAGGGCTCTCGGCGCCCCTCGGAGGCGGACGATCACCTCGGCACAACAGGTCTCCGCACTAGATTACACCACACGGGAGGGTGCTCCGTGTGCCTCTGTCTATCTCCGAGTATATACTGCGAGTTAGGCTCTTCGTTGACATTCATCTTTCGAGAGAACATTCCGGAATGAGATAGTGTGTAACTCTTGCACAATAGTGCTAAGCTAATTAAGTGATAAAACGTTACGAAGTTAGTTTTTATTTACACTTTAGGTACCAAAACTAAAGGGCCGGTTTATTTGACCGGTTTCATGTCACGCATTCGCACTCCCATCTTGCATTCGCGCGTACTCCATTCAATAATTTCGAGTAGATTAGTGTCCAACCCTGGTGCCGGAGTTCTTAGACCACCTTAAGGCCTCTGACATGGTCTAACAATTTAAACAGCCGGGACCGACAACTTTACGGTAGCGCTCAGATAGAAATGCCACTATCGGCCACCCATCCAAGTAGAGGCCGAGCTATACGTTGCTTAAGGCTAAGGACTCACGAAGCGGTTTTCACCCGTGCCCGCCGCGGTTGCGGGCCCGCAGCCTTTGTAGAATACAGATATTTATGTAAAAACTTAAAGCACATTTCACGACGCGTTTTACGCCCGCGGCGTGTGCGATTGTTTGCGGGTCCCGCTGCTCCAGCGGTCATCTTGTACCGGCGGGCGCGGGTCGCGGTCCCGCAGCCGCGGCGGGTTGCACCCGCGCGTTCTGCGGTCGGTTGGCGGGCGACCGCGCGTGGACAGCGGGGGGCGGGGGGGGGGAGGTTAGAAATCCGACGCCATTTTGCAGTGACTTGTTATTACTCGTTGCGTAGTAGTTTCTGATGTGTGTCCATGACGGTCTGGAACTCAACTGATCGTTTAACCGCCCGTCTTGCGATTATCAACCGCCAAGTTTGCGGGCGATAATCGCAACCGCGACGGCTGCGTAACCGCACAAAACTCCGGTCTCGTGAGTTTTGAAAATAAAACTCCATTCCGCCACCGCGGCGGGCACGGGTGAAAACCGCTTCGTGAGTCCTTACTCTAACAATCGCAATGAACTGACGTCGTTTAGTCAAACTACGCCACGAGAGCTACGACAACCGTATATATAATTATACTTGTTGTACATTCATAAGTTTGAACTACAAAATGAGAGGAACGTTGTCGTACCTAGGTCTAGGATAATGCGCGGCGCATGAAATGCGACTCATTCGAAACTTCTTGCGCATTAATGTGTTAACGAATTGCTCATTGTATGTAATGTATGATATGTAGCATGTGTGTGGTGTTGCAGCGGTATGGGTGCGGCGGCGCGGTGAGGCGGCGGCAGCGCATGACGCGGCGGCATGCCGGGCGGCCGCCGGGGGCTCGTCGCCCCGCAGAACACCTTCCTCGAGAACATCATCCGCCGCTCCTCCTCGCAGCGTCAGTACAAAAACTAATACATTGATACGATACCAATAGAACAACTATGAAATGATTCAACTAGATATTTTAGGGTTTAAAAATTATGATGTAATACGTTTTTTATTTGAGTTAGTTTTCATTTTCATAGTATTTTCATTTGGAGAGAGTCATTTTTAGATAAATTAATGTTATAGATCCGGAAATTGTTATGCTACGCTAGCAATCGCAGCACGTAGTAACTGGACTACGGTGTAGCCGCTACGTTCGTAGTATATGCTGCACTGATGCTACGGCGTAGCTTCATCGTAGTCTACGTTACGTAGCGGTCGTAGCATGGCACCATATTTAATATCATTGTTAATAAATGAAACCATAACATTTACGTTACAGTAGGTACTACATTCATCATGAATAGATAAATTATGACACACAAATAATATGTATAACAGCAATAAATGGGCCACATTATACAAAAGAAGAGAGTCGTAACATGTTTGGCCGCTTCGTGTAGCGGCTTTGTGCCGAATGATTGATTTCAGGCGTTATTCGGTCGATGACTAATGAAATGTAGATGAAAACACATATCATTTGGATATTTTAAATAAAGTTTGTAACAATAATCATTCGGCATATGTGTTTTGCGTGTAAATCGTAAAGGTTGCGCAGTAATGTGTCGGGCCCGTAATGTCCCTCATTAATATTAACTGTCGCCGGCGGTGCGAGGGCCGCCCTCTCACCTCAGACGCGACGCGCTATTTTTGAATCCCGCACATAATCATACGCGGCAGTCGGAAGCGGCTACTAATCGCCTGATATATGAGCATGTGAGAGGTGTCGGGTTCCTTACCAAACATTAAATGTGTTCTCCGCCAATACAAAGTAGGTAACGCGACTCTTACTCATACTCTCTCTCTCTCTTATATAATTTACAATGTAGTCTGCTTTCAATACCGACTGTACGATAAAACTGCATGTAGATAGGAAGAGAATAATGAAACTTGCATTCCATAATTTGGGGAAGATATCTTGTTGCTTCATTATTTATTAACCGTGGTCCCTGGGGCGGCGAGTAGCTGTTACCAAATCAATAATATAATGTACCGAGCTGTGTGTATGTATCGTGGCGTGTGTGTGTGCAGCAGACAGCAGCTTCCTGCTGGCGAACGCGCAGATCGTGGACTACCCCATCGTGTACTGCAACGAGACCTTCTGCAAGATGAGCGGCTACAACCGCGCGGAGGTCATGCAGAAATCATGCAGGTCAGCCGGCGCCTTCGCATTACTCTTACATGCTGAGGGGACAACTTCGACCAATGCATCAAATTGAATGACTTCAATATATCACAACAAACGCACTTGGGTCATTCACAATGGCACAGAGATTAGTGCAATACTACACTTACACTTAAACCCTTTTTTTATTATAACTTAGAACTTGGAATGTTTTAAAATATGATGACTGTACTGACTGAGTTTGTAGGCTGTGATGTATGCGTATGGGAGTGTGTGTGTGCAGATGTTCGTGGATGTACGGCGAGCTGACGGAGAAAGAGGCGGTGGAGCGCGTGGACCGCGCGCTCGACCACCACCTCGCCGACCAGTTCGAGATCCTGCTCTACAAGAAGAACCGTTAGTAACATCACTCACCGCTTCGCTCGCCCCTCACCGACACACGACACCCGCCATCTCGTAACCACGCGGCGTTAATGACACTTTTAACCATAAACGGCGCGATGCTGTTCTTTTGAAACCAGTGTTGGTCATAAAAAGGACATTCCGCGCCCCGAGCGAGCGTGCGGGGGAGGGCCCGCGGGATTCGCCTCCACAACATTTCATTACGTTTTCATGTAACGACATTAAACAATTCCTTCTCTCACTTCGCCGTTTCATTGCGCTCATTTTGTTATGTTGCAGAAAATTTTAATCGTATACATTTGGCGGGTGTTGTTTAAGTTATCACGCTGGCCGGGTGAACATGCTCGATGCAAATTGCTTACGGAAATGATCTTTACAATAAAACCAGCGGCGACAAGTGGCTAAATATTGTGGCTGTCGCGCCGGGAGATATATCAGCGAGTCCGCGGGGTAGTGGCCGGGGGTGGCCGCCTTGTGGGGACATGTCTATTACTAGAGTCTCGTCCATTTGGACGTAGCATCGGGGATGCATGAAGACGTCACATACATCGGTAATTCGCTGGACATCGTCCCCGCGCGAGGCGGGGGACCTCCGGCCTGCGCCAGAGCGCCACCTGGCCGCGCCATTTACATTCAATTATTTAATATCTCCTGAGCTTGTTTTGCCGACCAGCCCCTATTGGAATCCGATAGAATATTAAACGAATGTTTTCTGTTGAAGCTCATTCCCAAGGCGTCTTAGCCCCCTCCCCCCCCCCCCGCGCCCCGCCGGACTGCGTCCGCCTTCGTGTATGTGATCTGAATAACTTGTAGTTCAGCAAAACAACTGTTAATTACCTACTAGCCAAGTTCAACCAGCGCTACAGTAATGCAGTATAGATCATTACTTATCTATCTGATGAGCTCTTATTGGGTATCCGAAGGTGATCACTTAACATTTGGTATTTATGGCAAAATAATTTAATATATCTATTAATTAGCATTATATCAATTTCCTGTAACGGCATAAACTCGTTATCATTATCACTGCACTTAATAGTAAATACACTGATATGATGGTGGGGGTTGAGCGTTGATACTTTACTACTGTTCCTACTATTGATTGTACTCTGATGTAATGTAACACTGGTCATGTACGTGCGGTGCGACAGGCACGCCGCTGTGGCTCCTGGTGCAGGTGGCGCCGATCCGCAACGAGCGCGAGCTGGTGGTGCTGTTCCTGCTCACGTTCCGCGACATCACCGCGCTCAAGCAGCCCATCGACGCCGACGACCCCAAGGGAGGTAAGTAATTCAAACTACACTCCGCCATACTATTACTGCACTACAGACTACAGCACATCGCGGGAAGCAAACTACTCGTTGGTAGTTGGTATTACGGATGACATTTGTCACCTTAAAACAATTTTTACTAGCAACGTTTTAATAATGTGGGTGTCTTTCAACCAGAGTTACGCTACTATGTAAACTTCAATATGGTCACGATTATTATGCTGATTAGTAGTTATGATTAGTGGATACTAAACCTCGCATTAGCATTCTCTGATTGAAATGCGCCCTAAAGCGCCCGGCACCTTGCGATGCGCTGTGTGGATGTGTGTGCAGGGTTGTCCAAGTTCGCGAAGCTGGCGCGCTCGGTGACGCGCTCGCGCTCCGTGCTCGTGTCGGCGCTGCCCGCGCTCAAGGAGCCCGCTCGCCAGAGCCACTTGGCGCATGTGAGTACCGCGGTACCGCGCCACACTACTCGTAACGTTTCTGTCATTCAATTGTTGATGGTAACTCATCGCGATTGATAAACAACATGCTGCTGGGTTACAACTTCGATGAGTGCCCGGTAGTGGTATTTACATCGTGCTTAGGAAGGCACGTGTAACAGGTTTATTATACTTTACTTATTGCAGTTAGCCATGAAGAGTCGTTGATATAATCCAGCTTTGATATGTGTTGGTTTAGAGTTTCCAATTTAAGAATGTATGTTTCCTACACCTCACGTTCTGAGTGATGAACTAAGGAACGTCCTTGTGTCTTCGCCGTGTGCCCATCACTGCAGCTCCATATCTCGCGGTGTACGACTAAACTTGCCTCGTACGTTGACAGAGATGTTAGAGAGTATATCTTAAACTTTATATACATAAACTGCAGGTAGATAGGTAATATTGATTGTATTTAGCCACGCCATTAGAATAACTAATATACTAGAAACAAAAGTATAACTAATCACTAGTAGCGATCTCTTCGAGTTGAAAAGCGAAAGGTGACCCAGACGCTCGCGTGCTCACAGTATCAACGGCACCTAGTGCATCTCATGAATAAATAACAACATGTAAGCATGTACCTATTACTCATGTATGGTCTAATTTGGAGGTTCCAAGTTGAGTGACGTGTTAATAAGAAACTTGTCGCGTATAATATTCAGGGTGAGAATGCGTGTTAATAATGCGAGGTGTTGGCGCCACCGAGTTACGACGCCTCGCGCGACTTCTCACCGAGACAACTACTCTAATCTATTATTTATGGATACAAGGATTTCTTTGACTCACTAACTACTCGAGTCGCGAGTGCTCAAAGTTCCCCTAAATGTTAGCACTTACATACATGAACGATTTTACTAATTTACTAGCTGCGCCCCGCGGTTTCACCCGCGTTGTACCCGTTCCCGCGGGAATTTCGGGATGAAAAATAGATGTTGTCCGATTCTCAGACCTACCCGATATGCACACAAAATTTAATGAGAATCGGTCGAGCCGTTTCAGAGGAGTTCAACTACGGTACCCGTTCCCGCGGGAATTTCGGGATGAAAAATAGACGTTGGCCGATTCTCAGACCTACTCAATATGCTCACAAAATTTCATGAGAATCGGTCGAGCCGTTTCGGAGGAGTACGCGAACGAACACTGTGACACGAGAATTTTATATATAAGATAAAATTCAGTCGTTATGTCAGGGACATTTAAACATGACTGGAAAGAGGGTATTGAAAGTGATTTATAAGACCCTGTAGTTATGATAAAGTTTCCCGAGTGATGTGTGCGCAGGTGATGTCGCTGTCCGGCGACGTGCTGCCGCAGTACCGGCAGGAGGCGCCCAAGACGCCGCCGCACATCCTGCTGCACTACTGCGCGTTCAAGGCCATCTGGGACTGGATCATCCTGTGCCTCACCTTCTACACCGCCATCATGGTGCCCTACAACGTCGCCTTCAAGAACAAAACCAGCGAGGTCTCTCTTTTAATCTGAAGATACAAAAACTAATCTACCCGTTTGAGTGAAATGCCGTTAAGTGGTTATTGTCTGTGTATCCAGGACGTGTCGCTATTGGTGATCGACTCCATCGTGGACGTGGTGTTCTTCATCGACATCGTGCTGAATTTCCACACGACGTTCGTGGGCCCCGGCGGCGAGGTGGTCAGCGACCCCAAGGTGATACGCAAGAACTACTTCAAGTCGTGGTTCCTGATCGACCTGCTGTCCTGTCTGCCCTACGACGTGTTCAACGCCTTCGACCACGACGAGGATGTGAGTATGCGGCGAGCTCACCGCGTGTCGCCATTCGCCACGCATCGCCACGCATGCCACGCGTCGCGGTGTGTGACGGGCGGGGTGTGTGTGTGTGCAGGGTATCGGCAGTCTGTTCTCGGCGCTAAAAGTTGTACGGCTGCTGCGGCTGGGGCGCGTGGTGCGCAAGCTGGACCGGTACCTGGAGTACGGCGCCGCCATGCTGATTCTACTGCTCTGCTTCTACATGCTGGTGGCGCACTGGCTCGCGTGCGTGTGGTACAGCATCGGGCGGTCGGACGCCGACTCGGGGCTGCAGTACTCGTGGCTGTGGAAGCTGGCCAACGTGACGCAGACGCCGTACTCTTACGTGTGGTCCAACGAGTCGGACGGGCCCGAGCTGGTGAACGGGCCCTCGCGCAAGACCATGTACGTGACCGCGCTCTACTTCACCATGACCTGCATGACCTCCGTGGGCTTCGGCAACGTCGCCGCCGAGACCGATAACGAGAAGATCTTCACCATCTGCATGATGATCGTGGCAGGTGCCGGAATTCTTCTGTTATTAGCCGGAGCACGCGTGACCCCCCCGCAGTGCGCTGCGCGGGGGGCCGCGCCCCTCCCCTGCCCCTCGTCCCGCGCCCCTCATGCTGCTAGTGTGTGCACCGTGCCGTGTCGCACCTGTGTGATTGCACTTTTATGTTTGTTTGTTTTATGTGTTTCTTCTTCATCGCACACAAAATTGTCTCGAGATTCTCGAACGCATTAACAAGTTGGCCACTTTACTTTAACCCTACCGTCCTTTATAGTTACGTTATTTTGATTGATTATTTGTGTACAAAATAAGTTCTTTGTTTTATTTTACTTCATTTAATAAATTAATTTGTTATATAATTTGGTTAGTGATTGGTTGACTCCCAGTCCCGGACCGTATCCCCGTGCCCGAATGTGCAGGCCCACGAAGCGTCGCAGCGCGTCACATGCGTGGTCACGTGGTCAGAGCCTCGTTTCATTGTAACTCGCTCATTTCAGTATGTTGGACTCACACTATTAGGCTACTTTGATACGAAGGACAGAACAGGAGCTGATATTATTTTGTATTTTGGGTATATCAGTTCCTCGTCTGTATTCTATGCGTAGAAAAAACAAATTGGTAAGTACAAAAGAAAATATTTTCCGCAATTAACAATTCCCATGATAACGTTTCGTATTGTTCTTTCTGTAAGTAGGTATCTCTACAAGTTTATTAAATTATTTTCGGGTTTTGACTTAAAAGCCGGAAGTAGTAAATAGAAATCGTATTGTTAACTAGGCTCTGTGTAGTTTGGCTCACCGTTTGTGATTCCATGTGGTCGTGTGTGTGTCGCGCTGTTTGTGCGGAGGCGAGGCGCGCGTGACGCGGCGGGCTTGTTGCGCAGCGCTCCTGTACGCCACCATCTTCGGCCACGTGACCACCATCATCCAGCAGATGACCTCCGCCACCGCCAAGTACCACGACATGCTGAACAACGTGCGCGAGTTCATGAAGCTGCATGAGGTGCCCAAGGCGCTGAGCGAGCGCGTCATGGACTACGTGGTCTCCACCTGGGCCATGACCAAGGGCCTGGACACGGACAAGGTAGGCGAGGGCGCGGCGGCGCGGCGCGCCCGCCCACGCGCTCACACGCTCTCTGCGCAGGTACTCAACTACTGCCCCAAGGATATGAAGGCGGACATCTGCGTGCATCTCAACCGCAAGGTGTTCAACGAGCACCCCGCCTTCCGGCTGGCCTCGGATGGGTGCCTGCGCGCGCTCGCCATGCACTTCCACATGTCGCACTCGGCGCCCGGCGACCTGCTCTACCACACGGGCGAGTCCATCGACTCACTCTGCTTCATCGTCACCGGCTCGCTGGAGGTCATCCAGGACGACGAGGTGGTCGCCATCCTCGGTGCGTACTCCCACTTCGATACCACACTGTCCCCGAGTACACTGACCACAGAATGAACGCGCGTTCGCAGGCAAGGGCGACGTGTTCGGGGACTCGTTCTGGAAGGACAGCGCGGTGGGCCAGTCGGCGGCCAACGTGCGCGCGCTCACCTACTGCGACCTGCACACCATCAAGCGCGACCGCCTGCTCGAGGTGCTCGACTTCTACCAGACGTTCGCCAACAGCTTCGCGCGCAACCTCACGCTCACCTACAACCTACGACATCGACTCATATTCAGGAAGGTGAGCTTCTCTCGAGTCAGTACAAGGGACGGGGAGGGGGGCTCAGTGCCGGGGCACCGAGTGGGCGCTGACCGCCGTGTGTCGCAGGTGGCGGACGTGCGGCACGAGCGCGAGCTCATGGAGCGGCGCAAGCGCGAGCCGCAGCTGGAGCAGGCGCAGGACCACCTCGTGCGGAAGATCTTCTCGCGGTTCCGGCGCGAGCGCAGCGTGGCGGCGGCGCCGTGCCCCGCGCCCGCGCGCCCCGCGCCCTCCACGCCGCCCGCGCCCGCGCCTGACCCCGAGCGCGGCGAGCCCTCGCCCGCGCCCGCGCCCGCGCCGGCGCCGGCCGCGCGCGGTAAGTGGGGCCGCCTGCTGGCGGGTGGCGGCGGCGGCTCGCTGGACGCGGGCGGCGGAGACACGCGCGCGCCCTTCACACGCAGCCTGAGCGCGCGCGACCGCCCCGCGGCCGCCGACGCGCCCGCGCCGCCCGCGCCCACTGCCAGCCTCGCCACGGCGCTCGCGCTCAAGGTACGTAGCATCATGCCGACGCTGAGATCCACACCTCGCTCATCACCACTCACTTTGCTGCTCGTACGCAGGCTTCATTCGCAAAGGGGCGTAGTGTGAGCGCGCTGGTGGCCGCGGGCCCGACTCGACAGGACACCATCGAAGAGGAGCTGGAGGAGAAGCGAGCCCCCGCGCCCGTGCCCGCCGCCGCGCCCTCGCCGGCGCCCGCCCCCGCGCTGGCGCCCCCGCCGCCCCCCGCCCCGCCGCCGGCTCCCGCGCCCTCGCCCGCTCCGTCCCTGCACGACGCCGCTCTCGCCGAGCTCCGACGTGACGTCCGAAACGAAGTGCAGCGGTTGCAGCAGAAGGTGACAAACTTTTAATGCTTACCTATCTATACGTACTTATGAGTATTGTAACCGCCTCCGTGGTCTTGCGGTTTGAGCGCTCGGCTCACGATCCGGAGGTTCCGGGTTCGATTCCCGGTGGGGTTAAGTACAGCAATATATTGCGGTTGAATGGTATTATTTCCAGTTGGGGCGAGTGGAGGAGTTACTAACGATGTTAGCGACGCGGCTGGGCGCCGACCCCGGTGAGAGCAGCGCAAGCCCCGCGGCCGCGGCGGAGCCCGAGCCTGCGCGCCCGCCCTCCATCGACATCGGTGCCCTCGCGCGCAAGAGGCGCTCTAAGGTGAGTTAGGCCGCCACGCACTCAGAAGGCCCAATATGAACAAATCTGTTAAACAGGCACACAATGGTGGTGATTAGGTCCATTCGACCTAATGCTTATGCTAATATTAATGCCTAACGCTTATGTACCTATCTATGTATATAAATTCAATTCTTTCTTGTGTGGTGCGTCTGTTCTGAAATATTGCGTGCAGTTCAGGGTGTATTTATAAGACGGCCGGCCGCCGGCGCTGACTCGTCCGGTCGCGTTGCAGGGCCGCAGCAAGGGCGCGGCGCCGCAGGTGCCCACGCCGCCCACGCCGGAGGAGGCGCGGCGCGTGTAGCGCGGCGCGGCGCGGGGCCCCCGCGGCCGCGCCCCGCCGCTGCCTCCGTCTCGCTCGCACGGCTAGCCCCGCACGCTGACTCGTCCGGTCGCGTTGCAGGGCCGCAGCAAGGGCGCGGCGCCGCAGGTGCCCACGCCGCCCACGCCGGAGGAGGCGCGGCGCGTGTAGCGCGGCGCGGCGCGGGGCCCCCGCGGCCGCGCCCCGCCGCTGCCTCCGTCTCGCTCGCACGGCTAGCCCCGCACGCTGACTCGTCCGGTCGCGTTGCAGGGCCGCAGCAAGGGCGCGGCGCCGCAGGTGCCCACGCCGGAGGAGGCGAGGCGCGGCGCGGGGCCCCCGCGGCCGCGCCCCGCCGCTGCCTCCGTCTCGCTCGCACGGCTAGCCCCGCACGCTTCACTCGCGCGCCCCCGCCGCCCTCACCTTCACTCTCCTCTCCCTGAACGCTTCCCCTTCCGTAGTACTAGGTAGCTAATCTAATTGTATTCTAATGATTAATTATATGGATGAAGGCACGGGTGTGGCCGATGTGAATATTAAGTTATAACTTTTATAATACAAACTGAAGATTTTTTGTGCAGGGTGCGCTGTCCAGTTGAGCACGGTGTATGAGTGAGTGAGTGAATGAGCGAGTGACGCGGTGAGGGAGGCGGTGGGCGCGGGGCGACTCCGCGCGATACCATACGATTGATATCCAAATTGTAAAATGATTGATATTAATGTAAGTGATACATACTTAATTAATTACATACCTATGTATAAATAATATATTTCACACTTAAAGCAATAATGCGCAGATTAGTTGACACTTGTATTGAACTGATACTTCCTCTTTACACAAACGACCAAGTTTTGTATAATATTATTGTGTAACTTTATGTATAGCGCGCTCGGCTCGGCAACAACGCGCTTCGTGCGAACTCTAAGCTCGCGGAACACACACTTGAATTCTTCAAATACATTATTTAACTGACATAATTAATAGTAGTTTATGCAACTGTCATATAAGGAAGAGTTTCATAATAGTAACGAGTGTTTTAATACCCGTGTTATATGCAGTTGCATACACTACTTTATCTTCACTAATGCAATTAATCAAACAACAAGAGTAAAAGCTGACAATAGTTTTTCACGCGTACGTGTATTGTCACAGTGAACTTGCCGCCATTAAAATCTAACCAATGAGAGCGCAGCTGTGCCTAGGGCCAATCAGGAGCGAGCGAGATCTTACCAAAGAGTTTTGTGTATGTAGTTTCGACGAAGTTTTCACGTATAACCCAACTGTTTTCAAAAGCCAGCCTAATATCAAAATTTTATACAACTAGTATGAGGATTTTGACATAAGGCTCGCCAGGTTAATTGGTCGCGTTATAATGATGTTATAATGAGATTTTACGATATCGATGTGGATATTATAACATCATGTGCAATTGCTTAAATTGAGTGTTTTAGTTGTCTGCGCTATAACAGTAGTTATTATAAGTCAAGTATTGGAAACATAAGTAGAATGTTACAACATTAGTGTAGATAAAAGACATTTACCCATCTACAAATGAATAACTTGCGTGACTTTGTAACTTGCGTAAGCATGGCACCTAGGCGCCTCAGGCGAGTCACTTAGGTAGGTATTTGGCGCTCCTTATTATTAATCACGCGTTGGTCACAAAACGCTTGGATCCGGGCGGCCCGGCCCAACTAGCAGGTCCTACTCACTTCCTAGAGACACTTGTATCACATCACCGGCACAGCGAAGCCAACATCTATTCTTCCTACGAACTTATAATACAGACTTGACGACGGGTGCGGAGCGCGAAGCGTGTTGTCGTTGGACCGGGTCAGGTATCAATCTAATTGTATATGCTTCGAGAGTCGATTATTATAATTAAGAAGATTTCATATTCTATGTACTTACTTATAGCTATTTATCGTTGATAACGAGGCGTGCCTGTACTGTTCCTTTGACATGTTATTTTGATGTGATGTAAGGATCGCCGGCCCGCGCCGGCACCGCCGCGCGCCGTCGCGTCCCGGCGAGATGAGATCTTGTTGTGTGCGAGTATAGTTTGATTAGTAAGTGTGTGTACAAGGCGGCGGCGGCCGGCGCGGGAGCCTCCGCAGTACATATCTAGAGGAGGGCGCCGACCCGCGGCCCGACTACGTGACGTCCCGCCCCTCACACTACTCATTATTATTAAGTAGATACTTATAATAAGTAACACACATACCTGTGGCTATATACCTACTATGGTAACGCAATAATAATATTAATCATCGGTATTGTTATTCACCATACGTCATAATATTTTATTTGATTTAGTAAGTAGGTAATCGTATTAGTACCAGATTGGGGAGCGTGCCGTGCCGCCCGTCCGCCGCAAGATGAAGAAGAGTTGACTTCCATCTCTTGTGAATCCATAGCCCAGTCACTTTAGCAACCAACCTCTCATTGAGAGATAATAACTTGAATATTTGTATGTACTTTTGTTTGACGTTCTAAAAGTTGTCTCGAAAGTCTCATAAAATTCCGTGTCTGGCACGTGAGTTATTGAAGGTTAAAATGTCAGAAAAAAAACAGTTCTAACTAATTTTTCGAACCCGGCTGACACCCTTAGTAGTAGGTACTGTAACTTGAAAACAAATAGATCGATTTTATATTGGACCTTGAATAACTAACGTGCCTAACAAAGAGTTTTATGACTTTTAAAACAACTTTTGGAACATCAAAATGAAGGTATACACCAAAATGTAGTTTATTGTCTCCCATTGAGAGGTTGAAACCTTATGCTACAGAAATGGGACTTCCGGTCGGCGGCGCGGCGGCGCGGCGGCGCAGTGGAGGCGCCCCGACGGTCTTACCGTCTCACTGCACGTGTTTTATTCAACTCATTCAGATTCACTAATACCTATCGCCTCCTCTCGTTTAAATCAGTCTAAGTACTTACTATAAAATATATTTTGAAAATTAAAGCGTACGTAATATACCTATGTGTATAACTATGTACTTATCGGAATTGATAATATACCTATAATTGGAATTGAGATGACGGCTTCTCTCCTGTGTGCCTGTAGTCTACATACTCTACATGTTCTTGTTAATGAAACAGCGAACAAGACGAACATTAAGTCATTGTGTACATTTACTACAATATTTATAATTATAACTGTGATAATTAGTATAACTTTACGGTCCGATAATGTTATATTATTATACTGTACGTACTAATCGGTACCACTCCAGTGTCCACTGTCGGTACGCTATTATTATGACCTGTGCGCTCGACTGCGAGCGCGACAGACGCTAGGCACCCGCCGCGCCGGGAGCCCGTATGACTAATGTACTGTAATTATAATGATTAAGGCCTATCTTATGCTTTAGATATAGAGTAGGTAAGGACTGCAGTTATTATTAATAACAGCTGTGAAAGGCCTTCAAGATGATTGTGATCGAGATGATGCACACGTTACCGGGTGTTTGTGTGTGTGTATCTGTGCACCGAGGTTCACACCAGTCGTGTAACGTGGCGGTGAGGGTGGTGTGCACTGTGCACTGCACTGGACGCCGCGCGCCGTTGAGGCAACATTGAGGCAAATACATTATCAAGAGACGATGTGTTGCTGTAGCATCCTCTGGTACACTCTGTTTATTTTTAACATTACTAACATTTCAAGTAATTTGGTCTCTCCTAGCTGTATTTCGTTAAACATTCTTGATTTGCACTTAGGAAATTAAAAAGGTAGTGTATAGTTTGTTGCAGACTATATTCACATAGTTGAAATGTGTGTTATTTTCGAGTAATATGTGTGGTTTGTTTCAATGTAGTCACGTACCTATGTAAGACTACCGTATGTGGCGTGTCGTCCGGTGCTCGTGCAGGGCGGGCGGTGGTGGCGGCGGGCGGCGCCCTCCGGCCGGTAGTTGTTGTGTTCAAGTTTGTAAAGTTTATCCGACATCGCATACTCACTCGGGCGCAAGCGTCCTCGGAGCGACGCTCCGCGCTGCAGTTCTTCATTTTAATTATAACAAAATATATCTGAATGAGAAACTGTCCTGTGTTTCATTGCTACCTCTCACCTCGTTGTTGAAATTTTAATAAGCTTTCATTACAAAGATACTATTCCTCGACGACGTACCATTCGAGATATTATTTTCAAAAACTGAAAAGTGGGAATTTCATCCCCTAAATGCATCATCCATCCCTAACCCGAGATTAGTAGGTATTTATGTTTACCCCTAAGCACCCTCCACCACACTCTGCAGAAATAGCTACGGCACTAGCTCACGCACTCTACCACTACTACGTTGCTTGGAGTAGTTTGTATGAGACACTAGCCTGCGACGAAATGTCAGCAGAAGCCATCAAAATTGAATTGAATTGAGACACTAGCCGCGCCCCACGGAGTTACCCATTCTCGCGGGAATTTTGGGATAAAATGTATCCCGTGTGCGTGACACCAGCAGGAAAAGTTGTGCTAGACAGATTTTAGTCTTATGAATAATTAGTGCGCTATCTCCTGTAAATGTGCGTGAAGTAAAAAATTTGTGCGAATTACCATTTCGGAAATAAACAGAAAAAACTAATCCTGCTGGTGTCACGCTGCTCCAGCAGGAAGATTTTTGAACTAATGATCGGAGGGGTAAGTGTTGTATATCAGCGGATAGCTTATGTTGGTGCCTAATTGTGCGCAAAAAATGAAATTTGTGCGACTCATGGTTTTAGAGATATTGAGTTTCCTGCTGGAGTCACGTTTTGATAAAACCTGTATCTCGGAAACTATTGAGGGTACGACTTTGGTTTAAACATATTTATGTAGCTCTTAATTTGTGCGAATTTGTGAAAGAATAAAATTATCAAAAATATTTCCAGGATAAGAGTAATCATGAATCGTAGAAATCAGGAAAAAACCTCCTAGCGCGTTAATTAGAGTATTTAAAAGCCCACTAAAGATGGTTTTTAGGTCGCCTTGTTATTGCTAACAACATTCTTAATTTTCAGGAAGGTACATAAGCGCATTTTGAAATTGTAACACTTTTACTGAAATCGTATTGAAATTGACTTTGCAAGAAAACCACTCAACCAAAGATATGTAGGTATACATACAAAATTAGTGCGCATTTAGAATAACACAACCTGAAAATTTCAGCATCCTAGGTTTAGTATTTTTCCAGATATAAACAAAAACAAAAATGGCCTTAATTACTAGGTAACCCAACCAATTTCAACAGTCGCAAAAAAGCGAGCGCTTCATACAAGCAATGACATACATAAATGGGCAGTCTTATACCGAATATTTTGGACAGTCGCGCAGACAACAGTTAATGTACTTTTTATAATTTTATAATAATATTTATAATCTTATAATAATCACATTTCGTCGGGGACTATTTTCTTGTATTTTAGGCCTGCTATAGGATTACATAATAGACGTATTACCGATTGGAATAATTATTATTTTGATCATGAGTACTTGCTTTGTAAGATCCCGTGGAAATTTGGTGAGGATTCAACTAAAGGGGAATTGGATGGAATGTTACAAGATATGCCAAATATCTTGTCTCCCCCAATTCTATCCATTTCGCCTTTCGCCACTTCTTCCCATTATTATTAAAAGAAATAATAATTAATACACTTGAACCTCGATAAGCATTGTGAGCGCCATTGTCCGACAAAATATTCGGTATAAGACTGCCCATTTATGTATGTCATTGCTTGTATGAAGCGCTCGCTTTTTTGCGACTGTTGAAATTGGTTGGGTTACCTAGTAATTAAGGCCAGTTTTGTTTTTGTTTATATCTGGATAAATACTAAACCTAGGATGCTGAAATTTTCAGGTTGTGTTATTCTAAATGCGCACTAATTTTGTATGTATACCTACATATCTTTTGTTGAGTGGTTTTCTTGAAAAGTCAATTTCAATACGATTTCAGTAAAAGTGTTATAATTTCAAAATGCGCTTATGTACCTTCCTGAAAATTAAGAATGTTGTTAGCAATAACAAGGCGACCTAAAAACCATCTTTAGTGGGCTTTTAAATACTCTAATTAACGCGCTTGGAGGTTTTTTCCTGATTTCTACGATTCATGATTACTCTTATCCTGGAAATATTTTTGATAATTTTATTCTTTCACAAATTCGCACAAATTAAGAGCTACATAAATATGTTTAAACCAAGGTCGTACCCTCAATAGTTTTTGAGATACAGGTTTTATCAAAACGTGACTCCAGCAGGAAACTCAATATCTCTAAAACCATGAGTCGCACAAATTTCATTTTTTGCGCACAATTAGGCACCAATATAAGCTATCCGCTGATATACAACACTTACCCCTCCGATCATTAGTTCAAAAATCTTCCTGCTGGAGCAGCGTGACACCAGCAGGATTCGTTTTTTCTGTTTATTTCCGAAATGGTAATTCGCACAAATTTTTTACTTCACGCACATTTACAGGAGATAGCGCACTAATTATTCATCAGACTAAAATCTGTCTAGCACAACTTTTCCTGCTGGTGTCACGCACACATGTATCCCACGTGTTATTCTGATGTATAACCTATATTACTGTAAAGTTTCATCATAATCCGTCCAGTGGTTTTTTCGTGAAAGAGTAACAAACATAGGTACATACAGTCAACCTCCAGTACCTCACAAACTTTCGCATTTATAGATTAGTAGGAAAAAATTGTCGAAATGCTAAATAGAAACTGCCCGTCTATGTGTCTATTTAAGGTGATATCGGAAACTATGAATGATTTCGAGAGCTTCTCTTGCAGATAGCTTGATACCTATATTGAATCTACTTACTCCATAAACGCCACCCAATTAGAGGAAGTTAATTTAATGAAAGATCTCGGGGTTACAACGGACACTGAACTTAAATCTAGGGCCCATATTGATACCGTAGCTACTAACGCTGCAGAGACGCTTGGCTTGGTTAAAAGACAGTTTTAAGGATTTAATAATTCACTCACTAGGATTGTCTCATACGGAGTCACTTGGAATATGCATCAGTAGTTTGGAATCCTTTGTACTCCTCACACTTTCAACGACTAGAGAACATGTTCCCGCGGTATAAAAGCATAGAAAGGATCTAAAGCTAGTGGGAAATAAAACAAAGTAACGCTTTAATCCTAAGTTTAATATATACAAAAGGAAATACAGGGGACGTGGTGTATCGCTAGTGTTGTCGTTTGTCGACGAGCGGCGTGTAGGACAGGTGCGAGGCCGCCGACTGCGCCGACGAACACATGTCCTGCAACACACGTCAGCCGTCAGCCGTCAGCGTCAGCCGTCACATACACTAACTGACGCACTGCGCGTGCGGCTCATCCGCGCTGGCGGACGCCGAGCTAGGGAGGGACTGTGGCTGATCCTGACAGACACACAAACATTCGATACATATGGGGAATACGAGTTGCATCAGCCTGTTATGTACGCCGACAGGAACACTCGTACACCAGTTTGGTCACTGTCGTTATAGGTGAAGGTATTACGTAAAAGAAGGTGTGTGTGCGCGTGTGCGTGTGCGTGTGTGTGTGTGTGTGTGTGTGTGTGTGTGTGTGTGTGTGTGCGCGCGCGTGTGTGGGTGTGTGTGTGTGCGCGCGTGTGTGTGTGTGTGTGTGTGTGTGTGCGCGCGTGCTTGCGTGTGTGCGTGTCACCTGGTAGGAGAAGGCGAGGAAGTTCTCCTCCTGGATGCGGTGCAGCGCGGCGTCGGGCTCGGGCGGCGTCAGCTCCACGGACTCGCCCGTGAACTCCGAGTCGAAGTAGCGCGTGTCGGTCTCCGACTCCACCTGCGGCAGCGCGGACGTGAGCGCGGCCCGGGCGCCGGCGAGCCGTACGGCCGGGTACGACACACCGCGACCCGCCAGCGAGCCGGCCGCCGGCCCGCGCCGCCGTACGGCCGGGTACGACACACCGCGACCCGCCAGCGAGCCGGCCGCCGGCCCGCGCCGCCGTACGGCCGGGTACGACACACCGCGACCCGCCAGCGAGCCGGCCGCCGGCCCGCGCCGCCGTACGGCCGGGTACGACACACCGCGACCCGCCAGCGAGCCGGCCGCCGGCCCGCGCCGCCGTACGGCCGGGTACGACACACCGCGACCCGCCAGCGAGCCGGCCGCCGGCCCGCGCCGGCGTACGGCCGGGTACGACACACCGCGACCCGCCAGCGAGCCGGCCGCCGGCCCGCGCCGCCGTACGGCCGGGTACGACACACCGCGACCCGCCAGCGAGCCGGCCGCCGGCCCGCGCCGGCGTACGGCCGGGTACGACACACCGCGACCCGCCAGCGAGCCGGCCGCCGGCCCGCGCCGGCGTACGGCCGGGTACGACACACCGCGACCCGCCAGCGAGCCGGCTCTGGCTGAACCTTGGCGTCGCCCCGCGTCCAATAAGCAAGTTCTTCACTAGGAAGATTACCGGATGAGATGCCCCGTGTCCATTCCAGGAACTCTTTTTCCAGGCCAGGAATACCAGGGTAGTCTAGATATCCTACGTGCTACTGTATTATGTAAGACTGCTAAAGAATGCTACCTACTCAGCATATTGGGTAGTTTTATACAAGATTCATGGTCTTATCAATGGGACATTTGAAGTATGAATTCTCAAAGAAACTTATTTCACGTTACTTTTTATATATAACTCCTCGTTTAACAGCTGAAACCGAAACTATGTAAGCTCCCACCTGTGGTTTGAAGGGCGGCGGGATGCGCTTGTTGACGAGGTCGGTCCAGTTGATGGAGGCGAAGAAGGGGTGGTTCATGATCTCGGCGGCGTCGTCGGGGCCCGCGCCCAGGCGCGCCGCCGGGTCCTTGGTGAGCAGCGCCGCCAGCAGCGCGCGGCACGCGGCCGACAGCGCGCGCGGGAAGCGCACCTCCTCCGACACGATGAGCGAGAACAGCACGTCGTGGTCGCGGTTGTAGAAGGGCAGGCGGCCGCACGCCATCTCGTACAGCACCACGCCCGCGCCCCACCAGTCCACGGCGGGCCCGTAGTCCGCGTCCTCCAGCACCTCGGGCGCCAGGTACTCGGGCGTGCCGCAGAACGTCTTGGTGGTGCGCCCGTACGTGATGTTCACCTGCAACGGGTCACGCGTCACGCGTCACTGCGAGCGAGCGAGCGACAGTGCGAGCTCTCCGGAGGGTGGTGCACTACCTTGCAGAGGCCGAAGTCGGCGATCTTGATGTGGCCGTCCTTGTCGAGCAGCAGGTTCTCGAGCTTGAGGTCGCGGTAGATGATGCCCTCGCGGTGCAGGTAGCCCAGCGCCGACACGATCTCGGCGCCGTAGAAGCGCGTGCGCTCCTCGCTGAACGAGCGCTCGCGCGACAGGTGGAAGAACAGCTCGCCGCCGTTCGCGTACTCCATCACGAAGCACACGCGGTCGCCCGTGTCGAACGAGTACTTCAGCGCCTGCAACCCGCGACGATCAACAAACAGAAAATTAGTTCCATCGTACTCTATGTGAATTTGATCCACGAGAAGTTAACGTATTGAGGAAAACTTATTTTGAGACAGCAATGAGTTACAATAGATGAACTATTACAAATATTAAGTAAGGTCATATCACATATGAGAGTGGGTAAGTACCGTGAGGAAGGGATGCCTGGTCTTCTTGAGCACGCGGTTCTCGGTGATGGTGTGCGCGAGCTCGTCCTTCTGGATGATGACGTTCTTCTTGAGGATCTTCATCGCGTAGATGCGGCCGGTGCACTTCTCGCGCGACAGTACCACCTTGCCGAACGTGCCCTTGCCTAGCACCTTCACAAACTCGAATTTTTCCAGTGTCTGTACATCAAAAAATGTGACTTGGTTAGTGCAAGTGCAGGCAAGTTGATGGGTCACCAACATTACTGTATCATCACGAAAATTATAACTGTTGAACCAATCCAATTTTAAACTCTAAGGTTTGTTCATCACAATGTCAAGTACTTTGGAATTCTCGTCAATTACTTATTGCAGAAGTTGAATAAGAGGTTCTAGCACGGATTCAAAGTGAACCGAAATGACAACTGCCATCCATTAGTGCCCTTACGCACTAGCGGTTAGCCGCGGGGGACGGCTAGCCGCTCGCCGCAAACTTACCACAATTCGTTGCGTGTTTCTAGTAAGGGATGAATCCAGTTTTTTTTTCTTTCGTTGTTTTCGGGAGTAAAAATAAATAACACAAGCTATCTCGACGGCGTCCATTTTGCTTATGGGCCACGCGCCTTCGAGCGGTCCAACCGCTGAACGCGGTTTCAACGCGGTTTCATCGCGGCTGACCGCTATGGCGGCTAACCGCGAAGAAACCGCATTAAGCGGTTGGACCGCTCAAACAAACCGCCTATTGGCCAACCGCTGGTACGTAAGGGCACTTACCGCCCTTACGCACCAGCGGTTAGCCGCGGGGGACGGCTAGCCGCTCGCCGCAAACTTACCACAATTCGTTGCGTGTTTCTAGTAAGGGATGAATCCAGTTTTTTTTTCGTTCGTTGTTTTCGGAAGTAAAAATAAATAACACAAGCTATCTCGACGGCGTCCATTTTGTTTATAGGCCATGCGCCTTTGAGCGCGGTCCAACCGCTGGACGCGGTTTCATCGCAGCTGACCGCTATGGCGGCCAACCGCGAAGAAACCGCAATGAAACCGCGTTAAGCGGTTGGACCGCTCAAACGTACCACGCCTAGCGGCCAACCGCTAGTGCGTAGGAGCCCTTGTACAGTATTGTTGGTATAGTGTGTGCGTGTGTGACTCACGATTCGCCTGGGGTCTTTGTAGCTCTTGCCGAGCACCGCCATGTCGTCGTTGGCGTCGAGCCGGCCCGAGCCGCCTGCCACGGCGCCCGCCGACAGCTGCGATGACACGTCGCGGATCGCCTTCACCCACTCCTCGCTGCAACATACCAAATAAAACATTTTTTTAACCCCATGCTCATTTTTAGCCCCCAACAAAAACAGGTACACCCCTTAAAATATCTCCCTTCTTCTCTGTCCCCTGTCCTTTGCGGTCTCCCACCCATGACCCACCACTATGTTAAATATACCTAGCTATAAGCGAGGCGCTGCTGCAAATAGATGAAAACCCAACATGCCAAACTTATCACACGCCACTTTTTGCGTTGGGGTTAAATATATTAAACAAAAATTGACAACCACTGATATGTTCAACTGATTTACTTTCACTGATAACTAATCATATTCATATTCATTTATTTTGCGAATAAAGGTACAATAAAGGTGTTACATTGTATCAAGTAACAACACTCTTTACCAAAATATATTTCGTACAAAAACTATAATAACTAACTTGGTTTAAAATAAAAGCTAACACACCAGAAGCATACATGCATCACAAACTTATAACATGAGGGAAGTTATAATAGCCGGGTCATTTTAGACATAAAAATAGTGATCAAATAAAGAAAATTCCGACAGAGCCAAATTTTCGTAGAGACCTTAGGTTTACCACAAGGAATAAAGTGTCAAAAGTCCCCATCAGTCCCATGTGAGCTTCGGGACTTATTCGGGGCCCAAGGTCAAAATTTTAGGTTTTTTGGATTTTTCTCGAAAACGGTAAGTTTTATCGAAAAAGTACCTGAGAAAATAAAAAAGCTTATAAAATTCTCTATAACTTTAATTCTATCCACTTTTTCCATATTCCCAACCGTTATTGAACTACACGCTCCAGAAATGTAAAAATTAAGGACCTCGGGCAGGTAACTATGGAGCCTGCCCCAATGCTCAACAGTGACATGACCTATGTCATTTGAAAGGTCTTGAAGAGTTGTACAAGTTACTCCTAGACAGTTATATCGAATTCGATGGTCAACTCGGTGTTTTCGACCACCGAAGAATTACCACTGGTGGTGCTGTGGAGCCTGGACGGAATGCTCAACAGTGACATGACTTACGCATTTGAAAGCTCTTACAAGTCACTTTTTGATAGTTATGTCGAAATCGACGCCAAACTCGGTGTTTTCGACCACCGAAGAAAAAACACTAGGTGTATGTGCACTAATGTGCAGTTGACCCTGATCGTATTGCTCAACAGTGACATGACTAATGTCATTTGAAAGCTCTTACAAGTCACTCCTTGACAGTTATATCGAAATCGACGGCCAACTCGGTGTTTTCGACCACCGAAGTATCGATACTGATCGTATTGCTCAACAGTGACATGACACATATCATTTGAAAGCTCATAAAGAGTTTTATAAGTCACTCTTTGATATTTCTTCGGTGGTCGAAAACACCGAGTTTGGCGTCGATTTCGACATAACTATCAAAAAGTGACTTGTAAGAGCTTTCAAATGCGTAAGTCATGTCACTGTTGAGTATTCCGTCCAGGCTCCACAGCACCTCCAGTGGTAATTCTTCGGTGGTCGAAAACACCGAGTTGGCCATCGAATTCGATATAACTGTCTAGGAGTAACTTGTACAACTCTTCAAGACCTTTCAAATGACATAGGTCATGTCACTGTTGAGCATTGGGGCAGGCTCCATAGTTACCTGCCCGAGGTCCTTAATTTTTACATTTCAGGAGCGTGTAGTTCAATAACGGTTGGGAATATGGAAAAAGTGGATAGAATTAAAGTTATAGAGAATTTTATAAGCTTTTTTATTTTCTCAGGTACTTTTTCGATAAAACTTACCGTTTTCGAGAAAAATCCAAAAAACCTAAAATTTTGACCTTGGGCCCCGAATAAGTCCCGAAGCTCACATGGGACTGATGGGGACTTTTGACACTTTATTCCTTGTGGTAAACCTAAGGTCTCTACGAAAATTTGGCTCTGTCGGAATTTTCTTTATTTCAATTGTTTAAAATGACCGGATAATAAGTTGTAAAATCAGAACGTGAAGAAGTAATAATTTGGCTGGTTCAAGCCACTGTAGGACAAACACTTGAATAGGGTTGAATTAAAATATAGATTGGTACAGTAAGGACATTCATACAGGCAGTAACTTAATTTCATAGATATTTGACGGTGGCAGGTAATGTGCAGGGTGGTGAATGGTGATAACTTACTCACTGTCCACTAGAAATCATTACTGATTGGATAGTCATAGGGTAAATGAACTTATTTAAGTTACTTTTATCGAATAGGTGTTGGACAAAATAGTGATAATTTCAGTTAAAAATTTTTCATCACATTGTTATTAATAGTGTCATTTGACTTACTTCAAACACTGCCAATTTTTTATTAGTAGACAGGGACACCTATAGTAAGTAACAAGCCCTATTTTGAACAGTATAATGCTGGGGCCACACTAACGTTTAACGTCAATGCCCAATATCTCGATAATATTGCGATAATTTTTAACGCATTAAAGTGGGTGGCTACACTTTAACGGTCAACATGAATGCTCATTATTGGCGATAAAAACGGCATTGAATTTACTTCAATTCAGGCAAGATGGACGTCGACAGAGCTCTATATTTCATGAGTGTTTTATATTATTTCACTTTATTGACTTTGCAGAATCTCAAGAAAAGTAATTACTTTGTCGTTACTCCACTCTGTCGCCAGTAGTACGTATAGACAAAAACGTGCGATTTTGAGGCAAATCCGTCGTAATAAAGAAATTAAATTTTCTTTAAAACTAAGTTGGAAGGAAATGTTACATTAACATTCATCAACATTACGAGTATATTGATAGAGAATTTAAAAATGGGTACAAATTCACACACAGTTAATGACACCCAAACTAAACTCTAAGCTTGTACTATGGAATTTACCTGCATAACTTACTTTATTCATATAAAGTTTATATGAATATAATTGACATCCAAACATCATCATTAACAACTATGTCAGCACTATTGTTGACTCTGGGCAGTGGGCGGTAATCATAACCACAACTCCCAACACAGTAAGTGCGTTCACATCGCGCTGTGCACAACATGATGCTGTCCATGTGACTAGGTATATACAGGATAACATGGAAAATATAACCCATACTAGCACTAGTGTCATTGAGTTAGTAAGCATAGGCAAGGAAAACAGTGGCCAGTTTCCTGTTTGTTAACTTTTCAACTTAGTTTAAGTGTGTAGTGTGTACCCCGCTGTCAATGACTATGGAAACAAACAAACCATCGAAGATGCTCAATCCAATGTTAAAATTGTCAACAATACCAATACCTACATACTATTGTCACACTCATTGAAAAACAACACAATAAAACTTGGTAAATAATGATAGTGAGCAAAACATGTTTACATTAAACTAGTGAATGGAGGCCCACAAAGGTCAGAGGTCACCCGTGCGGCGGTGCGGCGGGGAAGCTCCTGATGAGCGGTGAGCCAACATGTTGTGTGTTGTTGTCGCGGGCGCGCACAGCGACGCATATGGCAGGAGGTACTCACCGCTCCTTCTCATTGTCGACGGAGAAGTTCCTCTCAATGATGGTGGTCCACTGCAGGCAGCGGATGGTGAAGGTGTACGGGCGCGGCTTATCCACGGCCATGATCTGGCAATCGTGCACCGTGAACTTGTTGAGAGGGTCTCTGTAGTTGCCCTTGTCAGGCTTCGACTTGAAGCCCACCAGGTCGCCATTGTCGAATAGGATGAAGTACCGATCGCGCCAGTTGCGGATGTGTTCGCCGCGCTTCTGCAACCAGCCCTCCTTGCGAATCACCAGCGGTGACGCCTCCGCCATCGCCTCTCGCCCGCGTCCGCGCCTCGCTGTTTGATAACAACACTACGGCAAGTGCTGCACGAACCACGTTTCACACTTTCTGGACGACCACTATTCTTTTCACCGCAACTGGATCGCTCCGATCCCACTTCTAAACATTTTATACAATCTGACCTGACTTATGCACAGTTTCAAATGTTTTTCCTTAAAAAATACAAACGTAAGCGAAGTACGGCGTAATGTAACGTAGCCTCGCGGTAGTAATGCTACCAATTCATAATTGAATGTCTGGAAAAATGTGTCATCAATGAAGTTCAATATCATGCCAGTTTTACATGAGAGCGAAAGAGAAAGCGAACTTTATATTGAAGTAGACAGTATTTTGCAACTTGGTAGCGTAGCAACCTATTTTGACAATTTAGTTCACTATGTCTGCCACTGCAAATCACAGCGCTGTCGTGCCTTCTTATAACGTTCCATTTTACGTTTTGTTTGCAATAGACCATCAGACATTGTTAATAACCTAGTATTTTTTCTTAGGCCTTCAGTCTTAAAATATGGGCGTTATTTCTTAAGCGAAGACCTAAAGGGTTTAAAAATATACAATTATAGAAATATAATATATTACCTTTCATAAAAAATGTACAAACACCAAATCGCATCTATATTGTAATACGGTATAATCATTCATTTGGTTGACGAGAGCATTGACTAGCTATCAATGATATTATAGTTGAGGGAGGGAAAATAGGAGATGGAATATGTGGGACAAGTAGAATAGATGGAGAGTGACGGAGATGTTCTGTCTGTCTATTCTTAGTCACCTTGGTCACAGTCTAGTTAGGGGAACACTGAGAGATACCGATGGGACAGACAGACTAGAGAAATTATTGACAAAAAAGTAGATGGTAGGATAAATGGTTTCTAAAAATTTGACAGACAGACAGACAGGACGGATGGAACAAACGAGGTGTAGCGCGAGACAAACGGATAATACAGATAGGAGAAATGGGATAGGCAGGACTGACGGAGTAACAGGAGTAACAGGACAGGAGTAACGGGACAGATGAAACATATTGGACTAGTGAGACAAATAGGACACGTGGAACATATAGAAGAGATGGGATGAATGATACTGATGGGACATACATTTAAGATGCGATAAACCAAAAAGATGGCACCAGTGAGACATACTTGACAGATGGGATAGCGATAGGTTTATTACAGATACATTGAACTACACAACCATACATGGAACATGTAAGATAGATGGCATTCACAAACAGGTGGGATAGATGTGGCATGGGTCTTGTAGGACAGAAAATATACAAATATAAAAATATACTCAAAAATAGGAATTACATCTATTTTTGACCCCCTCATCTAACTAGCTGCTGCGAGAGCCGAGCGGCGCAGTGCGCATCTACAATTTGTTAACATCAATAAACATTATGCGCGGCTGAGCCATCAGTACAATGCATAAAACATATTATCCAATCTGCCTTAGATAAGTATTTGATCGACTTTTATTATGAAAACAATAAAAATAGAATCGTCTTCATACTTTTATATAAGTATAAGTACTGATTGATATTACATATAGGTGAGCAAAGCAGTGATTAAAAATATTGCCATGGATTTAGTAAGTATAGGATAGAAGATTAAATATTAATATAATACATTAGGATGACAATGTTATTTCGTATATGTATTGAAGTACAGCGGTGTGTGTGTAGACGTCATCAATATCTGTAATGATTACGTAAGGCGCGCGGCGCGGGCGGGGGCGGTGCGCGCGCCTCGGGCGGGCGGTGGGCGGCGGGCGGCGCGGCGCGCGACGCGCGGTCGATGGCGGCAGTCCTGCAGCGGCGGCGGTGAGCGCTCCGTGCCCCGCTCAAGCGAGTTCCCGCGACCCGCGACCCGCGCCCGTGTTGCGATGAAGGTATACAGCCCCTTTGTCTGTAGCGCGGTTCTGTATGCCCTAGCTTAGAGTAGCGGCGGCTGGACCTGGCACGGTACGTTCCCGCTGTGTCCACGCCGCCCCGCGCCGCCGCCGCCACCGCCACCCCATCTCACTCCGACACTCACTTCACGGACACATCTCATCCGCCATGCATCCGCCATACTTCTTTTTGCATGAATGCGGCATGATTTCATCTCGAATTCCATTTTTTCCTCTATATTCCGACATTTTTTCCTCTATATATGATTTTCATTGTTGTATGAACGTATGTTCGTGACGTTGCGTCATGATTTAGCCTGGGTAATTGGCATTGTAGATAGTCCCGGGAAATGTGAAGGGTCGAATAGAATAAGTCTAGATCAGTGAAGTATAGAGAGCTTGTGCTACGTAATGTACGTGTATAGATATGAGAGCTCACTTGTTCGAGAGGCAGTGCCGGCGTGGGTCGAGCTAGTCGATCAATACCTACATTTCAGCGCCCCCAACTTTTTGTGTACATAATATTAATTAAGTTCGGGCAGGTCCCTGTTTTTATATAAGTGTTAGAAGTGTAGCCGTTATAAAATTATGAATAAGTTTTCACTCAATCGTCATTATATAATAACGTCAATGAATAGGACTAATCTATTTGGCCTATAAACCTATTGGGATGTATCTCTTAAACAGACTTATCTATCTGATATCTAAATGAATACAAGTTCTACTATACTAGATAATAATAACACAGCGACTTTTAAATAAATTCGATACTTTTATTGTAGGTTTAGGACGTTAAGTTATTGAGTTGGTATTGTTTGTTTCAGCCATTCAAAGACCTGTTACGAAACTCATATAATGCTAAAGTTACCCAAAGGACTTAAAAAGAAGAAAAAGGGAAAAAAGTCCAAACGCAAGGAAGAGGAACTTTTCACTGAAGAAGAATTAAATAAATACAGAAAAGAACATCAACAGAGTTCCGAGACAGGGGAAGGCACCGCTAAAGAAAATGAGGAATGGTCTAAGTTTAAGGACTTAACTACTGGTATCGACTCCGTTCTAAAGAAGACCCAAGGTGACCTCGATCGGATAAAATCAACTTCGTTCTTCCAACGAGTATCGGCTCCGCCCAAAGAGGTCCCGCAGCCGGCGCCGCAGAGCTCGCAGCGGCCCGTGGTCGAGATCACTGAGGCGGACTTCAGGCGCGCGCCCGCAGCCGCACCCGAGGAGGAGGAGCGCAGCGAGTACGGCCTTACAGACGACGACTCCGACGACGAGGAGCAGGACGACATCTTCGACACCTCGTACGTGGAGGCGGTCGAGCGCGGGGAGGTGAAGCTCGCCTACGTGCCCGACTCGCCCGACGATTTCCACGACGACGACATCTTCGACACCTCGCACGTTGATGCTCTCATCAAAGGACAGGACGCCAAGTCCACCAAGGGCAAAAAGGGATTAGATATTGGAGTGGCCGTTGAAGTTCTAACTGGTCGGATAGACAATGTTACTGTAACTGCCAAACGGCCGTCCAAACGAGTGATCCCTGGAAACCTTCTATTGGAAGAGTGCTCCGGATCTCCGCCCACCGGGAGCGTCGTCTCCGATCCAGTAGAGCAGAGTATACTTGACACAGATGCGGACATTCCTATCGGTAGCCCGATAGATCTCAGTGTTTCACTACACACGTCTTTATTACAACAGAACGCCCAACGCATTCAAGAGGAAACTGAAAACGAAACGATCAATAAGGACTTTGAAGAAGAGATAGATGAATTCACTCTGTTAGCAGCTGAATCATTGGAAGCTAGCACAGAAGTAACGAAACTAAATCAGAACGAAATAAAAGTTGAACCTGTATTGCAAGAATCTTGGTCAGCATTTGAAGCTGATAAAAATGAATCTGTCTTTGCAGATTTTATCGTTGAAGATCAAATTGATGTAGACCCGTACCTCGACGGCGACGATCCATTTGATACCAGCTTTGCTGACGCTGTTGTTCCTTCTGTTCTCAAGGAAGTTAAAAAAGAAGCTGTTATACTAGAAGACGACGACGATTTCGATCCTCGTGCTGAAGAGATTCAAGCTAGATTTAATAACAGGCGCAAGTCATCTGTCCGTATTCACTTGACCGACCCTTCGGGCGTGAGAGAATCAATAACCTCTGATGATATTATTGAAAAAGAGCAATCGCAACCTGCTAGAGACCTTTTGAGTGGAAGTACCACTGATCTCACTCAGTTAGGTGATTCACCACTTGATCCCATTGACATCATTACCGACTTTGATCCGTTTGATACTAGCAACGTTGATAGAGCGGTAGCGCCAGGAAAAGTAGAATTAAAATATTTGGAACAGGAACTCATTGGTTCCAGCCCAGCTCCAGCACCAATTTATAGAGTTCCTAGTGATCCTGATTTCGATCCGAGGGCTGAAGAGCCAAATAAATCAGAACGACGTCCGTCACGCCCAGAAAATCTTATTGTAGCTAAAAGTGTCGGGTTTAATGTTGAAAATAGTTCCACTTTAGAACCGGAATCAAAATCGAAAAACGCGAAACCATTAACACCGTATTATACACGGGAATTATCAATTACTGAAGATTTGAATGAGGAAGCTGAAGCTGGCGATACTGTTGGCGAGATTCTGACAAGGACTCGTTCGGACGAAGACTTGGCACCGAAATCGAGTTACCAAACCAAACGGAGGCATTCTGAGTATCCTCAGCCTAGTCAAACTAAGTTGAAGGCTTCGGACTTACTTCACAGTGGTGATTCTGATATCAAAGTAAAAGTTCTTACTCCAACGGGCCCCCAACAAGTATTACAAGAAGAAGAAAGTGAACGCGATCCGTTCGATACTTCCTTTGCAAGTAATATTGCTCCTGGTAAAACTGAACTGAAATTATTGGCTAAGGAATTTTCTTGTGAAGATTCAAATAACGGAGCTTTAAAAGGAGAACCAGACCTACTTGAACCTTCGGACGATCTCTTTCAAGTGAAGGCTTTAACTCCCGAACCAACGGGATATACACGGGAAGAAGAAGATTTCGACCCATTCGACACTTCGTTTGCAGTCGACCTTAATCCAGGAAGGAACGAAATCAAGTTATTAGAATCCGAATTTCTCAACCAGTAATATATTTATAACACTTCTTTTAAAATGGCGTACAATCCGTTTTTAAGCATGAACGAGCCCGTCGCGCCTGTGACCACGGAGGCTCTCAACCCATTTATGATGTCGGAAGCTGATGCGAATGCTTTCAGCGCCACTGACAATCCGTTCACAACTGGTAATCCATTTTCAGACTTCGGTGGAGAATACGAACCACCGGCGGGTGACACCGTACCAATGGATATATTCGGCAGTGTAGAACCGATCGGTATAGGAGCTAAACATTTTGACGGATTCGAGACAACGGAGCCTATCATCGATCCTTTCGCAAACCAACCAACGAAACCAACTGAACTCGAACTCATATCTACCACCGCAGACGCCTATCCAATGATGGACGACACCAGCGGACCCCCACCGCCGGCTCGGCCGTTGCCACCTGAGACTCAAAATTTAATTTTGACGGTGACTGGCCAGATGGACTTTACCAGTTCCCACCTTCTGGATCGCATCCCACCGACACGAACTCCGAGTCCGGTGTCTGTGCGCGACATCCACTCCCCGAGCCCAACCCCGGAGCCGGAGCTGATGGAGGAGCCCACGGTGGAGCCGGTGCAGCCCGCGGAGCCGCCGCGGCCTGCGCCGCCGGCCAGCCGCCCCACGCGCCCGCCGCCCGCCCGGCCCCCACCCGTGGCGCGCCCGCCTCCTCCGCGCCCCGCGCCGCCGCCAGTGCCGGCGCACCCACAACGACCTCCTCCATCACAAACGGTCGATGAGATTAACCTATTCGATGCTCCAGCTCCCGTTGTGGTCAAGCCGACAAAAGAAGCAATTCTAAGTTTGTATTCGGCCCCTAAAAAAGAAGAAAAGCAGATTGATTTCTTAAGCGATGATATTGTAGATGACATATCGTCCGAAACTGCCCCTGAACAAACAAAAGATGATGTCGTTAAACCACCAGTTTCAGAGGCTAGTGAGCTATTATTCAAAGAAAATGTAATATCAAAAGTTTCACCAGAAGTGATAAATACAGAAATACAAATGGCATTTCCGCAAACTGCTACGACACCAGACGCAGTTCTTCCAATGGACTGCACGGAGTCGCCGGCGGACGCGGCGCAGCCTCTATCCCACTCGTCACCGTTTCCAGATTCAGCGATGGAAGATAAGCCCAGTGAGAATGGAGAAAATAATCCATTCCAAATGGGGGCGCCGGAGTTAGCCTCCGACTTCGACGCCGGTAACAACATCTTCGGTATCTCGTCAGGAGATCCAGTAATGACCGCGAACACAGACATGTTCAGTTCATCTGACGACGCATTCGGGTCAACAACGGTAACTGCACCTTCAGCCCAGAACGACGTATTTGAAGCTTCTTCAACGGCTCTTTTCGGAGAAGAAAACGCAGATGTTTTCGCGGACAATGATCACGACATATTCGGAACAACAGAAACAACTCCTCAGGCCCAAGTACAGCAAGGTTGGGGAGACAAATCGGATGCAATTATGCATGACGCATTCCCGGAATCGCAAGATGCATTTGATGCATTTTCGGCTAAATTTGATTCTACCGCTGCTAATCATATGAATTCAGGTGCGTATGGTTTTATTAAATGGTTAATGTTGCAATGAATACGTGTAAATGTGATTGATGTGTTGTGTTTGTTGGTGCAGGTGCGTGGGGGGAGGACGGCGGCTCCGAGGGCGCAGCGAACGGTTTCGAGGCGGAGGCGTTCGACCCGTTCCTGAGCATGGGCGCGCCGCCGCCGCCCGCCGCCACGCCGCGCCTCGACCACCAGGGCTCCCGGGAGTCCACCGATGATACATTCACTGTATTTATTAGGTAACATATCAGACGAATTATTAGCTGTTCATCGTGGTTTAACTCCCGCCATACCCGTTCCTTTGAAATTAGAATAATATGTAATAGTCATTACAACTTTCCAACTAGGTATTTCTTTAGATGATGCAGTTTAAGCTTAACGGGCAGACAATTTACGTTTTTTAAGTATTGGTAAATATAACTAAACACATCTTCATGAGATTCATAAATAATAAAACTGTATCAATATCACAATAGGCCTAAAGAAATCGACGCGAGTAGCACCGAGGCGGCCGTGCCGGCGCTGGCGCCGCCGCCGCGCCCGCAGGCCATGCCGGAGTCCCCGCGTGCGAACCCCTTCGACAAGAGCGGCTTCGAGATACCGAGAGAGGAACTTAATATGGGTAACGAACAATACACAACATACACATACATAGCATGTACTCATGAAAACTTAGTCACATAGTGAAATAGTGTCCGGCAGCAACCAGCAGAGTTTCTTGCCCATTCTTCTCTGCTGATGTTCTTCCGAATGGGTGAAAAAGCAAAGTGTATGAGAAAACGTAGTTTCAATTTAAAATTGTTAACTATCCTAAAAATACTACAGAAAAAAATCATGAAGATTATGTCTTGTTCCGCTTGATACAATTCTTTATAGGTACACTAACAATAAGTATTTGTCGTAATGTTTGGCAGGGTCGTCGGAGGCGGGGCGGCGCGACAGCGGCGGCGAGACGCCGCCCACGCCGCTGTTCGACGAGGACGTGTCGATGCCGCTGGAGGACTTCCCGCGCGTCAAGTACGACGGCCCCGGCTGGGAGATGCACCTGCGGCAGCCCAACAAGAAGAAGATTACGGGACAAAGGTGAACGACGCAGATGAAATTTTAGTCCACTATGTAGAGCCATTTGTGCCAAGACTTAGATTATGTTGCGTCAATCAAATCGAGCTATCTCGGTAATACTTAATCCTTTATTTTCAGTTATAATTACTTTGTTTTATATAAGGAGATACGATGACAAGAACATAACATGTTTCGGGCCCTGTATATGCTGAAATGATTTCAGAATTAGATGTTACGGTAGTGTTGGCTTTGCGCTCGCCTTAACTTATACCAACTATTGATTGCTGTCCCCAGGTTCTGGAAGAAGGTGTTCGTGCGGCTGGCGGTGGTGAACGAGAGCCCCGTAGTGCAGCTGTTCCAGGCGCAGGGTGACAAGGAGCCGTTCCAGGAGCTGCCGCTGCAGGCGTGCTACTCCGTGTCCGAGGTGGGCGCGCAGCAGTTCGACCAGTTCGGCAAGATCTTCACCGTCAAGCTGCAGTACGTCTTCTACAAAGAACGCCCTGGAGTCCGGTAAGCAGAAACACATACACAATTTAAGGATCTACCTACTAGTCCTTTTATCGAAACCTATTCAAACTTATAGCCCTGTGTCCCTATTGCCACATCAAATGACAAACCTTTCAGGGTGCCTTCCTTCTTTTGTGTTTATTATTGTAATGGTTGTATATTGTTGTAGGCCAGGCCAGGTGACGAAGGCGGAGCGCATCACGAACAAGCTCTCGCAGTTCGCGGCGTACGCCATCCAGGGCGACTACCAAGGCGTGAAGGAGTTCGGCTCGGACCTGCGCAAGCTGGGCCTGCCCGTGGAGCACGCGCCGCAGGTGTCGCAGCTCTTCAAGCTGGGCTCGCTCTCCTACGAGGACGTCAAGCAGTTCTCCTGCTGCATCGAGGAGGCGCTCTTCCGCCTGCCCGCGCACCGCGACCGCGCGCTCACCTACAAGATGGAAGAGGTACTATACCCGGAGTTAGGTAGACTAGTTCTACATTTTAATAAACTAATATGGCTTGAGGTATACGAGTAGATACTATAACTACATTGTACAATCTGTTACTCCATAGGAGAGTTGAAATCTAAACTAATGTGGCCCATTTTTTAACCAAAGACCATTCGTTATATAGTTCTTTCGAAGTGGTTCCTACTGATCAAGTCCGTTTATCATTAAGTATGAGTATTTAAAAATATTGTTAACACTTCACGCCAACAAGGGCGTATCGAAGGCATTTAGGCGGTCTAAAAACTGCGAGCCCAGGTTGGTTGGTCGGTGATGTACTGGAACTTACCTGTGCAGGTCCAAATCACGGCGGTGGACGAGCTGTACGTGGAGCAGGACGCCGAGGGCTCCGTGCTGAAGCAGATCGCGCGCGTGCGGCTCTTCTTCCTCAGCTTCCTCAGCGGTCAGTAGGGGCTCGGGTGTGGGGAGGGGTCTGCGGGTGACAGGGAACGAACCAGTAGAGCAAACTTGCACCACAAACACACTATATTTTATGTCTTTTCTCTTCATATAAAAAAGTCTTTAGAGAAGAGAATATCGAAAGCAAAACATGTGTCTCGGCATGCATGTTTGCTTATGAGAGGACTCACATGATTTTGGACACATTTTTGATTTAGATTTTTGTCTACTTGTAGACATTTGTGTTTATACTAATACAGTCCACTGATTTCATCTTCCACCTACACGACTGGACACAGTGTCGGACAAACAATTGAACATGGTTGGTGATGGCAGGTATGCCCGACGTGGAGCTGGGCGTGAACGACCTGCGGCGGCAGGGCAAGGAGGTGGTTGGGCGGCACGACATCATCCCAGTCGTCACCGAGGAGTGGATCCGCGTCGAGGAGCCCGAGTTCCACGCCTGTGTGCAGCCGCACGAGTTCACCAACACGCAGATCATCAAGTACCATCACTCATTGTTTTTGTCAACTCAATATATACCTACAAATAAACAAATACTGGAATATAAACAATACAAAACTTAAAGATATAATAGATATCCTAATTTAATTAAACACGCTACACAAGGAGTAATAAATAATTAATGAGAAAATTCATTTCTTCAAATTTTTTTTTTTCAAATTACTTTCATTCAAATTTCATCAAAAATTAAATTTACTGAAATTCTGAAAGCTAACATTAGAAGAAACATTTAAAATGTGGAAGTGTTTTACTCCATTGTCTGTTGCATTCTCTTGTTCGATTCGAACGTGTGTGCATGAATGTGTGGCACACGAATTAGCTACAGACGTATTAAGAACTTGGGTCTGCCGTGTACAGGTTCAAGCCGCCGGACGCGTGCTACATCGAGCTGATGCGGTTCCGCATCCGCCCGCCCAAGAACCGCGAGCTGCCGCTGCAGCTCAAGGCCGTCTGGGTCGTCACCGGGAACAAGGTCAGCACTCCTACTGTTGTGCGTCATTACTTTACTACATAGTTTGCTTACTGTATTGTCATGATGTTCATAACACTCGAACTATAACCACGAACTATTTATACCGATTATTATCATATTTTGGGACCCAAACCACAGCCCAAACTAAGGTTGAGCATCGTAACGTAATAATCGACTCAAATGGGACCTTATATGTTTCCAAAATAAATAATAGATAAGATTAATTGAACATACTCGTATGTTTAGAAAAACATTTTTTTCTTTGATGGCGCGTTGATGTCTTTTATACTGAAACATCGGCGTCGTGCTGTGAGTGCAGGTGGAGCTGCGCGCGGACGTGCTGGTGCCGGGGTTCGCGTCGCGCAAGCTGGGCCAGGTGCCGTGCGAGGACGTCTGCATCCGCTTCCCCATCCCCGAGTGCTGGATCTACCTGTTCCGAGTCGAAAAGCACTTCCGATACGGGTCCGTCAAGTCCGCGCACAGGTATACCTCAAACCTAAACCGCAAAAAAAAACAATCATGAAATCGATTGTTACGTAATAACGTGAGTGCATTATCAACAGACGCACCGGTAAGATCAAAGGGATCGAGCGGTTCCTGGGCGCCGTGGACACGCTGCAGGAGTCGCTGATCGAGGTGACGTCCGGGCAGGCCAAGTACGAGCACCAACACCGCGCCATCGTGTGGAGGATGCCGCGCCTGCCCAAGGAAGGCCAGGGTACGAGCGCGCCCCACTCCCGCGGCGGGGCCGGGGCCAGCGGGCTGACGAGCGTGTTGTGTTGCAGGCGCGTACACGACGCACAACCTGGTGTGCCGCATGGCGCTGACGTCGTACGACCAGATCCCGGCGCAGCTGGCGCCGCACGCGTTCGTGGAGTTCACGATGCCGGCGACGCAGGCGTCGCACATGACGGTGCGCTCCGTGTCACTGCAGCAGCACGACGCCGACCCGCCCGAGAAGTACGTGCGCTACCTGGCGCGCCACGAGTACATGTGAGTACCGCGGGGACGGGACCGGGCGCCGCGCGCCGGGCCGCGCTGACCTCATGCGTGTTCAGCCGGAATTACATTACGAAATTAGTGGCATGAAATTAATTTCGTGACACTAGTTTTAACAACAGTTTCACATGTAATTTAATATTTTCGTAATGCATGCATTAATTTCATGAATGCAAATCAGTTTCGTGCTCTGCGCGATTTTTAGGTGAAATTAGTGTCATGCAACTAGTTGCATCATGTAAATGCGACGCGAAAGTAGTTTCGCTACAGAATTTCAGAGACAGCAGCAGCAATAGCTTTGATATTGACAGGGCCATTATCTCCGCGATACTGATAATTTCACGAAACTATAATTTAAACGAAAGTAGTTTCACATGTGCTGAAATTAGTTTTACGAAACTAGTTTCATCATGCATGACACTAGTTTCGTAATGTAAATCCCGCTTTACAGAGTGGGCATTGAGCGCACGTCGGGCCAGGCTGCGCCCGCGTACGCCGTGGCCGCGAAGGTGGTGGAGGAGCCGCCGCCGCCGCCGCCGCCCGCCGCGCCGCACCCGCCCTCCTCCGACTCCGACTCCGACTGAACACCGACTACCGACACATCTACCATAGGTTAACTCGCCTAACACTTTTTAGTTCTCTCGTATGTTCATTTACCATTGGTTGGCGCCACGCGGACATTTGTACGCAACTTCATAAACAAAGAATATTAGGAGTGTAGTAGATAAGGATCGTCCGGCGACGCGACGCGCCGGTCGGGACTACGACGAGGAGCCCGTGCAGCAATGTCACGAGTGAGTGGGACTTAAAGAACTCCTCTCTATTGATATACGTATAAGTTGTGTGATTTAAAAAATACTACTTCGTGGTTGATTTGATGATAATAAACTTTTGTAAACATATCGTACGAATCAGAGGTTTAGTTGTGATATTATTTCTGCGAGGATTATTAGCGGCTGCTGAAGGCCGCTTCATATTTCGTAAAATTTCATCTTCGGACCGCATAGTCATTAATAAAGTTGTAAATAAATAATATACCTAATAATATATTAGTATTGTACTGACGGACGGAATCCACCTTCACGATCATAGTCACTAGGCGTAACTTAATGTGCGTGTATCGGAATCTGTACAGAGTTTATCGACAAATATATTTATTGAGAATATTATTATGATAATAGTGATACTAGCAGTAGGTGCGAGCCGCTCGGCCGCGACTCAGACTCTATTAGATAGCTTCATCTGTTACAATGTTGTCATTTCAAGTTATTGTTGATATAATGTATCTAGAAATATAAGCAATAATGTTACTCAAATATAATTATATTGTTAGAAATCTCGTTTCGTGTGTGTTCTGTGTACTATAGCCATAGATAGAGTGTACATACATTCCACTATTGTTAGCACAAAATGTTACTTATCATTGATACATATTACCTGAACTAGGCTAACTATTGTAGGAACTAATAGATAACTACAATATAATTTAGGTTGGCTATCCAATGCTTATTGTCTACAACTGCAGTTTCAATAATAAACAAATTAATTAACATGATTAATATGCATACCAAATTAAATTAAATCGACCTAACACATAATTATTATGTAGATAATATTATAAACGAGCGCTCGTGTATGACTCGAAGTATAACACTTGTTTAGCGCTATTTATTGCAAACGTAGTGTATGAGAATCAAAATGTTAAATAAAATTATAGTTTCCATGCAAAGTAGTGATATAACGATAAGCCATATAATATCGATATTAATGTACTCGTAATACATAGTAGTCACATAGCGATACCTACATGTTAATCAAATCGTTGTAAAATATATATATAACTGTGAAGCAAAATAATGTTAAAACGAATAAAGACACTTACATATATCTCGAGTACTAGCATTATATTTATTCGCTGATCGTTGTTATATACTCGTACTTACTATCGGCTATTTGGAGCGCATAATATTGTAACGTAGCTACATATACTTATACTAATACTGTTAAGTGAATATGTACCGATCTATCTATAATACATGTAAAGTTGAGATTATATATTTAGAGGCTGTTTCTGATACATAATGTGACGAGTACATAGTACCTCGGACTCCTCGTGGACCCTGTGTTTTGTTGTCAATAAAATAAATTATGATTGTCATTAAGTACCTTTTATTAACTTACATCACTACTGCGGACGTAGCGAGAAAAGGATAGCCGATTATGAAGCAATCATTCGTATTAATAAACCTATACACATAATTATTAGCTGTCTCTACATGCAACCAACAAAAAAATACATCAAATTAATCAAGAGACTTATCATGGCAGTGGCATCGCAGAGACTATACCATAATAATTTAATTCAATTGAATTTAGTTGTATTTATAAGTGACTAGTCATTAGGATACCTGTGCGAACCGAATGTCCGTGAACACAAAATGTATCCTTGGTCGATACAACAAATCACTTCATTAATTTAACATTAATCGATACAACAAATCATTAATTTGCATGAGTACATAAGTAGTCATAAAAATTAACTATTCCAAAAACATTATTTATTCCATTAATTATTCCATTCAAGTCCATAATGTATCTGAAATGAAATGAAATAAAATTTATTTGGTTAAAAAAGCACAACAGAAATAGGACAAACAAAAGTACAAATTAACAACTTAACCAAAAAGGTTACCAGCTCAGCGTAATGCTGCAGCCGGAGCTACAGCGCTGATTTTCAGCTGGACCTGAGATACTTACATAACTAAAGAGGATAGGTAGGATTACAAACTATTACTTAACTAACTGTAAAGTTGATGAAAATAATTATTTCATTATAATGAAATACTATTGTTTACATCGTTATGAAATAATATCGTTTACATATTATTGTAATTCATAATGGATACATACATATTTTTGCATGTGATCTTGTATACAAATATCTGAAAAAGAACCTGTGTCCATATTTTTGCCAAAAATGTATACATTATTGTGAGAAACTCGGGTGATTATATAGTATGAATTGTTAAGTGGGTATATGTTTTTGAAATTTTCAGAGTATACATTTATTTGCAACCCGTGTATACATTTCATTGCACATGACTGAACTTTAAGCGATAAAATTTCCATATCATGTGTTAACGAATATTAAAATGACAAACAAGTTAAACAGAAAAAAAATATAAACTCTTAATAAAAAAAATAATAAAAATGAAAAATGAACTAGTTATAATTAATAGGGATAAAAAAAAATTTAAGTACTTATGATAATCAATAAACTTACATATGGTTTATTTATAATTTGTTTATTATGGTTATTTAACGGCAGATTGGCAGTTCACTGAATATTTACACACCCATTAACAATAAAACTGATCAGATATATAAGAAGGCTCCTAATAATGAAGTAAGGTTACTCGGCGTAACTGAAAGGTGACAACTAACTAAGGGTAATTTTAATATCCATCGCAGCATTTGCCCGTAGTACTCGGCCCTTGTTGAACTCGTCGCAGCATTAGCACGTAGCACTTAGCCTACGTGTATAATGTACATTCATTGATCGTTGCAATCGTAGCCTCCGTAGCCCTACGCATAGGAACCTACTAGTTACTACTCACTCTATATTATAGACATTAGATGGAATGATAGAATAGATACTAGGCAGGTATGCAGGCAACTTATTAATGATAAAAAATATAAGTATAGTTAGATACAGAAACGACTTATCATGGCACGCAAACGCATTCAGGAAGCGCGATGAAATCACCGTCAGTAAGTATCGAGTTAAAATCGAAAGGTCACATTAGGGTTTGGATCGATCAAATATGTAGTCAGTGGGAGCCGTGGTGGGTCGCGGCCGAGGCGAAGCGGCACGTGCCAGGAACGAGTAAAGCTCGGTGGTCGGGCGGCCGCGGCCTGTAAATATCGGACACCGTCGACGGGGGGTCGGGACTCGGAAGTAGGTGAGGAAAGTGTCGGGCAGAGCGGAGCGCTCAGCGGCGAGTGAGGTGCGTGAGTCGGCCGGGCGCATGCGCGCGCTGGCCGTCGATGCGGCGGCGTCACGCCCGCCCGCGAGTCGCGCCGCGCCGCCCGCCCCGTCACCTGTCACGCTCGACACGCTGCTCATCACCGCTGACCCTCGCGCGACTCTCATCACCGCGCTCTTCGCTGGCTCCGGACGATGCCTCAGCGCCGACCCGCTCCCTAGAGACGCCCCTCACAATATGTAGTGAGTACCTTTCATTAAATTTCACATTGATATCGTATCTTGCCGAGGTTGGCCCGACACTATTGACATGCATGTTTCAATAATGTCGTGTTGAAACAAGAACTGTAACGTGCCATTATTTAACAGCGAGCCCAGCCAAAAGCCCAAAATTTAACTTAAAACCCCGAGCGCTGCTAACATTGACATGCTCGTAATAGACTGTTGAATGAGCCGATCAATCATTTACGATATCACTTGTGAGCCTTGTTACATTTGTAACGCAGTCAAATATATCTAGCCGACTTGTGCTTTCGGGAGTCAAATACAAAAGGGGTGTGAGATAAATAATAATGTATTCATAAAAAATGAGCGAATTGACCATGGAGCAATATTAAAAGTACAGTTTTTGAGCAAAAAATATCTTAGTAACTTGAAGTGTCGATGACAGCAGATGAATTCAATTCAATTTCAATTCAATTCAATTTATTGTTCAATAAACATGGGTACAAGGGTATTTACAAGGTGTTATAGTAATAGCAGTATAGCAGCCACGTTTCACCATGGAGGTATATGAACTTTTAAATGTTGGTTACCATACATACTAAATATTAACAACTTAAATACTTAAACAATTAAAACAAATACTTAAACAATTCAGGGATAACAATTATTGGACGGAGAGTAATCAAGTTAAATTCATAAAAACAATAATAATAAAAAACAATAAAAAGTATTCTAATAAATAATCATTAATTGAGTAATAACACTTAGATATTAAATAAATTTTCAGTTTTTTCTTAAATAAACAAATTGACGTTATATTTTTGAGATCCTTTGGTAGTTTATCATATACTAGCTGTGTCCCGCGGTTTCACCCACAGCGCACCCGTTCCCGTAGGAAATACGGGATAAATAGTATCCTATATCCGTTTCCTGGTTCTAAGCTACCTCCCCACCAATTTTTTGCCAAATCGGTTCAGCCGTTCTCGAGTTATAAATAGTGTAACTAACACGACTTTCTTTTATATATATAGATTACAATACTCATGCAAAATATGCTATTGTGAAATTTGGTAGTCCTACTGGGTTTAATACTGAGCAAATCACTTTTCCTACTACTCTTCGCCTTATCATATGTATGTATGTTGGTTTTAACTAATAGCGCAGCTTCGAGAATGTATAGAGAGGGGAGAGTTAAAATGTTTAGTTCTTTGAAAGAATCAGTACATGAGTCTGTTTGTCTGAGCCCACAGATGGATCTTATGCATCTTTGTTGTGCTTTGAAAGCTTTCTCCTTATCAGTGGAATTCCCCCAAAATAATAATCCATATTTTATTGTTGAACCTACAAGAGCATGATAAGCGTTAAGGACAGCTGTAATATTGGCTACTTTTTTTAGCATATACAGGGTGATTACGGGGTCGTGGAGCAAGAAAGAAGCATTTAACTTACTTTCTCCTAAGCATCACGATAGGTTAGGACTAACAGTACACCAGCGACTTAAGCAAAAAATACTGCGATAATTCGAGTCGTTTAGTCAGCAAAAAATACTGCGATAATTCGAGATCATGGTCACCCTACTATTTCCCAAGAAAACTTATGTCAAGTAATATTAAAAGTAGGGTGACCACGCATTTTGAGTCAATAATATTTTTTAAATAAAAATACGTAAATAACGAATCATCTTTGTTTAAATTAAAATAAATACAGTTAGCATCGCAATCATTAATTTACTGAGTCAGAAAAAAATGGTTGAGATCACGACCCCGAAATCACCCTGTATAATGCATACGAGAAATGACTTAATTTTGAGCAAACAGTATCCACTTGAGTCTTCCACTTTAAATTAGAGTCAATCTGCATTCCCAAAAATGGTTTAGCATGCACTTCTCTAATAATTTCATCTTTGTATTGAATGCAAAGATTCATAGGCCTATTATTGTTATTTTTCAATAGCATATATTGGGTCTTACTAATATTAATTCTAAGATTATTCGTATTTAACCATTGAATTATTTTTTCAAGTGATGTATTTATCTCTGCTTCAAACTTATTATTTTCAACAAATATTACAGTGCCATCATCAGCAAACATTATCAATGGTTTGTCTATAATATTTGGCAGATCATTTATGTAAATAATAAATAGGAGAGGGCCTAGTATACTATCTTGTGGTACTCCATATTTTTGTAGTTTCGTGGTTGATTTATAAGTTTTGGTTATTTTGCTATGTTTACAAATTCTGTTTATGACTGTATATTGGTATCTATTGCTTAAATAAGATTTTATAAGTTCTAAGGCTACACCTCTGACTCCATCTTTTTCTAATTTTTTTATAAGTAAGATGTGATCAACTTGGTCAAAGGCTTTTGTTAAGTCCATGTATGTATAACGCTAAAATCCTTTTTTTACCATCTTGTGCAGTCATCACTTGTTTTAAAAAATTGTATACTGCATCATTTATAGACTTCCCTCTTCTAAAGCCATATTGTTCGTTTACAAGTAGATTATTAGACTCAAAATAATTGTCTTCAAATATCTTAGCAAAAATCGGAATTAAAGCTATCGGTCTAATAACATTTCAAGTCAGTTTTGTCCTTTTTTTTAAACAGAGGTGTAATAACTGTTTTTTTTTAAATCAGTGGGAAATATCTCGTTTTCTAAACACTTATTAATAATGTAGCTGAGTAAAGGAGCTAAAACATGAGACACTTTCTTAATAACGACTGTGCTTACATCATCATATCCTGTACTTTGAGTATTTTTAAGGGATTGAATAATGTTGAATATTTCAGAGCTACTTGTCGGTTTCATGAAAAACGAATTAAGGGTATTATGAGGTAAAGATGCTGGTTTTTGACAGTTCAGCTTGGTTTGTAATAGGTTGTATATTAGTATACACCGAGGTTGTATATTAGAATACACCGAGGAGCAAAACTAAAGCAGATTCATTAAATTAGGAGCAAAACTAACAGCAGATAATGACAATAATAAATTATATTATGTATTATTATTGTAGTGTTTCCTTGGAGTTACGGGACAAGCTCAGTTTTTTTGAGAGGCAGATCCAACTCGGAGGCCCTTTGGAGATGTTTAATGTAATGGATTACAACTGCAAGGCACATTTCCGACTACATCAGTACAACATGTCCGGGAATATGCACTCGCAGAAGTAGGGAATATTGCAAGAAATGAAAGAAAATGACTGGGCTATGGGTATGAATGTTGGATGGACTGGAAATGGATTATTGCAAAGGAAGCGGCAACTGCCATAACGGGTTGTAAAACAAGTTATCAGCGACAGGCCGTGACTCGCCGCCCGCTGGATGGGCCCCCGAAATAGCCGACGTAAAGACGGCAAGGGGGCGCGGGCAACTCAGACGTGTAGAGGTGTGCTGCGCGCTTTCTCTAAACGTTACTCGCGGCTATAACACTTCCACCCCCGGATCACACAGCCGAAATCGACTTGCCTTTAACGACCCCCCTCTGGTCGGCCGGTTAAGGCAAACCAGAGCTGAGAATCCTGCGGGCCCCCTTGCGGCCCACTCCGATCGGTTAAGTTCGCCGGAGACGAGGGCCCTGACCGACTCTCTGGGCCACTCGGGAATCGACCGTGGTGTCACTACTCACCAATAGCTCGCCACAAGCTGCCTTGCGATGCGGGCTTATTATTATTACTAGCCGCACCCGGCGGTTTCACCCACGTTGTACCCGTTCCCGCGGGAATTTCAGGATAAAATGTATCCTATGTGTTATTCTGATGAATAACCTATATTACTGTCAAATTTCATCCAAATCCGTTCAGTAGTTTTTGCGTGAAAGAGTCACAAACATATATCCATACATCCATACGTATGTAGATACATCCTCCAAACTTTCGCATTTATAATATTAGTAGGAAGTAGGATTAAAGATAATGGCAATAATAACTCAATAATTCCAATTATCCAATCGATTTTTTTCTTACCCTATAGTTATCCTAACCTAACTCAATGCCTTACTCGCCTTATTTTAATGTAGCTTATTAAAAGTGATTAAGTAATAAGAACATTTTTTATCCCTTTTTTTATGAAACATTGAATTTTACAACGAAAAGCAATCTTCTATACCTATTATGTCTTATCACAGGAGTTCCTTCTTAACTTATTTTTATGTTGCATTTGTAGGTATAGGGAGTAGGAGCTCGAGTGTGTTGATCGTGAGGCAAGGATGCGCGTGTAAGGCACGCGATGGCGGCGAGCGGCGCGCCGGCGCCGGCGCGGCAGCCGCGCCGCGGGCCCGCGCCCATCGCCTCCTTCGACCACGACGTCTCTGACGAGGTGAGACCGCCCGTATGTATCTGTCTCTATCTTTCCGTGCCCTCCTGCGCTCGGCCCGCCCTCACTGCGCCGCTCTCTGTTGCAGTCCAGTCCGGAGACGAAACAGTCATTCCGTCTGCCGGAAATCCGCGAATGTCCGCCGGCGGGTGCGGGCGTGGGCGCGGGCGCGGGCGGCGCGACGTCCCCGGCGGGCGAGGGCGCGTCGCTGGCGCCGGGCGAGCCGCGCGCGCGCTCGCACTCCACGCCCGCCGCCACGGCGCTGCCCGCGCCGCGCATTGACATCTCGCGCGCGTCCAGCTCTTCGCACCACGACTCGCGCGACAGCTCGCCCGAGCTGGCGCTGTTCGCGGGCGCGCCCGACGACGAGCGCCAGCGGCTCGAGCTCGGGTTCCGCGAGGACGGCGCGCTCGACCTGCGCTCCTCCACGGAGGAGCTGGCATTCCTGGAGCCGACGCCGGCGCCGCCGCCGCCGCCGCCGCCCGCCGACCGCCGCCACTCGCGCAAGGACAGTCAGAGCTCGGAGGTGGCGCTGCTGGCGGTGTCGGGGCGCACGTCGCGCCTCTCGTCGGTAGGCAGCCAGTGCTCGGCGGTATCGGGCGTGTCGCGCGTGTCGCGCCTGTCCGTCGTATCGGGCGTGTCGCGCTCGCCCTCGCCGCACCGGATGCTGCTCGAAACCTCGTTCTGCGGCCCGAAACCGATCGAGACCGACCCCGAAATCTGCGCGGCCGCCGTCGTCGAGCACATTCTCGAGCTGGTGAAAACGGAAGGCGGCGAGGCGGCGCCGGCGCCGCTGGACGCGCGCGACCGCCGCGAGGTGCGCACCGAGGTCACGCTCGAGCCGGCGCCCGTCGCAGCGCCCGTGCCCGCGCCGGCGCCCGCCCCCGCCCCCACCGCAGCCGCCGCGCCACCGACTGTCATCGTTGAAGATAAGCCACAAAAGGATACTAAAAATAGGGAGTGTTCCGAGGAGCGACGCGCGCGGCCGCGGGTCCGGCGGGAGCCCTCCGAGCCGGAGGTGTACAAGAGCAGGAACAAGTCCAAGGACATCATCCGCATCAAGCTGAAGCCGGACGAGGGCGACGAGGAGGAGGAGAGTGAGGGCGAGGGCGGAGCGCGGCCGCCCGCCTCGCTGGCGTTGACGGGGGCGGCGCGGCCCGCCGCGCCCTCTCTGTCCCCGCGCCGCCGCTCACCCTCACCCGCCGGCGGCCCCGTTTCGCGCAAATCCTCCTTCTGCTCGTTATTCAAGTCGCGTGAAACAATCGCCTCGCCGGACTCGCCGTCCGAGGCGCTGCGTCGCAAGCGCAGTCTAACGGAGGGCCGCTCGCGCAGCAAGAGCCGAGACCGCACCGCCACGCCCACCTCGGCCGGCAAGATCCGCGGCTCCGTACTGTCCCTGTTCCGCACGCCGCGGCGCAGCGCCGCCTCGCCGTCGGGCGTGTCCCGCGACGTGTCACCGGGCGTGGCGCCGCGCCCGCCTCCCTCGCCCTCGGCCCGCCCTCCGCCTGACAAGCTCAAGTACTATGAGGATGCCAAAGACGGCATCATCCATATCCCGCTGCGCACGCCGCCCGAGGAGGCGGGCACGGAGCCGGCAGCGCGCCCGGCCTCCGCCCCGCAGCCACGCTCGGCGCCCGACCCGCCGCCGCTGGCCGCGCCACGCCCGGCGCCCGTCCCCGTCCCCGCCAAGCCCACACAACGCACAGTACTTCCCGACGGCAGCATCATAATCCCCCTGCACTCACCCACGGAGAGAAATACCCATGCAGAGTTCCCTGAAGTCGTGAGCAGCCCGGCGAGTGTGACGAGCGCAGCGCCAAGCGCGGCGAGCGTGACGAGCGCAGCGCCAAGCGCGGCGAGCGCGGCCGGGGCCAGCAAGGAGGAGCGCGCGTCCGTATCGAGCGGCGCGGCGCGCAGTCCGTCGAGCGGTGCGGCGCCCAGTCCGTCGAGCGGCGCGGGCTCGGCGGCCTCGCCGCCCGCGCCGCCGCCCGCCACCGACGAGGCGCACCGCCGCCGCAAGGAGCGGCTCGTGTTCACCACGCACGTGGGCAGTCGCGAGCAGGTGTTCAGCACTCAGTTTAGCATCACCAAGACGCCGAGCGTCACCAGCGAGATATCCGGCTCCTTGCCGAGCTTTGCGGACTGCGAGGAGACGCGCGCGCCACCGCTGCGCGACACGCACATCACAGGGCCCGCCCCCGCCCCCGTCCCCACTCCCGCCCCCGCGCCCGTCACGCCGATCGACCCGCGCGACTCCTCCGAGTCAGAGCCTAGCTCCGAGGCGGCTACGCCGCAGGCTGGAAACGACGTCGAACGAAGAGGACTCGTCGTAAGTCATACTTACTACTATGATGACATAGAATGATCTTAGGCTTATGACATTTCAGGTACCTAACCTATTGTAATTGTTGGCGCGTAATGAGCAGAGGTCGATGTTCCAGGTCCAGGAGTCGTTCGAGGAGGAGCTCCCGTACGTGCCGACGACACTACCGCAGGAGCGGTCCATGGCGCTGCCCATGGTGCCGGTGAGCGAGCGCGGCGGCGTGCGCGTGTCGGGCGTGCAGCGGCCGCGCGCCGCGCCGCCCCGGGCGGCCGCGCCGCGCGCCGTGCCGCCGCCGCCGCCCGCCGCGCGCGACGCGCCGCCCGCAGACAAGCTGCGCATTAAACTGCCGCGCCGCCCGCGCCCGCCCTCCGCGCCCACACCTACCGCCGTGCCCGCGCCCGCACCCGCCCCGCGCGACCGAGAACGCTCCCGCAGCGGCGGCGACTCTGGTAAGTAAAGGTGCGTTTGGACCAAACGAGGAAGTGATTAGATCAAGAATATTCTAAAATCTCTGAGATACCTATCATGAAAGAATATCTCTCTCTATCTATCACATATACCTTTACCACAATACCTACACCAAACGAATTTGTTGGAGCGACCACCGAATGCATGAGCATCCGTTCGTTTGGTCTAAATGCAGTAAATGCGTTGGTGCACCTGCCGCCGGCCGCCCTATGTGACTGAATGTCGTCTCCGTGCACTGCAGGCGCAAAGCGGGAGTGGATCGACTTCGAGGAGGTCCCGGAGCGGCGCAAGCCACCGAAGCGCATCCAGACGCTGCCGGCGGCGGAGGGCGCGGGCGGGCTGGTGTTCAGCTACGTGGAGCCCGAGCACTGCCGCTGCGAGTGCCACGGCCACGCACGCCCCAACAGCGACGACCAGCTGCCGCTGCTGCACGATGACCCACGACACTCCACCATCAGGTTACTCTACCTTCCTTTATTATCACTAATTGATACCAGAACTTAGTACAGTAGGTAACCCTGGCTGGCCCTACTGGTGTCAAGTCCAAAGTTTTGCCAAAAGATCCTTTCCAGCGACGTTTTATCACTGAGATACTAATTTGAGTCACTCGCTCTGACTTTTTTATACGATGTGTATTAAAAACTTAGCACTGCCACTTTGTCCACTTTGTTGTGTAATTCACTTGCTCATGTCCTTTTTGTAATATATCACGTCGGGGTCACCAGTTGTAATGTCCTACGGATTACCCAATACGGATACCCAAACGGTCATAGAAATGGATATTCGAAAACCGTGTGAATTTATATTTCAGCACTGGACTAAATGGACCGATTGGGAAGAGATGTACAACTCGTAGTTAGGTACATCCATAGATGTAGGATATACAAAAAAATTCTAAATCTATGGGTACATCTTACCTAAGCTACGTAGTTATACAAAGTTCGAGTCTATATTTTGTGGTAGTGAGTAGGGACTTCATTATCTATTTAGTTCGACTACACACATTGGTTTAAACTATACTCTACCTCCAAATTGTATTGAGCGGTTTGTAATATTATTATCTGTGTGTCGCCAGCACGTCGTCGGCGGAGGGCCCTGACGAGACGACCGCGGAACCGGCTCTGAGCCCGCACGCACACTCACACACGGTAAACAATGTTTGTAAACCATAATTACATTAATATACTAGCTCATAAGTTGCCTAAGTAAATTATTTTCTCATCAAAGCTCAGCAATGGGTAGTTTTGAGTGAACATTGCACTAACGCAGTGTCCGTGTTACAGGAGGCGCGACAATGACCCGCCGCCGCCGCCGTCGCCCCGCCGCCGCCGTCGGACCCGCAGCGGTATTCTCAACCTTACCTTTTATAATCTATTTATTCCCGATTTGACTCTCGACTCGAGGGGAAACTTTGTCTTTTTTGAGATTGTAAATTTACCTTGTTCATTAGGTATAAAAAATATATTTATAGCGTCGTTTATATATTTCCTATTATCCACCGTTGACCTTGCATTTTTGATGTTTATTGAATCGTTGTGGAGTATAGGTAAATACCTGTAGGTAGAGGTGTATTGTATCGTATATTAAGTAATCACGTAGGGGGCTCGCCGCAGTGAGGCCTCGTCCACTGTCGCCCTGCCTTACGCGCGGTCCCGGCCCACGCCCACGCCCGCGCCCAGCCCCGGGGTCCCAGCGCTGGGCATGCCGGGACTGACGAGTCTCGGTCCAAATCGACACATCACGACTAGTTGTACCTTCATTTTATTGTTACTACTAATTAATTATAGATTTATTTTTAAATTCGGGCGTCGCTTGTGAATGCACCGGTAATGTAATGTCGACCTTCTGATAGTTTTGTTCGTTATACATTATTATGTACCCATTTCTTTGTTGTTAACTAGTTGTTACTTGATACGATTATGTAATCGTGACGTACCTACACTATTAAATAAGCTGAATATTACAAATATCATCATGTGTACTGTACACCCTTAGACACAAAAAATGTGATCAAAATTAAATCATACTATTTGATACATCAAATCAGAGTACCTGTACAAATATAAGGGTACTTGCGTAACATAATAGTTAAGTGATGGCTATCGACAAAGCTCACTGTTGATCCTCTTCTAGGTTCCTAGTTCCTCCTGGACTCGCGACTGCTCTGTACTGCTCAAAATAGCTACCTACCCATTGTTATGTGGGTTGTCTCATCTGTAGGGACAGTCGAACTTTGTCGATTCCAAGTACCTAATTATAATGAAGAAGCAATTTAAATGTATTTTTTGCTGTATATAGGAGAAATTATAAATAGAAGTGTTGTATAGATACTTAAGTCTTCAAGACTTATATTTTAAAATTGCATACTTTCCAAACTACACATCTAGTTAGTTATTATTTTATTACTTGTACTTGTAATGAATGACTTCTGTAACATCTCGATACGATACTGTAGCGCAAACCCAAAGCATTTATCAGTAACCGAGTTATATTATTATGTCCAAGTGGGATATTAATGCGTCTCGATGTGTTCAAGTGGTCGCAGTTCATCGATGGAACAAGCTTTATATTATTATTGCTGCTCTGTGCTATTCGTTTTGTATTCTGTCTATCACGTTATATCTGACACTAGGTGCCTCAAAATTTGCTGCGCATTATTTTAGCGTCTATCTTTTAATATTAAGTGACCCATAACGCAATAATATCGATATAAATTATGTAAAAAATGTTGAAATTCTATCAGTTTAGGCAAAAGTCTGATATATATAAAAATATATGAATTTTTGCTTTCGTTCCCGTGTTTCATTCGTCACCTGGTCGAATATAAACAAGAAAAGTTCAATAGATAAATAAAAAACCATTTAATTACACGCTTCATACAATCGAGTCGGTGATCGGATCCAAGTGAACAGAGCGCAACCGCGTAACATAAATGCGAATATGATACAATGATAAATAGATGGGGCGTTCACGTTCACTTGAAGATCTTGCCCTGGTTGAAGGCGCGGCCCTGCTTGTCGCGCGCGGTCCACGCGAAGTACTGGTTGACGAGCTGCTTGGTGGCGGGCGCGGCGGGGTCGAGCTGGCGCCACGCGTACGACTCGTAGTCCACCTGCCAGTCGGCCGACTGCGTGAAGGCCAGCTCGTGGCCGCGCCACACCCACACGCCCGAGATGCTCGAGTCGTTGTCGGTCCCGAACAGGCACACCGACGCGAACGCGAACTTGCGCATCTTGTCCAGCCGCTGGAACATGCCTACAACACACACACACACTTTACTATGGTTTCCCCACACTTACACCGACTTCATTAAGTTCACAACATTGCTCAATTTACTTATTTAGCACAGATAACTCCATTGCACTGTAAATCGTAAAGGTGAATAGTATTATTACTGTAACTATACTACCTATTCACCTTTACGATTTACATTAAAGTTACGCTACTGTTTGCAAAGGTGAAATTGGTAGCTACCATAGATTGTATTGTGTCATCCAAAACATTTATGAACTAATAATTGAGTGGTCAATATAATGAGAGTATTCTCGTACCTGTAATGAGGTTACAGCTCATGAAGACCTTGGCGAGCTCCTCGGGGTACTTGTACTCCGAGTACCAGATGGAGTAGTTCTCAGGGTCGAACTTCTCCCAGAAGTACGGGATGGACACCGATTCGTCTTCATTTGAGTAACACCGCTTGAAGTCGTCCATCACGAATTTTCTGGTCATTGAATACACATTGTTAGGATCTTTGGAACATCAGTTTGGACTTACAAAAATAGTCAAAGTACAAAATGCATGATATTCAGTGCTTTACGTTCCGCGGTTTACCCGCATTATACCCGTTCCCATGGGCATTTCTGGATACAAAGTATCCCAAGCGTTATTTATGTAAAGGCACCTATTTTTCAATCCATCAGTTTCGAGTGATGAGAGTAACAAACATTATATGTACATCCATCCATCCTCACAAACTTATGTTTTTATAATATTGATAAAATGTGCACTGACTCTACGGGCTGGTCGCCAGCGGCTTCCTCTGGTTTCTCCTCTTTGGGTGCCTCCTCCTTCTTCTTGGGCTGTTCCTTCTTCTCGGCCTTCTTGTTATCTTTCTTGCCACCATCCTGAGACCATACAGCATCCATTATTATTAAGAACAGACATATATGACTAAGAAATATGCTACGAGGGTAACCCTACCTAACATGAGATGGTGTACTAAATATAGTGAAGGGGTGAGTTACCTTCTTGTTGTGCGTGAGCTCCTGGTACTTCTTGTTGTCGTAGACGGGCGGCGCGGCGCTGAGCACCAGCTCGCCCACCACGGCGCGCACGGGCGGCTGGTGCAGCAGCGTCGCGAACCAGCGCGACGCGTTCGGCACGGACGCGCGCGTGCCCGGGTCCAGGACGTGCTGCCATTGTGGTACAAATTATATCAACTACTTTAAAATAAAATAAAATAAAATAAAATAAAAATCAATTTATTGCCACATTAAGAAAGTACAATACAGAAAAAAATTAAACTTAAAATTAATAACATTTGAAGAAAATGGGCAAAAGGTAAGGGGCTCAGCTGTGTGTTGTGCGGACAGAGTCTACACAACGCTGTTTTTCAGCCCTTCCTGACTCCCAGAGGTCTTAGGAGGGAGTTGAAGTAGGATAGGAGAGGGGTCGTCTAACCCTTTCCAACCCAGCCGAGTTTAATAATAGCACTTTAATAATAGCACTTGTCAAAATATTTTTATTAAATAATAAACCTACATAAGTACCTGGAATGAGTGTATGAGTGTAGAGAAGACCACAATGTCGGCCAGTGAGACCCTCTCGTTGACGAGGAAGGTGCGCGTGAGGAGGTGCGCGTCCAACACCTGTAGGGCAGACAGGAGGTCCTGCTTCGCACGCTCTACATTCTGGAACATTCATCAGGATGATAACATATGAGGAACATAAAACACATATTAGACATTGGCATCACACAATAAAGGACATTGGAAAATTATTATTCTGACAGTAAAGTGCCAAAACTACACCTCAGTAATCAACTGAGGTCACAACATTTGCATTTGTAATACATATTAGTAGGCCAGTGCAAGTGAGTACCTGTTTGTTGAACTGCATGATGCCGAGGTAGGGGAAGACCCAGGCGCAGGATGCAGGCAGCAGCTCGCTGTCGGCCCACGACGCCCACTGCCACACGAGCGCTGCGCTCGCCGCGTCGCCGCCACGCAGAGCAGCATCCGATACTGCACATTACACATACTATATGTATAACTTACATACAGTCATAACATACTGTTAATTTATCCATTTAAACTTTTTTAAGTTTAAAAAGATACTTAGGTTGTTTGTTAGATTAATTTACAAATGGAATAAACCTTTTATTTTATATTCGAGCAGACCATTCGTTTTGTAAGTTCTTACTTTACTAAATGCTGAACCCTAATTATTCTGATGTTCTCTGGAATATAAATCAGAATTTATTGTACTGACAATAAATATTTCAAGAAAATATTGAAAGTATTACTTTACATAAGTAATAAGTACACAAGACAGTCATACTAAATCTTCTTCATTACTAAATTTGTAAGTATACCAATTTCAACATAGCTATGTTTAACTAAATTCTTAAATTGACTATAAATGCCCATAAATGATACGAACATTTCACATTCTATAATTATTTCATTATATTAAAATATTATTTCATTATAAAACATTGATACACCTTCAGATAACTTGTGTCATTCTGATCAGCTGTTACAACTATGATAAGCTGATAACAGAATTTTAACTAACAATACTATTTAAACGACACCCAAAACAAGATCCCTACAGGGTGGTATAATAACAAAGGGAAGAGCTGATTTGGACACAAATAAAATAACAGTTTTATGCACCAGGGTTATGTGCCTTATAGGTTAGCTTCGTATGTAGTATGAAAATTATAATAATGATTTTTAACACTTACCATAGTAAGCAATAGCGTTGCTTTCGGTCAACAGAACCTTGCCATCGCCACTTTCGAACGCTGGCACCTACAAAACAACAAATTAACACGTCACCGTCTTGAGGATTGTTCTCGCTTTATCACTTATTTTACACAAAATCCGTTTACGATTCACACTCACTTTTCCCGCTGGGAACTTCTTGAGGAAATCCTGTGACTTGTTTGTTTCACCGAAAACAAAGTTTGGGGCTACTTTCACATCGGCCCCGGAGTACTGTGCGGCGATCAACACCTTGTATGCACGGAAGTTTTCTGGATAAGTGTAAAGTACCTACAAAAATAATTATACCAAATACAATCACAATAAAGCATCTGATCAATTTGATGGTTTAATCAAATATCGTAAACCGATTAATCAGATTTTATTCAGTTTAAAAAACCTACCCCGGCCGCCATGGTTGGTTTTTCGGAAAGAGAAGGGGAGGGGAGGAAAGAGGGATACGGGACCGGACAGATGGCAGTAATGTCAACTTTGACATTGACATTGATTGAAAAAACAGCCTTGAATAACCGTTCCATTTCACAGTTATTTTTACTTATCGTAAACCAGTGTTATTTGGGACTCCGGGTGCTATTCGGGACACTCTAAATTTGTATGTTCAGTCGGTAATATTTCCTGTTCTTCTAATAGTTGGAAAATAAAAATACTACATTTATGGACGGTTGCGACAATTTCACGATTGATTCTATATTGCCATCCGCAATGAACAAAAAACGTGATATAAAAAGTAATGTTTTATTGCATAAAACTTTCATCTATAGCCCAAGAACTATTCAAGTTAGAGAAATGTTATTAAATGCAACAAAAAGTAACGTTATTCGAGAATAAACTGCGATGCTCTGTTAGTTTATCAAGCATATTTTGTATTGCTTTTTCTAAGTTTATTTACAGCGATGATATTTGGGACGGCCAAAGCCGTCCCAAATATCATCGTTATTTGGGACAAACACCGTGTGGCGATGTAGATGATGCGATTTACTTTTCTAAAAAGTACAGACTTTGTTAGCCTGGCTGCATACGTGCGGAATCCGAATTCGTTTTCCGCACTTTGAGACCTGAATGCATCAAATCTATAGAAAATACATTGACTACCGCACACCCGCACACATTATTTATTTTTCCGAGCGGAATAAATTCCGTACGTAGGTTTCGAATGTGGACCCGTGCGTGCGGAATCACTATACACCATATAGATATAGTGATTCAAGAGGAAGGTTTATATGTATAAAAAACCCGAAATTCCCACGGGAACGGAAACAACGCGGGTAAAACCGCGGGGCACTACTAATTAGTATATAATATGTGCTCCAAATCTGGTTCGTGGTCTGTGCTCCAAAATAAACTTAAATCCACAGAGCACTAAAATTGTATTCTTGTTCGTACTCTGTGGTATTCTGAAAGATGTATAGGGTACCAGGTCATGGTATGGCTGCAGGTACTGAAAGATAAATCGTAAATTGTTTTATTTTACCTGCTTGTTAAGGAAAATCGCATGAAAATCCGTTCAGTAGCTTTTGAGGAAATCTATGATACAATTTTTGATGCAAAGCTCTCTCTCTTCCTGGCTATGTGTCCCACATGGTGGTGGGGTCAGCCTTCCATATTTTTCTCCTCCACTTCGCTCTTTCGTTGACGTCGTCATCGGAAATCTTGCACTCAGCCATATCCTTGGATACTACATCCGTCCACCTTGTCTTGGGTCTGCCTCTGGATCTTCGACCGGGGATGGAGAGTTGTAGCGCCAGGTTCCCCACGTAGTCCGGCGGTCTTCTCTTCACGTGGCCATACCACCTCAGCCTACTCTCTTGCAGCTTGTCGGCGATGTCGCGAACGCCCAGACTGCCTCGCACGTACTCGTTGCGGATCTTGTCGAGCCTGGTGACACCGCACATCCACCTCAGCATCTTCATCTCGGCCACTTGGATGGCATGGACGTTTTATGTTTGTTAAAAGTATAATAGACTACACATTTATATCTAGAGGCTATTGGTTTGACCTACATTGTCCTACAGCTGTGCAAAGGTGGCCCCCAAACATTTTCTATCTTATAGCCTCCGTGAGATCACACTATTTACAGTAAACCAGTGTTATTCGGATTTTTTTTGATACAATATGTATCTTCCGTATCAATTATACGGGGTCCCCCAACGTGCGTAAGCAAAAATTAATAAAAGCTTCCTAATTGTTTTTTATTTCACAATTAACAAAAGTAAATAAGCATGCATTTTTCTGCGTAAGGTGTACGTTCAAAGGTTGCCAATACTTAGACGGAGAAATCCCGCACCTCACGATAACCAATGGGCCCCAAAACAATTTTTTATTCGGGTCCCCGCCAAGTCACGCTACCCTTCTGGTATGAATGCTAAATTTCAATCGAATAATGGCCTAGCGAATTTTAGAAAAATTTGCATAAGTACATATAATGCATTTCCCGAATAACCCAGCAAGGGGTGCTTTTTGGGACGTGTAAATAATTTGTGATATTTTAAAATTTTAAGCAAGTGACTTAAATAAGTAAACTTATACCATTTAAAATCGTCACAAAAATAAAGATTTTTAATTTTGTACAAAGAAAAATTAAAAACCTTCTATGTAGAAACGGTTGGATCGATTTTTACCATTCATAACTTATAACTACCGCAAGGAAACTGGCTTTCAGATGAAAAAAACCGCATCGAAATCGGTCCATCCGTTCGAGGGCTATGGTGCCACAGACATATATAACAGTTATCTTCAAAAAAAAAAAGTTTGTCATATCATCTCCATTGCCACCCGATAACTGTCCCAAATAAAACCAAAAGCTGTCCCAACTATCACTGTTCTAAATAAATAAAAATTATGCTCTAACAAGCAACAGAGCATCGCAGTTTATTCCCGAATAACGTAATTTTTTGTGGTTCAATAAATAATATTGATCTAACTTAAATAGTTTTTGGGCTATAGATGAAAGTTATAGACCATGAAAAAAAAAAAAAAAAATATCCATTGAGTTATATGTACTAACGTGTGACTAACGTACAGTATATGTAACTCAATGGATGTTGATTAGTTACCATGCAAACTTCCACTGTAAATTGGTTTGAAAGAGATCTACTAAATACTACGACTAAATAGTTTTTTTTTAATACGTCTTATATCGTATAAACCGCAATTTACCTTTCATTCAATCAACTCAAATCTTCTAACTACAAGGAGAATTTTATATTATTTTCTGCGACGGAACCCTTCATGGGCTAGTCCGACTCGCACTTAGCCGCATATATTGTAAAACCATGTAAAAACTATTTCATGGTATTTACGCAAATAAATTATTTGAATTCGATTGTATCTTGAGATTTTGAGCAACCACACCAGGGACACCATAACAAAAGTTCTATTCGCTCCTTGACAAGAGGCATTTTCAATTTGATTATTTATCTTTTTTTTTTAATTTTGCTGGTATCCATTCATACTTCGTTCTTATTTGTAGCAGCTATTACATGGATTGAAGATTGAAGTAATACAATGTTATACGATTAAATTATTTATTTATTTTATAATATCTCCTCTCCACACACAAGTTCAAACAGCAAGTATTATTTGTAAATTCATAATTGCATAAAACATATTGTACATGCGACTCGGCCGCGCCGACTAATACTGAACTCGAACAATTCCGATAACATGGCAACAATCGAAAAGCATAAAAAGCATGATTTTAACAAATTGTTATTAACATTCTAATATAATGTGGAATGCAAGAGGGTACGATCGATCATCACACGAAATAACGGGAGAAATATATTCATTCTGTTAGTAGTGTATAATGTAATAATATATAATAAATAGTGTATATTTAAAATATAAATAACAACTAATCAACAGATCGCGCGGCGACTGCGACTGCGTGTATTATATTTACAGTATTGGGGTGTCGAGTCGCAGCGGGGCGCGATGTGTCGGCGATGCAACATCACGCATTGTTCAACAAGTTGGAATCGAATAATTCTACGAGTCTACGCCGTAACACATTATAGTCTAAGTAAGGTTGGTGACGTGACGCGACGCCTAGTCCTCGATGTTGCGGAAGGCGGCGGCCATGTCCTCCAGCAGCTGGTCGAAGTCCGCCTTGATCTTAGCCTCGCCGTCTTTCACTGGGTCCTGCAACACAACGTCACTCGTCACACAATCATACATTCATACATTCTATCAACACATATTTGTTATTGATATTCCTCGCATTTATTCCTATACTTTACTCTCGTGGCACAAGTTAAATATCGGGAAAAGCATACTATGTTTGCATCTTACTTCTCTCTCTAAATTAAAAATTACTATCAAAATTCATTGAGTAGTTTTTATGTGAATGAGCACACACATTTATTCGTGCTCGTATGTTATAAAAAAGTAGTCAGTGTTAACATAATATGAGTATAACACCATGTGCATACCTTGAACTTCATGGAGGAGAGCTGGTAGAGCACGTTGCCCATGGCGTCGCGGATGACGTTCCACGTGACCTTGTTCTCGGACTGCGCCGTGGACTCGACCGCGTGCCGCGACATGTCGTAGAACGTGATGATGTTCTTGAGCATGCCCACCGTCTTGTAGAAGGGGCAGAAGCGGTCGTACGCCGAGTAGCTGTTCTGCTGCAGGAAGTCGTCCTTCAGCAGCTTGGCCACCTCGAGCGTGATCTTGTCGGTTTCGGCGAGCGACGCCTTGCCGACCAGCTGCACGATCTCCGACAGGTCCTCCTCCTCCTGCAGGATCTCCTTGACCTTGGTCCGCAGCGGCACGAACTCGGGGTAGTTCTTGTCGTAGAAGTCGTCGAGCGCGCGCATGTACTTGCTGTAGGAGATGAGCCAGTTGATGGAGGGGAAGTGCTTGCGCTGCGCCAGCTTCTTGTCGAGCCCCCAGAAGACCTGCACGATGCCGAGCGTGGCGGCCGTCACCGGGTCGGAGAAGTCCCCGCCCGGCGGCGACACGGCGCCCACGATGGACACGGAGCCCTCGCGCGCCGGCGAGCCCAGGCACGTGACGCGGCCCGCGCGCTCGTAGAACGAGGCCAGGCGCGCGCCCAGGTACGCGGGGTAGCCCGAGTCGGCCGGCATCTCGGCCAGGCGGCCCGAGATCTCGCGCAGCGCCTCGGCCCAGCGCGACGTCGAGTCCGCCATCATGGACACGTGGTAGCCCATGTCGCGGAAGTACTCGGACAGCGTGATGCCCGTGTAGATGGAGGCCTCGCGCGCCGCCACGGGCATGTTGGACGTGTTGGCCACCAGCGCCGTGCGCTTCATGATGGACTCCGTCATGCCCTCGATCTCCACCGTCAGCTCGGGGAAGTCGCGCAGGACTTCCGACATCTCGTTACCTGACATTCAAATATTAATCGCTATAGGGCACTCCATTCACATAAGTCAGTGTGTCCAAAGCATTTTTTTAAGTAAAACCTTTTTTAATCCGACTAAAAACTACATTGTGTGAAAAGTCAACTATCAGGTTTGGCTATTTTTTGATAAAATCAACTCAACAACATCAAGAAACGTATTTTTTGCATATCAACAAAGAGTGCATGTCTTGCAACCAGTCGGCCCACCTCTCTCGCCGCAGCCGACGTAGATGATGACGTCGGAGTTGGAGTACTTGGACAACGCCTGCGAGATGACGGTCTTGCCGCAGCCGAAGGCCCCGGGGATGGCCGTGGTGCCACCCTGCACGCACCTGTGTACACATTAATAGCTTAGTTCCATTTTACACAAAGTCAAACATGCGGCAACATGTAGGGCAAGTCTGGACTAATATAATACCATTTAAAGGCTTAATTTTTAAATCGTTTGAAGGAGCAGGGTGATTCGAGTAATTGTTCGAGTGTAGAATGTGATAGTTACGGGAAGAGCGAGTCGAGCACGCGCTGGCCGGTGAGCAGCGGGTGGTTGGCGGGCAGCTTCTCGGTGACGGGGCGCGGCTGGCGCACGGGCCACACCTGCAGCATGCTGAACGACGACTTCTCGCCGTCGAACTCCGTCTCCAGCACCGTGTCCTACCAACACGCCCACATCGCCAATATTAACGCACGCCCACTGGTCCTTAATAAGGGAGGAAATGTTAAATGTCCAAGGAGTCACCCAAACTCCTCGACTTTTATGTCAAGTATTATGTATTATGTTCCATTTTTCGGACAAAATATAATACTTTGTTTAACCACGAATATTTCTTCTTATTATCATGTGTATGACACTTACGGTAACTTTGTAGTTGCCTGCGGGCGCAATGTAGGTGACGGTTCCCTTGGCGCGCGGCGGCATCAGCATGCGGTGCTTCACCAGCGTGTTCTCGTGCACGATGCCGTACAGGTCGCCTCCGGTGATGTGAGAACCGGGCTGGGGATATAGCCGTGTTAGTGGTAGTTAATTATACTACGATACAAGGTTGATACGTCACAATAACAAACTAATACGACAGACAGGTTTTCACTTAACTAGTGTAGCAAAAAATCTTCATATTCTTATAACAAAGTAATAAATACTAATCTATTAACTCGACTAACTGAATGAAGTCCGTTTCAGCCGTCCGTGAATACCAATAGGTTCAGGAGCGGGGAGGGCACTCGGTGTCGGCGTACCTTGACGGTGAGCGGGTTGAACTCCCAGCTGGCCTCGCGCGCCAGGCACGGCACGTTGACGCCCTTGGGGATGTAGATGGACTGCGTGAGCTCGTTGATGTCCTTGAGCGGGCGCTGGATGCCGTCGAAGATGGAGCCGAGGATGCCGGGGCCCAGCTCCACGGACAGCGGCTTGCCCGTGCGCAGCACCGGGTCGCCCACCGTCACCCCCGACGTCTCCTCGTACACCTGCGCGCACACACTTTATGATACTATTACATGACATTGACAAAGTATCGCTCGGTATTCTGTCAATCCGACGCCATTATAGTAGTTTATGCAACTGTCATATAAGGAAGGGTATTAAAACACGAGTGTGAGTTTATGAAACGAGCGCAGCGAGTTTCATAATAGTAACGAGTGTTTTATTACCCGTGTTATATGCAGTTGCATACACTACTTTATCTTCACTAATGCAATTAATCAAACAACAAGAGTAAAAGCTGACAATAGTTTTTCACGCGTACGTGTATTGTCACAGTGAACTTGCCGCCATTAAAATCTAACCAATGAGAGCGCAGCTGCGCGTAGGGCCAATCAGGAGCGAGCGAGATCTTACCAAAGAGTTTTGTGTATGTAGTTTCGACGAAGTTTTCACGTATAACCCAACTGTTTTCAAAAGCCAGCCTAATATCAAAATTTTATACAACTAGTATGAGGATTTTGACATAAGGCTCGCCAGGTTAATTGGTCGCGTTATAATGATGTTATAATGAGATTTTACGATATCGATGTGGATATTATAACATCATGTGCAATTGCTTAAATTGAGTGTTTTAGTTGTCTGCGCTATAACAGTAGTAATTATAAGTCAAGTATTGGAAACATAAGTAGAATGTTACAACATTAGTGTAGATAAAAACCATTATTCTCGCGGTAGTGCACAGACGCAGTATCGTATCGGTCACCCGCGACACAGTTGTACGGCCAACTGGCTCGGGTCTGTTACCTGGATGGTGGCCATGTCTCCCTCCAGCCGGATGATCTCCCCGACGAGCTCGTTGTACCCGACGCGCACCAACTCGTACATAGCGGAGCCGGACATCTTCTCCGCCGTGACGACTGCACACACAATACAACTTTTAGTATTGGCTAGTATCTATCTATAGAGATACATGTAATAAAATGGTAACAGGTAGCATGTACATTATAAATATTGATAGTGAACTAAAATAAGAAGTCTTTTAACTAAGTCAACACTATTTTGTTATGTTAATGTCATTGTTATCCCACCAAAAACATAAATGTAAAAAAGAAGAGCCAAGTTCAATACAAAAATTATGCTTGGCTATGGGCTTCGCCGCAAAAAGAATGGAGATCTAAATGAGTACCAAGTTCTAGGCAAAATCCCAATATGTATTTATAGGAACAAAATAACATTATGAACAAGTATTAAACTCTATTTTTTCTCTTTATTACCTATAACAATTGCTGTTATTTAAAAATGTGAGATCTTAAAGTGGGTTAGATTTGTCTAGAATAATTGTTTAATCAGAAACTTTATCGAGGAACACTCAACAGTAACCCTCGTCGCACGTAAGTTCCTGATTAAACAAATAATAAGTTGACACTATAGATTTTTGCAATAGTCCCTGACATTCAACTCTGTAGTATTCACCAAGGAAATGCTACAGCTTATGGGCAAAAATTGGCTACATCATGATTTCTATTTGAAATATGAATCTTGATCAAGCTAATTAAGGGTGGGTCACTTGCATGATATACAAATAAATAAAAGTATTGACATAAAGTGTGCGAGTACTGACCGGGTCCAGACACGGCGAACACATATCCAAACTTGTCCTCATCTTCTTCCTTGGCGATCGTCTTCAGCCCCGACTTGCTCATTTTGAAATATTATTTCTTCCCCCTGTTGACAAAGTGTTACAAATATACTGTTAGTTCTTTGGCCTTGGAAAGTTACTGCTATACAACTCTAATAATAATATGTAAAAGTAATATTAGGTTGTAATATCCCACTGCAGGGCAAAGCTCCTCTCAACTCCTCTCGTCTCACTGAAGAAATCAGTACAGTGAGGCAAATTAGGCATATGTGTTGGATATGAATATATTGATATAAATGATTGCTCTTGATGTGACACTCTGCTGCCACAATAACAATCGGAAACATTGCCAATGCAAAGAACATTTAGAAACTCCATTCACAGTCACATGACTTCTTTGGTTGGTGGTACAAAGTAACATTAAGGGACATTGAACTACATTTTATCATAAATTTAAACAATTTAGAACCTACAGCTAGATGCACATGATAATTATCTATTCAGACATAGCCCAATTGAGTAATACTTAACTCTTATTAAAAAACCTTGAATGAAACCTGATGCAAAGTGTAACTTACAATCAATCTCAAATACAGTTATTTGCAGTATAATTATGTAACAGATTATAATCAACTGGGTGTATCCTCCAGGAGCAATGGGGCCAGACTGATCCACCGATCAGCTGATTGTTATCAACAACTGACAGACCTGATAAGGGACATCTATCATCATCACTGTCATCTCAACAGTTTCTAACATGATTCCAGTTGGAAATGGAAACATTACATTATGTAATGAAATCAACTTGGTACATTTTGATGATTTTTGATTACCTACTGAAAATTAACTTTTTACTATCCCAACCATTTATTTAGATTGCAAAGAGAGTAGTACATCTTATATGGATGAGAATTCGTCAAAACTAATGTTTGAAATTAAAAACACCTTGGATTTTATCAATGTATCAATGTACTGCAGAAGAATATAAACTTAGATACTAAGGTATAAGAATGCTATAATTTAATTTTCTTCATTATTAATTCAACATTATAAAGTATTCATTCTCATTTGGGACTGTACTTTAGAGTAGATGTACAAAAATATAATATATACCTACGAAGTTGTACTATTACAACAGCAATCTTGGGTGTCTCAAATTAATTCATAAATTCACATGAATAAAATTAATTTGTGGCATATAGGTAGTCCTGTTTTATATAAATTGGAGTTTCCATCAATAACAGAAACTAGCACTTACATTGAAGTCACATGATGGAATGGGTGGGTACAAAATATGTTTTGAATAGGATACAAGCACCTCGTACCCCTTGGACGAGAGTCAATCAGCAGTGAATGGCTGTTATCTTTGCTTTATATTATTTACGCTAATACGCCGGACACCTCGTAGAATGTGTGACATTATTACATGGCTGGCAGGCAGAAAATCCTTACGACGACAATCAAATCAAGAACAATCTTACCAAATTATATATCTGCTTAGTTTTATCTTCAGTTAAACACAGATACCAATTTATAAAGTGAAAATAAACCAAAAATTGTACATTTACTAAAATAATTCAACTCACGAGACGAGAAAGACGGAAAAGACGAACCGAGAATGGCGGAGAATCACAACTTATCACAAGACCAATGATTAAAATGAAGTCAGCTGACCTCAGTCTATTCTTCTTTGTCTATGGTCAATCATTTCATTGATTATTATACAGGGAGCCACGAAAAGTGTGTCAGATGTTGACAAAAACGAATTGCCATTATAAGCTTTACAGTACTGTGTTAAAGATCAATTTAAAAAAAATACTACTAACATAAGGTATTGATTTTATGGGTTCTATGTATACTATGTCTGCACAGATTATATTGCTCCATTTCTATAACTTATGGTCTACATATTTGGAAAAGTAAAGACTCCAACAATTTCAAAAAACAAGTTAGGCCGCAAGAGTGCAGATCCGAATTCGTTTTCCGCATTCGTGTTTTGCATTAGAAATTGTAAACTACGTACGTTCAGTGGGGAATTTGATATGATTTGTTTTTAATTACGCACGGAAATTTCCGAACGTGTACGGCGGTACATAGCAAATGTATGGAAGTGCTGCTTTCCGCATGACGCTATTAGGTTTTTTCCGTATGATGATTCCGAACGCACGGGTCCACAATCAAATGTACGTATGGAATTTATTCGGCATGGAAAAAACGAATGTGTGCGTTAGTCAATGTATTTTCTATAGATTTGTTGCATTCAGGTCTCCGAATGCGGAAAACGAATTCGGATTCCGCACGTATGCGACCAGGCTAAAATGTTATCAAAATTCTGTTAACGAAATTGCCTTGCTTTGGTTAAATACCCTAAATAATTTTAGATTATTTTCACCCAAGCATGGCACGCCTATTCTTTTATAACTATAAAACACAAATAACAACAACTTTCTAAAAAATCCTGCAAAAATCCAGCATCGTGTGGCAATCCGAGCCGGGCAGATTTGTATGTAGAAGTCAACGCTGCGACGACGCAGCGCAATGCATCGCACCATGTGGCAGATCTCTTAAATGTACATTAGATGACAATAATAAAAAAAAATGGAGTATGCATGCATGACCCGCCTAATAATAATTATAAACAGTAAACCTTACAATCTTATCTATCAATTAAGGTTTAATTTCGACTAGCGCGTTCGATGTTAAGAACACAAGACAGCCCACGTCTATACAGTCTGCGCGCTGGTTTGTCCGCATCGTGTGTGAACACACCTTAAAGCCGTAGGTCTTGCTTTCCATGAAGGCAGTAAATCTTTACCACAGACCATACGTAGTATTAATAATCTGTGCCCTTCTCACTACATAGTAAATTTTTTGGGTTACCAACTTATATTAATAAATATACTTTTTAAACTCACACGATTTGCGTGCTCATTATACTAAATGAAACGGGTCTGTATCGCGTTAGATAATAAATATACCCTAAAAAAGTCAGACTAAGTACTTTTAAATTCTATCAAGTTAAGTACCTTCTTGGTACTTACTGATTGAAGATGGGTTAGATGTGTGGTTAGATGGGTGACTAGTTAGGTTAGGTACGATGATGTGCTCATTCCAGACTGGTTCATAAAAAAATATGATCTTTTGTTATAATTATATAAGAAAATACATGCCAGTAAAATTATATGAATGAATAATGTTTATTGTGTTCTTACAGCATTTAATTTTGATGAGATTTCGTAATATTATGTTGATATTATATTGCCTACGACCCGTTGTCGTACGTGCGCGATAAAGTCGCCGGCACGCGACGACTCACAATGAAAATAAACGGGTTCAAAGATTTTCGCTTATTTAATTCCTACGTAGATCAGCGGTGGTTCCGTCAAAGCGGTTTTTGAAGTTTTGACATAAATCATTTGACATTTCACCTGCATAATATTGTATGTAAATTATTGTAAAATATAAATGGCAATGGCAACTCTATTTAACTAATCTGTGCCGACCGACTCTGTCTGTGGTGCCGACTGACTGGCTCGCAGGCCCTATCAGTTCGAGGGCAAGATGAGCTCAATAGGTATCATAAATCTATCTCTTTCTTTTGTTATAAAATCTAAGCAGGACAACACGATTCAGGGGCGAGGTGCATGATTGGTGGGTGAACCACAGAGTGAACATGCAAAAGTACTCACACAGTCAGAGTGAGTGTATTTATTGTATTTTACGTCATCCATCTTGATGTTTTCACTTCAATTCAATCAATCTGTTTTCCCGGCATTTTATATCTGTGTCCTATAAAATGCTTATACCATGGAATATTTCAAGACAATAATTATTATAGAAGCGCTTGATAGTCATCGGAAATGCACCAAATGAAGGAAGTATTTGTAAGTACAATCACAATTACAATTTAGAAGGTTAATTACGTGACGACAAGTTCCGATTTCAGTATATTGTGAATTCCATGTTGAATGTCGTTTACTTTGTACTTTGAGGTTATATACAGAGTACAATAATATAAACAAACCTTTAGTTGAAGCTACAAACATGAGTTACCTTCTATCCAAGAAATACAATAATGTGAACTTGTCATGTTAACCAATTGGCGAAAATACTTGTAGAATCTCCAATAATAGATGCCACCTTTGATAGTTTAAAATTAATATTTCTTGTTTAGGTATTACTGTCATATTCTAATATGTATTACTTTTCTTTCAGTCACACAGAACTGTTCTCAGTCAACAAGTCACCAATGACCCCCAGTAGGTAACAATGCACCTACCAGCGGATTTCATGCAGTTGTATCTATCTACCAAGCACCTCCAGCAAGCCCCTTCTCAAAAATATCAATGTGATGCCTATTCACCTCCATTCTAATGTAATATTATAATTCCATTCTTGTAGAATACCAGAACATTGTCAAATATGTAAGAGATGAAACCTAATCACAATTGAGGAGACGGTAAATACAACCATTTAGGGTCGATTTCGTCGAGCAGAAAATAACCACAACAAATCAAATTTTGTGGATAATGTTTTAAACTTTGTTTTAAGTAAGACCTCTTTAAACTTAAGAGCTGGGCTCTTGTCGATGGAGTTCTTTCCACTTTTCTCTATCATCTGTCATTCTCTTCAGCTGTTGGTATGACACGACTTTTGCTCTTTCCTTCAGTTGGTCTACATATCCCTGGCCCTTCTTGGCCTTCCTCTCCCTCTTTAAGTTAGACCAAACAAGCAAATTGCCTTTTATAGACAAAGTTAAGTTATTGTTCACTCAGTGTACTTGAGAATTGTTTTTATAATGCATAGCATAGCTATTAAATAATTTTAGCATTTAATATTTTTATCTGAGATTGTCAGTAGTTCTGTTACTGTGAATGGCCATAGGTATTTTGAAAAAACTAACAAAATGTATGCAAACTGTTAATTAAAAAAATTAAAATTGTGAGTGCTGTATTATTTTTTAGTTTTACGCTGCCTGCATTGCCTTTTTACAAGGTTTAGCATGGGAGGGCTAAGAATGTGTATACAAAAACTGTTTCCTTGTGTGAGTGAGATTTGTTTGCGTGTGTGGGTGAAGTAAGACGGGTGGGGTGACAGTCATCTCCCTCGGCTGCCCCCAAATCAATGGCCGCCTATCGTGTCACTCTGAATGTATGGAGTGGAGTTGTCGGTCTATCTTTGTTTCCTGGTCTGTGCTGGACTGCTGGCTCGGCTCGCTCGCAACGCAACGCATGTGCAACGCATCACCACAACGCACGCATTTCTTTACAACATAGAATAAATACCACCCATATTATTTATTTTCTATCCAAATCGAAAGTTACTCAGAGCAAATTATTGTTCACAGCATAGCCTTATTCTTATTAAATGTAAGTACTTTTGTAGTAAGTGGTTACCTGCTTTATTTATACGGAACAATGTAAAACAAATACGTAAACGTATGCAGTGTGTACACAAGAAAAATAAACTAGTCCGCATAAAACAATAGCGGTTACAAACCAAAAACTTGACCAACAGTCCCATTTATTTTGATGAAGCCACCACCATATATCATGGTATTTTTAATATAAGTAGACTAGCCGCGCTCCACGGTGTTACCCGCGTTATACCCGTTCCAGCGGGAATTTAGGGACAAAAGTAGCCTAAGTTACTCCTTGTTCCAGCAGTTATCTGCCAGTGAAAGTGCCGTCAAAATCGGTCCAGCCATTTCGAAGATTAGCCAGAACAAACAGACAGAAAGACTAAAACTAAAAAAAAATGTTTTGGTGTATGTATCGTGTGTATATCAATATGCACTTAGTAAAAAGCGGTTATTTTAGTATTACAGACTCTTAAATGTTATTTATTTGTATAGATTATGTCAAAATAATTACCAGATTCAATGTATTTTGTCCATTTATATTTTCAGGAATAATAAAGACATTCATTTGAGTAAAGCACTGTCGTGGCTGCTCCGGCACGCAGCTGTTAAAGAAGGTATCACTATCAGGTCAGAACAGGAACATATATGTTATTTATATTTATGATACAGGAGCAGGTCAAGTTCAGACATGTCTTCCTTTACTCACTCAGGAGAAATCCACCTTAACTTTCAGCCCCGAAGGATACATAGATGTAAAGACTATACTGAACCACAGATCTTTTTCAAAATACACTTTGGAAGATATAGAGGGAGTTGTTGTGAACAACGATAAGCAGCGGTTCACACTTAGGTCTAATCCAATCACACACTGTTTGGAAATCAAAGCACACCAGGGACACAGCCTCGGTGGCATCACTGATGATGAACTAAGACCTGTCACAGAGGTAATTGATAGAAAACGTCTTTGTGACATGAAATGAACCAAATGCACAAATAAAATATAATGTTAAAACATAATTTAGTATGATCACTATTATTGGGATTTCCCCCCCACATCTCTTGTATTCTGACTGGGAAAGAACCTAACTTAGTCATACATAATTTATTTATACATCTACCATTGAACACTAACTAGTATACAAGCACTGACACTGTGTGCTTGTATTTTAGAGGTCAGTGTGTTTCTGTATTAGAGTTGTTGTAAACAGTAAAACTGCTCTCTATGTGTGTAATGAGTTAATTTTTGTGGGATTTGTGTTTGTAATTTTACTATGTTTTTTTTAACATCCGCTTAAAATATACTTGGTTCCAGCCGATTTACAAAATAGTAGTACATGGAACGTATATGAGATGTTGGCCTCGAATCAAAACTGAGGGTCTTAGTCGTATGAAACGAAGGCACATTCACCTGGCCAAGGCATTGTATGGTGATTTAGACGAGGCGGTGAGCCGGCCGAGGTGGGATGTAGAGGTGCTCGTGTATCTAGACCTGCACCAACTTCTTGCAGACAAAATTCCTTTCTACGAGGCACCCAATGGTGTCCTGTTAAGTCCCGGCAATTCGCGTGGATATATACTGCCTAAATATTTTGCCAAAGTCATTAAAGTCCAGACTGGTATGTTAATATTTAGAGGTTAATGTAAATGTTTTGTGGATGTACATTTATGCGGGATTTACATTACGAAACTAGTGTCATGCATGATGATACTAGTTTCGTGAAACTAATTTTAGCACATGTGAAACTACTTTCGTTTCAATTATAGTGTTGTGATAATAACAGTATCGCGGAGATAATGGCCCTGTCAATATCATAGCTTTTGCTCCTGCTGTCTATAAAATGCTGTCGCGACACTAGTTTTGCGTCGCATCTACACTATGAAATTAGTTGCATGACACTAATTTCACCTAAAAATCGCGCAGGGCACGAAACTCATTTGCATTCATGAAATTAATGCATGCATTACGAAAATATTAAATTACATGTGAAACTGTTGTTAAAACTAATGTCACGAAATTAATTTCATGCCACTAATTTCGTAATGTAATTCCGGCTTAACAAAAGCTCATTATGTTATTTGCTCATTATCCTGTTGCTTACCCTTAATAATGGTGACTAATCATGCGTACGGACTGTACTGCTATAAAAATAAAATAAAGATAAAATAGTGTTCAGATAGTAGTTGTGCTTAGAGACCCTAACAGTGTTCATTAACTAGCAGCTTATTACACTAGCAGTTCGACGAGATTCAGGTTTAGAGTTGATTTATGAGTTAGTAAGCTTAAGAACAAGTAATTCTTATTGTTATTCTTAAAATAATTCAATGTTTGTTGTTATGCTTAACTTGTAATGTGATCTGTGTGTATTGTATTGTATCTAACACTAATTTGTAACTTGACTCGTAAACCAAGTGATATACCTACTTCTTACTACCCTAGTACTTTGAAACGAATATGGAATGTCATTAAATGTTTTTAATTAATTGAATCGTATTTTATGCAAGCAAACCGAGGCTTAACCCTTCAGACAGGCCAGACTGTAGTATCATTCACATTTTATTACTTTTAATTTTCATACAGTGTTACGGAATTATGTTCAGTATTTAATATTGTAGGTGAGCAGTTATCCCCGTAATGGAGACGGTGGCAGTGGCGGCGGAAGCGGCGGCGGCGGCGGCGGACGGTGCGCGGCCGGCGTCTGAGAGTCCGCAGCGGCGGCGCCGGCCGCGGAACCACCACGCGCACAACAACCAGCAACAAAATCAGAATGTTAGGAAAAAAGTACTCGTTACTGGTAATTAAGTGATCATTCATGTTTATCATTTTGAAAAATGTACACTTGCACTTTACTTTTGGAAATTTTATGTGATGGAAGGTCACGTTCAGCTATCCTAGGAAATAGATATTGAAAGTCAAGGGTCGAACATTGGTGGAGTTTTTTTATATTTTTGTGATCTCAAATGTTTGTTTTCAGGTTTTCCAGCATACACCCAGCAGTCAGAGATAGCCCGCGTGCTGGCTCAGTTCGGCAGCCTGACGGTCGACACGTGCAAGAACCGGCTCGCCGTCGTGGAGTTCAGCGCGGAGGAGCAAGCCAGCGCGGCGCTGCGGGCCAGCGGCCGCCTCGTGGTGTACGGCGAGTGCATCACCATCCGCCGCTACACCAGCCACCGCCACGTCAAGGACGTCATCCGCTCCAACCGCCGCGTCAAGAGCGAGGCCGACGGTGCGTATCCTGCGACCGGCTCTCGTGTCACGGTGAACCTTTAAAGGAAAAGTATCACATCGAGGGTCTTCCGGTTTTCAGAGGAGTTGATCAGCCCCAAGGACATCGAGCTGGAGGGCGACTTCTACGCGCAAGTGGAGCAGATCTCCCGCGCCATCCGGCTGACGCGCGAGCAGGTGACGGCGCTGAGCGCGCTGTACGCCGACGTGCAGCGCGCGCTGCAGCCGGCCTACCCCGGCGCCGCCTGCGTGCCGTTCGGCTCCATCACCACGGGGCTGGGCGTGCGCTCGTCCGACGCCGACTGCTTCGTGCAGCTGCCGCCGCGCTTCCGCCAGCCCGGCTTCGACGTGAGCTTCGTGCACCGCGCGCGCCGCGCGCTGGCGGCGCACGAGCGCTTCGCGCAGCTCGTGCCCATCCCGGGCGCCAACACGCCCATCCTCAAGTTCCTGCACCGGCCCACGGGCACGCGCTGCGACCTCAGCTGCAAGACGCCGCTGGGCGCGCTCAACTCGCGCCTGCTGGCCTACCTGCTGCGCCGCGACCCGCGCCTGGCGCCCGCCGCGCTCACGCTCAAGTACTGGGCGCGCGTGCAGCGCCTGTCGGGCTCCGGCCGCCTGTCCAACTACGCGCTCGTGCTGCTGCTCGTGTTCTACCTGCAGGCGGGCGCGGCGCTGCTGCCGCCCGTGCGGCGCCTGCAGGCCGCGGCGCCGCCGCAGCTCGTCGACCACTGGAACGCGGCCTTCCACCCCGAGCCGCCGCCGCCGCCGCCGCCCGCGCCCGCCCTGCCCGATCTACTCGCTGGCTTCTTCCGTTTCTACTCCGAGTTCGACTTCGACTCGCTAGTCGTGTGCCCGTTTCTGGGCGAAGCGTTGCCCAAGGCGGCGTTCGAGAACGAGGGTACGCCCGAGTCGCTGCCGCTGTACGGCGCGGCGCTGCGGGCGCGCCGCGCGCCGCCGCTGCGCCACGCCTCGCCGCTGTGCGTGCAGGACCCCTTCGAGCACTCGCACAACGTGGCGGCGGGCGTGGCGCCGCGCCTGGCCGAGCAGCTGCGCGCCGCGCTGCGCGCCGCCGCCGCCGCCGCCGCCGGGCCCGCCGAGCGCCTGCTGCGCGCCGTGCTGGCGCCCGCGCCGCGCGTGCCGCGGCCCGCGCGCGCGCTGCGCCTGCGCGTGCCGGCGCGCCTGCTGGCCGCGCCCGACTGGCGCCAGCGCGCGCGCGCCGCGATGCTGGACGAGGTGCTGGCCGAGCTGCTGGGGCTGCGGCCCGCGCCGGCGCCGCGCCACCCCGCCGCGCCCGCCTCGGCCGACGTGGAGCGGTACGAGATGGAGGTGCGCGTGCCGCTGTGGAACCGGCGCAAGTTCGCCAACCCGCGCGCCTTCAGCGCCGCCATGCTGCGCGCGCGCGAGGCGGACGTGTCGGCGCGGCTGCACGCCGTGCCCGAGCTGCGCCTGCCGGAGCCGCAGCGGCTGCAGCTGGAGCTGGCCTTCTCGGAGGCACCGCGCGCGCTCACTGTCACGGTGGAGTCGGAGCTGCCGCCCGACCAGCTGAGCGGGTTGGCCAAGTTCCTGCACTTGCTGGAGCAGAGCTGGCTGCCGATCCTGATGCAAGCAGAGCCGCCGGCCCCCGCGCCCGTACCGGCCGCGCCGCCCGCGCCGCCCGCGCCGGCCGCGCCGCCCGCGCCGTCCGCCCCGCCCGCGCCGTCCGCTCCGCCCGCGATGTCGTCGGCGGCGCAGCTCATCTCGTCTCTGTCGGTGTCGTCTCCCGGCTCGCCCGCGCCGCCCCCCGCTGCTCCGCCCTCACCGTCACCCGTTGAACACCTCACCGAGTCGACGACTACACTTCCCACTGTGTCACTGGTTGAGCAACCCACCGAGACTGCAATCGCGTCGATCCCCGAGTCAGCGGTCGCGCCAGCCACTGAACCTACGGCCGCGCCTGTCACCGAGCCGGCCGCCGCGGCGGGCACCGAGTCTGCAGTCGCAGCGGGGTCCGAGGCTGCGCTCGCACCTGCCGCCGAGTCGGCAGTGGCTGCAGCCCGCGCGTGCGGCGCGCCGGCGCTGCCCGCGGCCGCCGTCTGACGCGGCGCGTCGTCCCGGACGACGGCTCTCGAACTCCTCGCCCGTGCATTCAAATATACTATCTATGGACAGCGAAAACGCACATTGGAGAGCGAAAGCCTCAAATATAATATTAAGAATTACATTATTTTTCTGTAGAAATTATTTGCTTTTTTTATTTTAGATTATGTTAATGCCTAATCCTCCTAACCTTAATTCTATTTTCAATTAGCGAGAAGCCTTTGTTAGAATGGTTCTATTTATTTATAATTTTTAAAAGAAAGAAACTTAATAACTCATTGAGACAAATAGCTGTGCAAATAGTGTGCAACATTTCATGCACTCAAGAGTGTGCCAAAATTACTATGTACCTGTTTATATTCTATCAATATTAGTAGACAAGCCCATTGGCACAGTGGCAGTGAGAGCGCTTACTGTGTCGGGGGTTGTGGGTTCGATTCCCGGCCGGAATCAACAATATGAAGACATAATTGTTGGCGACGAACGTCTGGGTGTCAATTATATTATATTCTTACTAGCTGCGCCCCGCGGTTTCACCCGCTTTGTACCCGTTCCCGCGGGAATTTCGGGATGAAAAATAGATGTTGTGCGATTCTCAGGCCTACCCGATATGTACACAAAATTTCATGAGAATCGGTCGAGCCGTTACAGAGAAGTTCAATTACGCACCCCGTGACACGAGAATTTTATATATTCGACTAGCTGCGCCCCGCGGTTTCACCCGCGTTGTACCCGTTCCCGCGGGAATTTCGGGATGAAAAATAGATGTCCGATTCTCAGATCTACCCGATATGCACACAAAATTTCATGAGAATCGGTCGAGCCGTTTCAGAGGAGTCCAACCACGGTACCCGTTCCCGCGGGAATTTCGGGATGAAAAATAGACGTTGTCCGATTCTCAGGCCTACCCGATATGTACACAAAATTTCATGAGAATCGGTCGAGCCGTTTCAGGAGTTCAATTACGCACAACGTGACACGATAATTTTATATATTAGATTGAAGCTGACGAGGTTGATTGTACAGTTTTAGCTGAGATTGCAAGGAATGTATTGTTATTATTTATACAATGCGTCCGGTCACCGGTGTCGGAGACTTAAGGGGGGTAAAATATGGCAGCCATTCTGTTTTTCTTATCTTGAAGTTCAGGCTGTACTGATTTAATTATTAATATCGATTTAAACATCCCAGAAAGACGAAAAATTTCTCATTTAAAAACTAACAATATAGACAATCAAATCATGAAACATTTTATTAATATTTTTTTCATAAACGAACAAAAAAAGGAATCGTTGAAAATAAACATAATTTTGAATTGCATTTTTTTTGCTTTTTACCATTTTCATGAAAACTAACCTAATTTTTGTATTTGTTTACTCATAAAACAAGATATCTCCTTTAAAATAAATCCTACATCAAAGCCCTAAGTAACATAGTTTAAAAGTTATTATGATTAATGATTATGCAAGGTTGTGTTTCAAAACCTAGAATTGGTTTGAACGAGATCTAGTGAGTAGTTTTTTTCAATAAAAAAAAAAGAAAATACGACATAAATCGTAAACAGCAATTCACCTTTCATTCAATCAACTCGAATCTTCAGGTACGATTCCACCAGTGTGCCGAACTGTGCCGCACTGCAATGCACATTGTGCGACACAAATGTTTATTCTGGTCGACTCATGAAAGCATACAATAACAAATTGTGCACGAACATTCTAGGTATGTTCGCGCACATCTTGTAACATTTGTGCGCGCACACATGCAGGCAGTGGACTCGCGTCGACGTGTACGAACCTGTTGTTCGCGAACTCAAGGCGAACTCAGTCTTGCTTCCGCTACCGGAGTGAAAACACTTATTTGTGCGCGTACATTTTTAATTAACCAAATTAAATATGGATTGGACGAAAGATAAAATAATTAAATTTATTCTAGCTATTGAATCTTATCCTGTGCTGTGGGATTCTAGTCACAGTGATTATAAAAATTAAAAAAAACTTGAGAGGTGTCAAGGGACACCCGGTTGGAACGAAGTTCCTTTCGATTAATTGCAATAAAGTGTTGTAATAAGTTGTAATAAAGTATTTTAATAATTGTACCCGTTCCCGTAGGATTTTCAGGATAAAATGTATCCCATGTGTTATTCTGATGTATAAACTATATTACTGTAAAGTTTCATCCAAATCCGTCCAGTAGTTTTTACGTGAAAGAGCAACAAACATACATCCATACATCCCTACATACATACATACATCCATCCTCACAAACTTTCGCAATTTTAATATTAGTAGGATAGGATGTATGGCAAGATCGCCTAAGCTCACCAGCTCGCCAACTCGCCAGCTCGCCAACTCGCCAACTCGCCAGGTCGCCAACTCGCCAGCTCGCCAGCTCGCCAGCTCGCCAACTGTCTGTCTCTTTCTGGCGTGCGCAAATTTCTCTGTCTGTCTCTCTCGCGCATGTTTCTCTGTCTGTCTCTCTGGAGTGCGCAAGTTTCTCTGTGTGTCCCTTATCCTGGGGCTCCATTAACGGGCTACGGCGAATATTCGTGTTAACACGTTATTGGGGCCGCGTACATCGTGTCATCGCGAAGTATTCGGGTGAAGACGATGTAGCATCGGGGGCGGGCTACGGTGAATATTCGTGTTAACGCGATAATGGGGCCGGGTACATCGAGTCATCGCATCCATTTTTAAATTACGACCTACGTCTCGGCCGCACAGTTGGGAATTGAACAACACAATCCGGCACGATACATCGCGTCAACAGTCAACTCGACACGAATCTTCGCCCGCTAGTGGAGACAGGAACATCGTGTTCGGGCGAACACGATGTTTTTGTCGTTACAACGCGACACGAATCTTCGCCCGCTAATGGAGCCCCAGCATTACTGGCCTAAAAAATGTCGTTACCATTTTCCGGCTAGCCCCTTTTCGTAACCCGCGATAAGGAACTACGTTCCAAAAACATGACGCCACTCAAGACTTGGCGCAAAGCTTCAATTGTGACTCGACTGAGGTAATGAGAAAATGGAAGATTATTTTGGCCGTCCATATTAACTACTGAACTGTCTTCGCCAGAAACTCTGCTCAGTGTACATGTTCGCGTACAAATGTGCTGAACTGTGCGCTTACAAAAGTTACGCACAGCCTTACGAGTGGAGTTGGAAGCCAAATGCGATACCAGCTTAGTACGTCCACTGCTGGAGTTTTGTACAAAATGATTGTAAGCAAATGTGCTGCACACTGTTCTGGTGGAATCGTACCTGAACTAACTACAAGAAGAAGTTTTATATTAAGTATGTTATTTGCTGCTACGGAACCACTGTGTTGTGCTATTGCTATGCAATATACTTCAGCAATGATTCTGATTCGTCGCAGGTCAGGTTTAAAAGCCATATAAAAAGCTTACGTTGACAAAGACTTAAAGTGAGAGGGTAAATATTAAGGTTTTTATTTGAAATGTTGTATAGCTTAACACCGATGTGTTCAAAATGTCTTGCGGCGGCAGCAGTCCTCCGGCCTTTATTTATGCAGACAATATCAGCTCTGCGTTTGAATCTAGAGTTCTCTGGTACATATGTAATTTCCGAATGCTTACGCAGAACTGAGCATTGAATGTATAATTTCCTCACTGAAAGGACATTAGTAATTTGATAAAGGCTACTAGTGGAGAACCTAATTGGTACAAAAGTCATGATTTTTAACACACCTCTTTGTGCAATCTCAACCCTCTTTAGATAGTCCATTCTCGCAGAACCCCAAACAACTAACAATACAATAGGTAATAATTGATTGCACTAGATAAAAGTAGACAAGTTTCAATATCTCGAAGTCTGCAATGTTCCGAAGCTTTTTGAAAATGAACATTAGTTTTCTAATTTTCCCTGTAACGCACTCAATGTGATGTTTCCAAGATAAGGAGCCATCAAGCAAAACACCAAGGTATTTTACGGTTGGGACACAGTCTAATGTTGGACAATTGCATTCTATGTCAGGCATGGGTGGTCAGGCATCTCCTTCCCCACTCCTGTTAAAGGACCTTGTGAAATTTTGGCCCAATTATCAACAGTGACATGACATATGCCATTTGAAAGCTCTTGAAGTGTTGTAATATTTGCTTTTGACCTACTTTCGTGTCGCATAACCGAACGGTGAGACTTATAAATTCCCTGGGCCCTGTTCCTGGCCCCAAGTCTGGCCCCAGTCTGCCTATGTCTGGACTTGGGTTTCTGACCTATGTAACTGACAAGAATAGGGTTAAGCAGATAAAAACCTCATTTCTCTTAAATCTCTAGCCATTAAGAAACCTATTTTGTTTTGTATTGACACATCACGTCTAGTTAATTTGATGGAAGATTTATCGGAGAATATTTTGCGAAAGAGTTTTTGATGCTTGGTTGTATATTTTTTAGGGAATTATTTGTTTGAGTAACAATGAGTGACGACGAGTCGAGCAGCAGCGTCGATCAGCCCTGCATGAGCGACAAGACGTTGCTGCTCAGCATCGAGGACCTCATCTACATGGCGATGGGCGGCAACGCCGAGGTGAACAGTCTTCACTATCTATGATGCTCTTCATTAAAACACACTATAAACGCCTACCGATACCGATTATTTACTCAATCAGACACACCTCTCCGTGTAGTTGAAATACCTTTTAAATCGATAGGTTCAAAATAGGTTGTAATCAGTTCTTTCATTTAGAAGCAACGTGCGTCTGTGTGCGACACAGCAGGCACAAAGACATAGGCATAGAGCGGCTAAAATAGTTATGTGTACAGTCGAGTAAATTGACTTTAATGACAATATTCTGCAGATTATATTCTTGCTAATATCATCTTATGTTACTTTAGTCAAATGTGGTCAATTTCAAACTGGTTCAAGCAATTCTACATATATTGGCGCGGCAAATGCGAATGCTGGAAACCCATGTCGAACTAAGGGTGTCAGAACTAGTGTTAAAGAAAGCTAAAACTGAAAAAAAAAAGAAACACTTGTCCCCCGAAGGGTCAGATGATGAAAGTTTACCTGGTAAAAAGTCCAAACGAAAAACACCAGACACCAAGGGAAAACCTAGAGATCGGGCCGCAAGAGAGGAAGAGAAAGAACAAGATAAGATGGCCAAAATGGAGCCCAAACAAAAACAAAAATTTGAACAAGAAAAGGCAAAAGAGAAAGCATTAAAAGAAGAACAGAAAGAGAAAGAAAAAATAGCAAAAATGGATGCCAAAGAGAAAGAGAAATACATGAAAGAACAGAAAATTATAAAAGAAAAGGCACTAAAGGAGGAGCAAAAAGAAAAAGAAAAACTGGCCAAAATGGACGCAAAAGAAAGAGAAAAATATGAAAAGGAAAAAGAAAAAGCATTGAAAGAAGAACAGAAAGAAAAAGAAAAAATGGCCAAAATGGATGCCAAAGAGAAAGAAAAGTATGAGAAAGAACAACAAAAGGCAAAAGATAAGGCTTTAAAAGAGGAACAAAAAGAGAAAGAAAAAATGGCCAAAATGGATGCCAAAGAGAGAGAAAAGTATGAAAAAGAACAACAAAAGGCGAAAGAGAACGCTTTAAAAGAGCAACAAAAAGAGAAAGAAAAAATGGCCAAAATGGATGCCAAAGAGAGAGAAAAGTATGAAAAAGAGCAACAAAAGGCGAAAGAGAACGCTTTAAAAGAGGAACAAAAAGAGAAAGAAAAAATGGCCAAAATGGATGCCAAAGAGAGAGAAAAGTATGAGAAAGAAAAAGAGAAAGCTAAAGAAAGAGCATTGAAAGAAGAACAGAAAGAAAAAGAAAAAATGGGCAAAATGGATGCCAAAGAGAGGGAAAAGTATGAGAAAGAAAAAGAGAAAGCTAAGGAAAGAGCATTGAAAGAAGAACAGAAAGAAAAAGAAAAAATGGGCAAAATGGATGCCAAAGAGAAAGAAAAGTATGAGAAAGAAAAAGAGAAAGCTAAGGAAAGAGCATTGAAAGAAGAACAGAAAGAAAAAGAAAAAATGGGCAAAATGGATGCCAAAGAGAGAGAAAAGTATGAGAAAGAACAACAAAAGGCGAAAGAGAACGCTTTAAAAGAGGAACAAAGAATGGCCAAAATGGATACCAAAGAGAGAGAGAAATATGAAAAAGAAAAAGAAAAAGCTATAGAAAAGGAAAGGAAAGAAAAAGAGAAAATGGACAAAATGGACACGAAGGAGCGAGAAAAGTATGAAAAAGAAAAAGAGAAAGCGGCAAGAGCAGGAGAAAAGGAGAAGGAAAAACTTGCGAAAATGGACGCCAAAGAACGAGAGAGATACGAGAAAGAACAAGAAAAAGCATTGAAAGCGGGACAGAAAGAACAGGAGAAACTGGCGAAGATGGACGCTAAGGAGCGCGAAAAGTATGAGAAGGAATTGAAGAAAGAACAGGAGAAGCTCGAAAAGATGGACAAAAAAGAACGGGAACAATATGAGAAAGAAAAAAGGAAGAAAGAGGTAAGTAGTTGAAGAGTTTCTTCCTAATTACTTGAGTTATTTTCCTACTTTATAATAATGAGTCTTAAATATTTTTTGTCGCTTGCAGAGAGAGGCAGCGGGAATGTCGGTGACCGGTAAGTACCCCTTCTTTAGTATATTAGGTACTAGTGGTGCCCCGCGGTCTTACCCGCCTGGTACCCGTTCCCGCGAGAATTTCCAGATAAAATGTATCCCATGTGTCATTCTGATGTATCTATACTAATATTATAAAGCTGAAGAGTTTGTTTTGTTTGTTTGTTTGTTTGTTTGTTTAAACGCGCTAATATCAGAAACTACTGAACCGATTTGAATAATTCTTTCACTGTTAGATAGTCTATTTATCGAGGAAGGCTATAGGCTACATTTTATCCCGAAATTCCCACGGGAACGGGCACAACGCGGGTAAAACCGCGGGGCGCTGCTAGTTACTTCTATATGCAAAGTTTTATCCGAATCCGTTCAGTAGGTAATTTTGCGTGAAACAGTAACAAATTGATCCATCTATCCTCACAAACTTTCGAATTTATAACTTGATCAAAGGACTTTATCCGTAAGAGGGATTAACGTTTTTTAGTCTAGCCTATAACCTTTCCGTTGAATGTGGCTATCTATTACAAAAAGAATTATTCAAATCGAACTTATAATTCCCGAGATTACCTCGAACATATCAATAAACAAACTTACAAATTTTACCTCTTTATAAAGCCCCTCCCAGACGGGCCATACTTTTGATGAAATATGTGGCCACAAAATTGCCGACTATATCCCGGCAATACTAAAAACATTTTAATGCAGCATATGGCTGGAAAATGTTTATCTCGGCAATATTTCTGATGCAGTATATGGCTCAATATTTTGTCTTTACATGGGCCACATAAAGATGTAGTGAATACTCCTTTCCTATCGGCAAAACTCGGAACAACGATAACACCCGAATGGTGCCGATGTGTCTATGAATTACTGTATTATTCATGGAATTAGTAAGTACTACCGTACAACTTACTAATTCCATGGTATTATTAAATTACGTGTAGGTCATGGAATTAGTAAGTACTACCGGTAGTACTTACTAATTCCATGGTGTAGGTATCAAATAAATCGCATACCTACTTTATTTATCAATGTCAAATGTCAAACTACCCGTTTGACGATGTTTCCATGGGTACTGACTGAGTGCGAGTGAAGTAGTAAGACAAAAACGAACATTTCCGAGAAAAAACGAATCGCGACAAACTTTACGTAGCATGAAAAAGGGACGCACTTATGCCGTAAAGCGAGACAACAATAAAAGTGGCTGAGAAATATTGCAGTATTTTCGATTGCGAAGCGAACTCTCCGGCCATATTGCCGAGACCCTAAACATTCATCGGCCATACTAAAAATATGTGACAACATATCCCGGATATACTAAAAATATTGCAAAGTGTTGCAGAGTCTGGCCGTAAATGATGGCTGATGATGCCGGCCACACTATTGCAGCTAAACATTTTCGTGAAAATATGGCCCGTCTAGGAGCCCCTTAAGAATAAGAAGAAGATGAAACTCATTAGTCATTCGTAATAGAAGAAAAACATGCCCTAGTGTTTGAAATACCACGTCATGGTTTTTTGACTCAGATAACGTGCCATCGGGGGCTTCGTAGTCAGCTTATTCTTTCAATAAAAATGTAATTTATTGATAAACTAGATACATATGTACTACATATTATTTTTCCATTACAGAAATTACGCGCGACAAGGAAAAAATATTGCGGGGTAATAATTGTGTCTTGTTTAACATATTATGTACAGTTATTACATAACTAGATTAGATATAACATTATTCATGAGTTACTAATTATGTCCCTGAATGTGTGACCGTATACAGCACAGAGCATAGAAGCACCGCCGGGCCGGCCGCTACTAGTAGTAGGGGAGCCCAAGAGGGGATTTCGGGATTTCCTAAAGCGCTGCAGATTAATATACAGGAGGATACCTTGTATCCGGCTTAGTACCTCCACCAAATATGAACCCCATATATAAGGCCGCCCGTGAAGGATAAAGGATCAGATTAGTAAAAAAAAATTGATCATCAGAAATTCTCGAGCGCGTCAGATTAAGGTAGGGTGAGTTAATTACATGCTAAAAGTGTATATTCCACTAATCTGAAAATTTGAGAGTGACGTAAAGAAAGGGGAGGGCAGCAAAGTTGTAAAAAAAAACGTCATCTCGACATTCTCGAGCGTAGCCAAATTTATTTTTATTTCGAAGGAAATAATTCAAGGATAACGAAAAATATATAATCTGACGATTTCCACTAGCCGAAATAATAAAAAATCGTCGATTAAGTTTAATGCGTGCAGCTGGGTGATGCCTATGTTTCCCTCTGCGCGTTTCTACTTCTCTCTCACTTTTCTCTATCTATTACTCTCTTACTCCGTCCCCACTCTGGATTTACGCCGATACATCGACATATCCGCTCTCTACAAAAATTAGGCCCAAAAATTTCTAAGGCGCTTCCAGCTTTGCATGCGTTCACTGGTTGCGATTTCAACCCAGCATTCTACCGACGAGGAAAAAGAAACCTTTGCTATATCTGATGAATTCAGAAATTTTCCAAGAAGCATTTCTGGATTTGGGATCAAAGGAGCATAATGTGCAGGATTCTTCTAACATCATACAGTCTTTTACTTGCCACTTGTATGGGTTGAAAAAGTTAGACGATGTCAATCAAGCCAGGATGATCATCTTCAATAGGACGTCCAAGGTAAAAGACAAATCACAACCTTTCTCCTTGAGTGTCCGGAATTACGATGCGTGCAACTTGCCACCCTGTGAATCAGAGTTACTCCAGCAAGTGTTACGCACAAGATTCATTGCATGCTTGTGGAGTAATGCCCATAATGCAAAATTACTGATCTTTTACCAACGGACTATGGATGGAAAGTTGTCGACCTGGTTGATGATCTGGTTTGATTAATTCATCAATTAATTATAAAAAATTAATGTTTTTTGGGCATTTTTTTAAAATTATTTTCTTATAAATACAAGTATTCTACTTAAAAAACATACACCTATTTATTTGCATGTTATTTCCTGAGCTTCTCAATTCATTAAATTCAATTATTTAAAAAATTGAAAAAAAAATAAAAAATTGTCAGGTTAGGTGAATCCCTTTAGATAATCGTCAGATTAAGAGACAGCACATCTAGAACATAAGGATGAACCATATATATCTTAATCTGACGCGCTTGAATATTTCAAAATGGCGAACCTTTTTTGCACATTATAATAATGGCCGCGAGTTTGCGTCAGATCGAAATCGTCAGATTATTGAATGAGAGCTTTTTTTTGGTGCACTTAATACCCCCTTAGAAAATCTGACGCGCTCGAGTATTTTTTTTTTTTACTTTTTAACCCTTACTTACAACCACCCCCATCATGCAAATGATCAGATTAACATACGTACATTATTAAAAATACGTAGGAAATTGATGCTATCAATATCTGACGCGCTCGAGTATGTCCATGCAACAGTATTTTTTTACATATTAAAAAATCTATAGCCGCTTCCTCCACCGATGAAAAGGTATAGTTATATAAGATTTTTTTCTTCTTATCATCTAAGCTTTGCAACCTAAAAGGTCTCTACGACGCTCGAGTAAATCCCCATTTAGCATCGTGGGCTCCCCTATGATAGAGATGCCTTTCTTAAAACTTTTTATACAAACTTAGCGTGTCGAGAAGCGGTACCGTTCACTTCAAATTTGACGTATCTGTATTGTATGTAGAGATGAGGTATGGTCGATATGAGTCGATGTTTTTATCGATATTTTTTTTATCAACAGAAATCGGACAAATGACTATTAACATTTTTGGATTAGGGAATTTTAGTTTTTTATTATATGATAATGATAATACATACATCTAATACATAGGAATGCTAGGCGTGAAAATAATAAGAATCAATTTAGTGGTCAAACTTTCATTCAATTAAAATTCTAAAAATACATACAGTAAGCCGGTGTTATTCGGGACATTTTTGAAATTCTAAATGTAATATCTCGTCAATGCTTATATGAATGAATGCTAGATTTCAATCTAATAATGGCATCGCTTGATGATCAACACCTAGCGAGTTGTAGAAAAATGTGCAGACTTTTCTAGAAAATAGTCAATAAAGTCATTTTATTACCGCGTTGAAAATAGGATGGAGTTTCAATGTTGGAATAGCATCAGAAGTTAAATTTCTTCTGGTACTCTTTTTCGTGAAACTTTCAGGTTCAAAATGGACAGAGCAATTGGTATCATGTTTCTGAGGAAACCAGTTGTACTTTCTTGTAGCGAATATCCATTTATCTTTTATGAAAGGATCATTAGGAAACCTTAAAATAATAGTTTGTACTAGCTTTTGCCCGCGGCTTCGCTCGCGTGGAATTTAGTCTGCCGCATTAAGTTTCGTGATAGATCGTTTAAAACATTTTTTTATCGTAGCAATCTCCGCATCGTAGCAAACTCCCACCTCCGCATCGTAACACCCCCCACCTCTACATCGTAGCCACCTCCGCATGGTAGCCACCACCGCATGGTAGCCACCTCCGCATGGTAGCCACCTCCACATCGTAGCATACTCCCACCTCCGCATCATAGCACACTCCCACCTTCACATCGTAGCACACTCCCACCTCCACATCGTAGCATACCCCCACCTCCGCATCGTAGCATACTCCCACCTCCGCATCGTAGCACACACCCACCTCCGCATCGTAGCCACCTTTTTTATTTATGAACCGATCAAAACGAAACAAAGACTAAATGTTAATCCCAGCAAATCACAACGCATTGGTGAAATCTGCATTCAATTCGGTTAAGCCGTTTCTGAGATTAGCGCGAACAAACAAATAAACAGACAAAAAAATCATTATTTTGGGTTCTATTGCGTTCATAAAGCCCCACTTATATATTTTTCCTTATATATCTTCTATGTACAGACAGCGACCATTTACAATTTGTTAATTGTATTGATTAGGTACTGATAGGTTCAAACTAATACATTTACATCCTCCATCATCCCTTATTTTATCCCCATGGGGGTTGAATTTATCAAAATCCTATTTATGCGGACGTCTTTTTCATAGTAGCTCCTTTAATTTCAGTTCAATCAGTCGAAAATCTAAGAAGATTTATACAAACTTTCATCCCCTATTTTATCCCCTTAGGGGTTGAATGTATCAAAATCCTTTCTTAGGGGATGCCTACGTCATGGTAGCTATATGCATGCAAAGTCTCAGCCCGATCGGTTTAAGATTGACAAAGTTTCATACAAACTTTCATCCCCTATTTTATCCCCTTGGGGGTTGAATTTATAAAAATCCTTTCTTAGGGTATGCCTCCGTCATAGTAGCTATATGCATGCAAAGTCTCAGCCTGATCGGTTTAAAATTGACAAAGTTTCATACAAACTTTCATCCCCTATTTTATCCCCTTGTGGGTAGAATTTATAAAAATCCTTTCTTAAAGGATGCCTACGTCATAGTAGCTGTATGCATGCAAAGTCTCAGCGCGATCGGTTCAAAATTGACAAAGTTTCATACAAAGTTTCATCCCCTATTTTATCCCCTTGGGGGTAGAATTTATCAAAATACTTTCTTAGTGTGCACTTACGTCACTTGAAAAACCTTCCTGCCAAATTTCATGTTTCTAGGTGTAGCGGTTGAGGCTGTGCGTTGATTATCAGTCAGTCAGGACTTTGAATTTTATATAATACTAGCAGCGCCCCGCGGCTTAGCCCGCGTTGGGCCCGTTCCCGTAGAAATTTTCGAAAATCCTTTCTTAGTGTGCACTTACGTCACTTGAAGAACCTTCTTGCCAAATTTCATGTTTCTAGGTGTAGCGGTTGAGGCTGTGCGTTTATTATCAGACAGTCAGGACTTTGAATTTTATATATATAGATAGATTATTTTAATTACTAGTTAGCTACAAAACATGTCTCTAGTCTGGGTTTAATATAAATAAAAATGTCATTTCTACAATATCGATTCCACACTACAATAGTACAAGGATACGATTGACACGCATTATCGACATTACGCCAACCAATGCGTCACCTCACTAGCGCATTTTAATTTACTGGTTACCATGGTTACATTTGAGGTTTTGTGTTTCAAAATAACCTCGATTGCATTTTTAAACAGCTAAAAGTTGCATTTAATTACTTACTTAAATACGATACGCCAGAATTTTGTTTATTTACGTTTTTACTTTGATTATAACACCAAATCACTGCACAATGAGGCATTTCTACCGCTTTTTTGATAATATTCACTCCACAACGTGCTAGCAGAGACTGGTGGCGGCTTGAGCCTGAAGTTGTGTTCAGCGCAACTTCGCCGCACGGGTATTGTTGTTAATGCCGTCTCTATAAAAAAATTTAACATTTATAAAACCTATTGATTGACCTATTGAATGTTCTCGAAGAGCCTTCGGTTATCATCATCGATAATGCAAGCTATCATTCGATACAGCTTGAAAGGATACCAACATCAAATACGAAGAAAGGAGATATACAAGAATGGTTGAAGAAGAAAAATATACATTTTGAAAATTGGGAAATAAAAGAGGAGCTATTAAGAAGAGTGAAAGCTAGCAACCCACAGAAAATATATGTTATAGATAACTTGGCAAATGAACGGGGCCACGAAGTCATCAGATTACCTGCTTACCACTGTCAATACAACCCGATAGAATTGATCTGGGCCCAGGTCAAGGGACAAGTGGCTTCGGAAAATAACACGTTCAAGATAGCAGATGTCGAAAACCTCCTTCACAAAGCCATTGATAACATTACACAGGAAACCTGGATTAAGTGTGTGAGGCATGCCGAGGATCTTCAAATCGCAGACTTACAGAAAGCCACTATAAGAGACCAAGCACCATTCATAATCAATTTACAGGATGATACAGAAGATGAAGATTCCGATGAAGAAGAAGAATAAAATTTTATTTAAATAATATTTATTGTTAAATAATCTTAAATGTTAATATTAACCTTTATTGTTAAGACATTATTTGTAAAATATTTGTTTTTCAAATGTTTTTTTCTATTAATTATTCTTAATTCTCATTTTTTTGATCTCATTTGACAATTATGTACGTAATTATACCATACATAAACATAAATATTAATATAAACTTCTTAAGTTAAATTGTATTATTTTCCTTGTCCTTTCCTTTCCTTTTTATGATAAACATATCATATATAATAACATTAATGACAAAGGGCACTTTTCAGAGCCACAATACGATCTAGTATGTTTCTATTTGATTTTTTTTAGTATCGATATGCGCCTACAACCATCTTACGCACATCACTATGCTGCTCCATAGGACCTACGAGTGCGAGCGAGAAAAGAATAGACAAATGATTTATGGCCTGACGACTCAGTTGTTAACGTCCGTAGTATAGTAGGAGCGCCGCGTGCTTCTATGCTCTGTGGTATACATACATGGAACGCGAACTGACCGACTGATACTTTTTTATTCTGTAAATAACGCCTAGGCGTTATGTCGCTGACAATGTTAGTTAGATTGATTAATCTAACTAACAGTGTCAGTGACATTTGCCCGACAGCGAGACATTAAATAGTTATAATACATTTATTTTTCAGTGGATAGAGGTGCACGCAGTGGTTTGAGTGGTAAGTGATAAATATTCTCTGACTTTTAGGTTCATCAGAACGATGTTCTGTGTACTGCATTTCTGGGCAAAGGTCCAAAGAAATATAATTTAATCATCTCGACTGGACAAGAAGAAGAAATAACTCAGAGTACTAAGAAGACGGAAATAACTAAGAAGTACCGAACGGCAAAACCGATCCAAAAATATTACTAAACTTTTTCGGTTTGGTTTTGCTGCCCGGCGAAACTGATTCATGCCGGCCCGAATATGTGCTTACGTTTAACTTAAGGGTTAAAAAGAGTAACGTTAAAAAAGTGTCATCTTAGAATGTACATGCGCTATGTAGATCGAAGTCGCGTGGGCAGCATCCAGATAGTGACACAGTCGCAGTTCGAGATGCTGGCGGCGGCGGTGCAACAGCTGGCGAAGGTAGCGGGCCCGCTGCCCATGCCGGCGCTGCCCGCCAACCAGGAGCTGCGCGCGCAGCTCGCCGACGGCACCGCCTCGCTCACCGACACGATGCAGGCCATGCAGGTCACCACACCATCATACAATCACTCTGCCATGCCTTTCCGTTTAACCGGCTTTATATTACGTATGGTATCCATCATCATATCAAACGTAGCAGACCCGTAGTTACCCTTGACCTTAAATAAAATACAATGTAATCTTAAGAGTAATTCAGCAAAGCATGGAATATTTCACCATGTATGCGGTACGTAAACCATCACACGGACAACAGACGGGTATTTACAACCAAATGATGAGGAGTAAATACTCGAACAAATGAATAATCACCGTGGTGCATTGCATACTTTCTTCTGCCTTGAACTTAACGATTTCAACCATTGATATTTTAACATTCCATATTAGTTTTCCTTCTCATGAAAAAAAATCTTGAAGCCACTTATGTAAGTATGAGGCTTACAATTGAAAGTATTTCTGGTCTGGTATCGTAGTTGGCGGCTCGCGTGCAGGCCACCGAGCAGGCAATAGGTCGCATGGCCGACCTCCTGCAGCAGATGGCCGGGGGAGGATTCTCGGTCACCGATGTTCGGGAGAAAATGAGCAATATCGCAGCTGAAATGGAAGTGGTGTCTAAACAGGTAAGGTGAAGGAACATATTTAGATAATGGTGGCCTAATCTCTTTGCTCCTCCTCAACCTTAATTGTTCTAATTATTATTTATTTAAACGGGAACTTACGTACGACGGAGACTACTGTCGAGAGTTCACGCGGTTAATGAAGACACCGTGAGTTCGTTCTGCGTTCGGCCTCTACATGTAACGGACTCCGAGAGCACGGACAACTCCCGAAGGCTCTCTCTCGCCTATACAGCGCGAGCCCACTCCTGCGCCACTCCCACCTCAACAACCACAACAGCAGCTCTATGCGCGCGCGCTCCGCGCGGCGGCGCGCGAGGCGCGGGCCGCGGCGACCGGCAGTGCGGGGAGAGACGCTGTCGCGAGCGCTTCACCCACCTCCTGATGAAGGTCACTGTATGTGACCGAAACGTGTCGAGGAACTCTCGACAGTAGTCTCCGTCGTACGTAAGTTCCCGTTTAAATAAATAATAATGACATTAACGTACGTTTCAATTAATTAATTGTTCTACTTACGGATCAGACAAAAAAATACATATTTTCATCGCAAACCAAATTATACTATTGCATATTTTAGCCTCAAGCCAGTGCGGGGAAGGGGTCCAGCAGGGGTGCGGGTGGGGGTGCGGTCAGGGCCGCGGGTGGGGGTGCCGGTGGAGGCGGCGGCGGTGGAGGCGGAGGGGCTGGGGGTTTCGGAGGCGGCGGTGCCGTGGGGTTCGACGGCGGTGCCGGGGGGTTCGGCGGCGGTGCCGGGGGGTTCGGCGGCCCGGAGCCCGACGATCTGGGGTTTGGCGGTCTGGGGCCCGGCGCTCCGGTGCACGGCGATTCGGGGCGCAGGGCCACGGTCTCCGCGCAGGCTTCCAAGACTGCCAAACCGATCGCATTCGATTTGGAACCAATTACTCGTGCTGAAATGGAGTGAGTTGACTTCAAGTTTTCATATCATCAAAACCATGACTTACTTACAAAAAGTAATAGTAAGTATTAGACTGTAATGTCACACTGCTGGGCAATGGCCTCTTCATCTCACTGAAGATATCAGTACAGTGCGCAGTGGGGAGGATTAAGCGTAATCACCACGCTTGCCAAACGCGGGTTGGTGATCTCTAACCCGAGCCATGTTTGAAAAGTAGGAAACATGTTTTCGCTCGATCCGGGAATTGAACCCGAGACCTCAGTCTTGGCAGGCGAGTGCACGTGCAACTAGAGCACAGGCCAATACTTACAATCCTGAATTATTATCCGAATACATTGGTTACTCGCTCTTTATGTTCCGTTCACTCCGTCATGTTCGCAGTGAGATGATGTACCAGTTCAAAGGCACGTTAAACCAGAATATCAATGAAATGACTGCGAAGGCGACGGCGCAGGCTGACGCCGCGGCCGCCACCACCAAGGTTGTCGGTATGTACACACGAGTACATAACGCCAACAACTAAATGATGAAATCAGACCGCTGTTGATCGTCCAATGTGGACCATTTTACCTGGTTAAAATGAACCTGCAGTTAAATTGAGAACCTCCTTTGGTTTTCAAGTCTATTATATATAAAAAAAACACCTGTTTGCAAAAACGGCTGGATCGATTTTGAACAAACTTATCTAAGTACCATCACAAGGAAACATACTTGTACTTTGCATAAAATACGCATCGAAATCGTTTCAGAACTACGATGACACATCGAAATCTAACTTCCTTTTTTAGTCACATTAGCATAACTAGTTGCGCCCCGCGGTTTCACCCGCGTGGATGTTGCCACAGTAACGGTTTTCTTATTTGCGCAGCACCCTAATTATTTTTCAAAAACTAAAGTAGCCTAAGTGACTCCTTGTATCATCAGCTATCTGCCAGTGAAAGTCCCGTCAAAATAAGTCCAACCGTTTTAGAGATTAGCCGGAACAAATAGACAGACAGACAGACAACAATTATAATAACATGTTGTTTTGGTATATGTACCGTGGATACATCTATATGCATATAGTAAAAAGTGGATATTTTAATATTACAAACAGACACTTCAATTTTATTTTATTTGTAATGTATAGATTTGGGCAAAGTGTCACTTCTGTTGCAACGTTGGAACGTCGCGCGTTGATGTCTTTTCTATAGACACCATGTCGCGACTAAAAGATGAATACTCGGTGAATACCGCAATAACACATCTCATCATATAGGTATTTCTCGTTTTGTAATAAATTATTAGGATACCGATGTAATATGTGTAAGTAAAGATTTGTTAGAATACAACGCGCAAAGTAGGCAGCAGCTACGCGGGGCGTTCGAGCCGATGCAATGGCGGTAGTCGTCTGATCAACGCAGTTGGTCGCGTGATATTTAACAGTGTCAGTGTAGCCACAGCGTGCATTAAAGAAACCAATATAACATATTGTGTCGTCTGTCAGCGGACAAGCTGAACGTGGTGTTGCAGTTGAACTCGCGCGTGTCGCAGCTGAACACGCTTGTGGAGGACTACTTGCAGCAGCTCTCCGGCTTCGACGTCGGCCTGCAAACGCAGGTCACTACAACCACTTCCTTATTCTCAGATATCGCACTCATTCTGTTTTATGGTTTACTAAAATGTATGGATGGATGAAGAGTTAAGAATTATATATTAACTTTTAATTTGGTTGTCAGCTGACCCACTTCAAAGAGATGATGGTCCACATGCGCGGCGATCTTAAGGGCGGCCTCGATCAGCTAGAGACCGCCAACAACAACGCGGAGTCTGTTGGTAAGCACTGCACTGCAGTATAGCTGCAGTACGGCTGCAGAACGGATGCGGTCCGTGCTCGGTAACTAATGTTTGTAAACAAGTATTGTGCTGGACGTATTTAGCTGCAAACGATTTCGGTAGGACGTGGAATATATTGAAGTTATGGTAGCGTTTCAAGAGCCATGGTCTCATTGAAGCTGGCCACTGCCGTCTTTATAAGCGTCTATGTAGCTATAGCTTTTTCAAGAGAGGCGGGGATAGATTACAGTGGTGATCCTGTCGTAATGTATGTGTGTGTGCAGCGCTGATGGAGCTGATGGAGCGGTACACGGGGCTGACGGAGGAGCTGGACAACACGATGCTGTCGCACCGCGGCCTCGACACGTACCAGCGGCAGCTCACCGACGACTTCAAGGTACCGCCCACAACGGAGACGCAGACCGCAGCCGCAGGCCAATCGTGAACTTAATTACATAATAATTATCTTAGTTATCTTTGACGAACGTCCCTATTATGAAAAAAAATAGCATTAACAATGCTAGAAAATATATGCAACTGAAAATAAACCTTAATTAATGCTATCAGTGATGTACAGTGGGCGAAGTGTGGTCTGATAATGCATACTGATATCAAATACAACGTGGATGTTCTTTTACAGCTTCTTGCTCAAAACGTGGAAATGTTGAGGGAAGAGAAAGCGGATAAAGATGAAGTGCTCGATGGACTGCGAGACAAGGTCATTAAATAATACATGCTATTAAACACTTGACCGTTATTTGAAGCTTACTAGATTGAGAGTGGCACTCCTCGTTTTCCGCTTTTTATATCCCTCTCTTTCCGTCCTATGGCTGCCCTACGTATGTCTTTCTCTTTCGCACACCCGAACTCCCTCCAGGCTCGTCCGTCGGATGCTTGGCGCGCGATCGGACGATGTACCTCATTGGCGTCAGATTTTCCGCTGGGTGCAGTCGTCTACAAGACTACGTTGCACAATTCAAATAAATAGTGTATTCGATCTAAAGATTATTCGATCGGAGAAATCAGTAAGTTAATAAACCTTGTTTTAGCTATAATAATTAAGGGGTAAAGTATAAATGTTAACGGTATTACCGTTCGTCTTTACCTTTCGTAAACATTGCTTTTAATCTTCTATAGAATGATTTTATTTAGTGATGTAAATTATGTTTGAATACCCTCTTTAGCTGAATTTATAGTTAAAATTCTATTTCTAGGTCACTAACTACCTTTAAATTGTCATAAATTTATTGGAAGAGACATGAACGACCCAAGTGACATCGCTGCGCAGCCGCCGCCGCCCGGGCCGCCACCGGTTCCGGGCCCCTCTGGCCTTCAGTCTACGCGCCGTGGACGACGTGCAAAGCGCAGCTCATCTTCTTCTAGTGAAGGTAGTACTTCTAGTTCATCAACTTCATCATCTGATAGGTCATCTCGAAACAAAAAACGTCATCACCGCCGTTATAACAAAAAAAGGGGGGGCAGACGCAGTCGCAAGGATGATTTGCTTCACAAATTATCTTGCGAAGTAAGCGAACTCCGTGAACGCTTTTTTGATAATGGCTCTGCCCACATAAGCAAGCAACCCGCAACAATACTTTGCAGTTCAGCACAAGTTTGCGATGATGACGAAATATCCTTATTAGATGATGAGCAATGCAGAGTATTATATGATTCTGAGGTTGAAGGTCAAAAGGACAAATCTAACGAAGCGTTCAAATTGGATTTTCAAATTAAACTAAAGGAACCATCTGTTCCTAAGACCCCGGAAGCATATATTAAGATATTAGGTGACATTCAACACTTTGACAAGAACGAGTGGAGTGAGGTTAGGTACTTTGAGGTGCAAAAATTATACGCACACTCCCCAGGGTTTACGGAATTAGAAGCGAACGAGGAAATAAAGGCGTATGACACGCAGCGTCACCTGGCCTACGCCGATAAAGCCTATGCTGCTTTAACCTTTTGCGCTATTAAGCAGCGAGAGGTTTTACAGAGTCATTTGACGGATCTCATTGCCTGGGCCCGTGAAAAAAGCAATCTGACATCTGATCAATTGCATGAAAAAATCACTGAATTATTTTCTGAAGGAGAATATCAGAAGGTATCGTCGGATATGCTGCAACTTATCTGTGGTCACCGTGCTGAGACAGTACAAATGCGTAGGGATGCTATAACGAATTATGTCCGTGATCCTTTCTTAAAATCCGCATTACGTAAGATCCCGCCTTCAAATCAACACATTTTCAATGCCGAGCGATTGACAACAACATTAGAAAAGATCGGAGGCGTGAAAAAGGCTTTTTTGCCTCCAAATAAAGGAACTGGCTACAAAACTGTTGCGCCAACAGTACAGCCAAAAGCTACTCGCTACCCCTCGCAGGGGTCAGCTAACCTTTCCACACCCTCGCAGGGTGCTTATCAGACATGTTGCACTGCGCCACATTCTGTCCAGCTCTCGCAGAGCTGTGTTCATAACCGGCCCTCGCAGGGCTGCGAATATAACCGTCCCTCGCAGGGAACCAGGAACTTCCGTGGAGCACGTGGGTCTGGCCACAATGCCCGTGGATCGTTTCGTCCACGCGGAGGTACCACCCGACAGGAGCCGACGAACAGAAAACGCACTGCAGCCGATGACTACATTGCAGGAGGTAAACGAAGGAGGTTCTGACTCCTTCAGGGCGGGCCAGTTAAAACACTACGTCGATCGTTGGAGGAAACTAGAAGCGTCAAGTACTCTGCTTCGAATAATAAAGGGGTATCGCATACCCTTTCGGAAAAAAACCGCCACTGGTTGTTCCCAACACTCAAAATCTATTAAAAACAAAGGAATCCGTAGCTATGTCAACTATCATTTCGCAAATGGTATCTCAAAAAGTGCTGGAGGTAGTTTCCTTCTCCCCAAGTTTCATATCGACAATGTTTTTGGTCCCCAAAGTCGACGGCACCGCCCGACCTATTTTCAATCTAAAAACCCTGAACAAGTTTGTGCTCACGGAATCATTCAAACTCATAAATATGTATCGAGTCCCAGACTTTCTTCAACCAGGCGACTGGCTTTGCAAAGTGGACCTATCACAGGCCTATTTCAATCTGCCAATTGCCTCGGCACACAGACGATTCCTACGTCTAATTTACAAAGGAAAGTTGTTTCAAATGACATGCCTTCCATTTGGTCTCAGCACAGCACCCAAGATTTTCGCGACTTTGACCAACTGGGTGGCACAAACACTAAGAAAGGAAGGGCTTCGGATACTAGTATACCTAGACGATTTTTTAGTGGTTCATCAAGACTATCAGACCTTAAAAAATCATATAAAAGTAGTGCTAGATCGTCTACACTACTTGGGATGGCGAATAAATATAGAAAAGTCGGTCACAATCCCATGCAAAACCTTAGTATTCCTGGGTGTTCTATGGAACCCATGGACAAACGAGAGATCCCTGCCACGCGAAAAAGAGTCAAATCTAAAACTTATGTTGTCGAACGTTTTGAGCAAGAAAACAATAACGTACAAAACTCTGCAACGCTTGGTAGGCACACTAAACTTTGCCAGTTTTGCTGTCCCCAACGGCAGACTCAACTTTCGAGACACGCTCATGTTTCTGAACAAGTTAATGAAAGAAACTCCTGTCAGTACCTACCTCCTTCCAATAAATGTGCTGGAAGAGTTAAAATGGTGGTTTGTACATTGTCATCAGGCCTCTCTGATTCACTACCCACCACCGTCGCACTTTTTGACCACAGACGCGTCGGACGTGGCGTGGGGGGCTCAGCTCGACGGCTACACACTGTCGGGACCTTGGGCAAGACAGGAACAGAACCTTCATTGCAATCAAAAGGAGATGCTCGCAATACTGAAAGTAATGGAGATACGGGGCGCCGACCTAGCCAAGTCAACGGTTTTAGTCCAGTGCGACAACAAGACGGTTGTAGCATTTCTGCGAAACGAAGGAGGAACCAAATCTATGGCCCTGATGCAGCTAACGAAAAAGATTTACCATCTATTAGGCAAGTACCAGATCCATCTCAAAATTCAACATATTCCTGGGAAGTACAACAGTCACGCGGATCATCTTTCCCGTCATCGACGTCCACCGGAATGGCATCTCTTACCTCAGTGTACGATAAACATATTCAAGAAGTTCGGAGTACCAATGATAGATCTGTTTGCGTCCGAGTCAGCCAAGGTAGTGATGAATTATGTATCGCTGGACCAGAGCGATACTTGCGCGATGTACCACGATGCATTCTCCCGAACCTGGAATTACCCCCGCGCCTGGATATTTCCACCTCCTTATCTGATTCCCAAGGTGTTAGAACATCTGAACTCGGCCTCCGGTGTGTTCCTAGTGGTTGTCCCGAGGTGGGAACGAGTATTTTGGAGACCAGATCTAAAAACTCGGGCGTTGGCTCCACCTTTCACGATCAAAGATCTTCATTTACACCTGATAGACACAGTGACGGGCCTCCCACCCCCCAAAATTCGAGAGATGACGATGGAAGTGTGGAAATGTGGGGGTGGTCGCATAATTTAAAAGAATGGAATGAACCTCAATTACAACTTCTACAATCCTCTTGGCGACCATCGACTAAAAAGACTTACAAAGTAGCATGGAATAGATGGTTGAGATGGTCCAAGCAACACAATTATAATTGCTTAGAACCAACAGGGCCAATACTAGCTCGGTTTCTCGCAGATTTGTATATAGTTGAGGGCTTAGCCTATAATACTATTTTACTTCACAAGTCCGTAGTTTCTACTCTATGTAATTCTGATATTGGCAATCAATTGAGTTCTCATAGTTTAGTTATTCATATCTTAAAATCTATCGCTTTAAAAAAACCAGTTACTCATAAACCCGCGGTGTGGAATATAGATAAGCTTGCGTCATTTTTAAGTACTTATTCCATAGACCTTAACAATATTTTCGCTACCTGTAGGCACACGGCAACGCTATTACTCCTTTGCTCCGGCAGGAGGGTTCACGATTTGACCTTACTATCTGTAGATTCAAAACACATGACTGAAAATAATGATTGTTTGATCCTATGGCCATTATTTGGATCAAAAACTGATACGGCCACGTATCGGCAGTCAGGCTGGAAACTGTCCAGTAACCCTACTAACAGGAACTTAGACCCGGTATTTTGGGTGAAACATACAACATCATTGTTAGAAGAAAAGCGTCAGACGGCTCACTGTAACAATCTTTTTCTTAATATTAGAGGAAAGCCAAAGGCTGCCTCTCGCACCGTAATTGCGGGGTGGGTGAAAACTCTGCTGTCGGAGGCGGGAATAGTAGCGTCACCTGGTAGTCTACGGTCGGCCGTAGCCTCCAAAAACTGGTCAAATAATCACCCGTTAGACGAAATTCTCTCAAGGGGTAACTGGAAATCACAGAATACCTTTGCCCGTTACTACTGTAGAGAGGTGATGCAGTCTAGTAATAGTTGTGATGTTATTTCTATGTTTAGTTCAATTAATTAATTAATTAAAGTGAAGGATGATTTTTGTGAACTTAGACTAAATTCTGCAAAATATTATTGTACCTACGTATGATTTATGTAATAAATGATAATAGATAATTGTTACTTCTATGTTTAGTTCAATTAATTAATTAATTAAAGTGAAGGATGATTTTTGTGAACTTAAGACTTAATTCTGCAAAATATTATTGTACCTACGTATGATTTATGTAATAAACGATAATAGATAATGTATGGTTGCCCTGCATAATTAGGTATGATGAAAGAAATAAAATACAGTTATAAACATATTATCTTTTTATTCTAAACACCTGTTAGTTAATTTTGATATATACCTTACCTACCTATGTCAATCTACTCATAAATGAGTAAACTATTAAAGCACACCATTAGGTTTCAATCACATTGGCGTCATTTCCCAGCAGGCGATAACAAACACGTCTCAATCTAGTAAGCTTCAAATAACGGTCAAGTGTTTAATAGCAGTGTTTTACCTGAAAATAAAACACATATTAAATACTTACCTTATTTGAAGCTTACATTTTAATCCTGCCTGGTGAAGATTTTCGACTCAATGAGTGTACGGTCCCGACCACGTCACCGTCCATTTAGCTTAGTCGACAGTTTCACGCAATTATCATATTATATTAGTCAGTAGTGCAATTACCGCCACATCAATCGGACCGCGCATACTCCATCAAATCCATCATTTTCTTTTATATCAATCAATTAATTAAATCATATTATCAAGCATTTATCAGTGACTTTTAATCTATCATACAAAGACGTACTCCCGAATTGTACATCTTTTTTGGTCCTTCGAGCAAACCAGGGCCACGCGAGTGACACGTGTTGTGAGGTTAACTGGCGTGTTTGCCACTGTGCTATCAGGATCACAGTTGTTGGAGATCATCATCAGCATTTTCAAGTAAGATCTTTGCCTTTTATGAATCATGGAGGATCTGCTTGAAACCCAGCATCAATTGATTACCGCTATTGAGCAACTTTACTCTAACTTTAAGAAGGACGGCGCCGAGCGCAAGACGCCGGACTCTATTAAGCGACGATTGGAAACCCTTCAGCAATATTGGAAGGATTTCGAAAATAATCATGTAACGTTATGTGGGTATGGTATCAGGAGTCATTGTTATTTTACTAATAAGCAATTTGAGCAAACCAAGGAAAGATATGAACATATCGTGTCAGCCTTGAAAAACTATCCAGTAAGGGAAGGTAAGCCTGCTAATCCTTTACTGAAACCAGCTACTTTCTTTGGGGAGGCAGGGAACCATCATCAACATTTGGGCGCAGAGCCATCAACATCGAGACCGGCGACACCTGGCTCTAACAACCAAGGTGAGGTTATAATGCAGCCTGCAACATACACTGTTAAGGGTATTGATAGCAAAACCGATGAAATGCTCCGAAAACAAGCAAGCAATTTCAGAGCTTTCCAGCGTACGGTAACTAACATAGAGCTAGATACGGTAACCGAAAAATGGGAGTTTGACCATCTGTTACGAACCGTACAGTCGCGTTGGTCAGCTATAGACACGCTCCATTTGGAAATAGATAGTGAACTTGAAGGTCGCAATCAGGAATACGACCAAATGTTCTATCATTATGAAGCAACTTTCAACAAAATCATAAAAACCATAAATAAGAAAATGTGGTCGGTAAGTCACCGAGAGAAATCCACTCCACAAATGGAGCTTCCGACTTTCAACGGGTGTTTTCAACAGTGGACATCATTTAAGGATCTTTTTACGGAGACCATTCATACAAATCCATCATTATCAGGAGCTCAAAAAATGCAATTTTTAAAAGGTAAGATAAAGGGAGAAGCTGAGAGGTTAGTACAGCATCTACAGATTACTTCAGACAACTACAGTATCTGCTGGGACATCTTGAATCACAGGTATAACAACCAAAAGCTCATATTCACTTCTCACATCAATACTTTAATCAATATCCCTGTCATTAATCAAGTGTCATTTACTCATATCAAAAGATTACATGACACATCACTAGAGACGCTAAATGCCATCAAGAACTTAGGTCTGGATATAAGTACATGGGATCCGTTACTAGTGCACCTATTAGCCCAAAAGTTAGACCCGGACACTCATAATGAGTACATAGCATCTCTTAAGCAGCCAAGAGAATTGCCTATTTTACATGAATTTTTGGATTTTCTTGAAAGCAAGTTTATAGCATTAGAAACGGCAAGAAAAAGGCAAGAAAATCCAGGATATAAAACTACTCATAATTATCAAGACGCAAAACAATTCAAGAAACCATATTTTAAACAATCATTTGCATCGAATAACAAAGTTGAGCAGTCCACATTGAACAATAAAAATATGAAACCAGGTATCATGTGTCCGGTATGTGCAGTGCGAGGTCATGCATTATATTGTTGCACAAAATTTATTGAAATGTCACCTCAAGCAAAAAGGCAGTATATTACTAATAACAATATATGTAAGAATTGTCTTTATGACCATAACAACAAGGTGTGTTTTTCAGAGAAACGATGCAAAATTTGCAATGCCGCACACAATACTATTCTACATAACGCGTTTTTAACCAACATTAATAACAAGGGTGAAGCGTTAAACCAAACTAAAAGATCGACCATGGGTAATCCTGAGCAACTACATGGAACTTCTCATGTATCTCAACAAAATGATGTACCAGAAATATTGCTAGCAACTGCCATTGTTACCATCGAAGCATATGATGGATCCTATCATCATATTCGAGCGTTAATAGATCAAGGCTCCCAAACGTCGCTTATATCTGAGCGAACGGTACAAGCTCTAGGTATTCCAAGAAGAATGTGCCGCGGCGTGGTATCAGGTATAGGAGAAAAGGAGAGCAATTGTAAGGGAGTTGTTACATTACATTGTGCAGCGACGAATAGCGATTTTACATTCACCACTGACGCATTAATCATGAAATCATTGATCAAAAATTTGCCGAGTTGCTCATTTCCTAAACCCAATTGGCCCCTTTTAAGGGATATTCAGTTAGCCGACCCTGATTTCAATACTAGCAAGCCAGTGGAATTGTTGTTAGGTGCCGATGTATACAGCGATATTCTATTAGATGGAATATGTAGAACAGGCCCTAAGCTACCTATTGCTCAGCGGACTCGCTTGGGCTGGATTTTGAGCGGGCATGTCGAGCAAACATTGCAATGCAACGTCGTTTTAAACGATATATCAAGCATACAACGGTTTTGGAATATAGAAGACATCGAATCAGGATCGGAATTAACATCAACTGATCAAAGGGTACTTGATTTCTACCAGAGCACTACGATCCGCCGCGAAGATGGAAGGTATGAAGTTCGACTACCATTAAAAAGAGACGTTGAAGAAGAATTAGGTTCTTCGAAACCCATGGCCATTGCTCAATTTCGGCAGCTCGAACGAAAATTCAATAACAATCCAACTTTCGCAATTAAATATAAAGAATTTATGCGCGAATATTTATCATTGGGTCATATGACAAAGTCAGTCGGTAATGAGACGCCAAGCTATTATTTACCACATCATGGCGTGTTACGGGATCAATCAGAAACAACGAAACTACGCACGGTATTTAATGGATCAGCAAAAACAGATTCCGGTAAAAGCCTCAATGATTTAATGGAAGGTGGGCCGAATCTACAGCAAGATCTGCAAGGTATTATCATCAAATGGAGACAGTACAAGATAGCATTTACGTCTGACATAGAGAAATTTTTCAGACAAATCGGTATTTCCCAGCAAGATCAAAAATATCAGAAGATAATTTGGCGTGATTCAGTCGAAGAACCATTGCAAGATTATCAATTAACTACGGTAACTTATGGTACCAAGGCTGCGCCGTTCCTTGCGATGATGACTCTCCGTCAATTAGCAAAAGATGAAAGGTCAAATTACGAAGGCAGTTTGGCACTAGAAGCCATAGAAACATCAATATATACCGATGATTTGGTCTATGGATCACATTCCGTTGAATCAGCAAAACTCATTATAAAATATATTACATCATTATTGCAATCTGGTGGTTTTCATTTACGGAAATGGAAATCAAATCATCCGAATATTTTAGGAGCAGCAAATCATGACCCCAAGCAGGAGGAATACAGTTTCAAGCAACCAGATTGTTCAGCAAAAACGTTAGGTCTGGGATGGAACCCCAAAACGGATGAGTTTACGTTTTCTCTAGATCTACATTTATCAAAACAAACTACAACTAAGCGATTACTTTTATCAGAAATATCGCGGTTATTCGATCCTCTAGGCTGGTTATCTCCTTTTACAACAAAATTGAAATTATTGTTCCAACAAGTTTGGCAAAATGATTTAAAATGGGATGATCCGTTACCCGATAACATACATAAACAATGGGTAAAATTAAACACAGATATCAATAAAACCAAGCAATTTAAACTACCCAGATGGATCGGATCTACTGAAAATGACCAGATTGAACTCCATGGGTTTTCAGACGCGTCTGGCAAGGCGTACGCGTGTGTTGTGTACTGTAAGATAACCAGAAGCGGACACACATCTATAGCAATGATTGCCGGGAAAACGAGACTAGTACCACTTAACAAGCAAATATCGTTACCTAAACTAGAATTGAGCGGTGCCTTATTATTGTCTCAACTCATAGACAAAATCAAGCACAACCTACCCTGCTATGACATCAAAATATATTGCTGGGTCGACTCTATGGTAGTTTTAGGATGGATTAATGGAGATCCAGACAGATGGAAAACTTTCGTTTCAAACAGAGTCAGTAAAATTAAGCAAGTCATACCAGCTGAGTGTTGGCGTTATGTCAAGTCTAGCGAAAACCCAGCTGATTGTGCAAGTAGAGGTCTTACAGCATCTCAACTTAAAGATCATAAGCTTTGGTGGGACGGACCCACATGGCTTTCTTCGTACAACGCATCATGTCACAATGAGACGAAGTTTAATACTGATCAAGAATTGCGAAAGGCTATAAATATAGTATCAGTTGCAACAAATCAAGAGAGCATAATTAATCAATTACTGTACAAATACAGTTCTTTAAGTAAGGTGATCAATACACTATCATGGATTTATAGATTTATCTCAAGAGATGGCCAAAGCAAACCACCTTATCTTACGCCAGCACACTTTTTAACAAATGGTCCAACTTTAGCATTTTATAGCACCGAGATAGATATGAGAACAAGGTGGTATTTAACACGTAACATATTTGAAGGCATCTGGAAGAGATGGAGTTGTGAATACCTTTCACAGCTCTCATCTCGGAGCAAATGGCGACAAGAACGAACCAATTTGAAAGTGGACGACATTGTCGTAATCCATGATGCTAACTTACCTGCCGGCAAATGGGCATTAGGTCGAGTTGTCCAACTACACCCAGGCAGTGACGGACACGTAAGAGTTGTTTCGCTAAAAACTAAAACCGGAATAATGAAGCGTCCCATTGTGAAACTTTCCATTCTGCCTACAAACCCAGATAAAAGCAATGAAGACCAGCAATTAAGTATCAATGCACAAAAAACTGAATCAAACAGCAGTCAACCAAAAGAAAAATCAAGAGCACGAAAAACTAACTACAGTTTCCCTAAAATGGCCTTTTCCTTACTTTTATTTATAATGACTCTTATTACCAGTACAGAAGGTGCATACAATATCACACCTATACAAACTAGTCAACAAGGTTTGTATTTTGACAAGGTGGCAAATATGAATGTAATAAGAGACGATTGGCGCCTCGTTGTCTACTACGACATGGGCCCATACAAGGAAGGTACGAGAGCATTAATTAAGTACATTGACTATCTACAAAAAGCATGCAACCCGATACAGACACAATCATATTGCCAAGCTTTCATTTCTCAACTCGAACATGGGTTAAACGAACTGCAACACTATAATAACATATTACAAAACAAGAAGCTTACCCGGCAGCGCCGCGGTCTAATCAATGGTGTTGGAAATATCGCTAACAGCTTGTTTGGAGTTTTGGATAGCCAATTTGCCGAAAAATACGAGCAAGATATTACTATTATAAGGAAAAATCAAGCACACGTTGCATTATTGTTAAAAAATCAAACATCGATAGTGGAAGCGGAGTTTAACGTATTGAAACGGACCGAGCAAATCATAAATAAAGATCACAAGGTAATCAATGAAAGGCTTCAAACCTTAGAGAACGCGGTACAAGGTGTACTATCGAATAACGCAGCTATCGCCGACTTCGCTTTATCAGCATTAATTGCAAACAACTTATTACTTCGATTAAAGGACATTCAAAATACCTTAGTAGACACTATAGCAGATATATACAATGGGCAATTAAACCTTCACTTACTTACTCCAGATCAACTACGTCAGCAACTCATATTAATTACCAGTCAAATACCAAATGATTTGTTACTTCCAATCGACCTAGCAAACTTATCTACCGCCTATCACTTGTTAAAAATCAAAGCGAGTATGACTTCAAACTATTTGATATCGGAAGTTACCTTACCTTTGGTTAGCAGAGACAATTATGAGATTCATAAAGTTATTTCAATTCCACAAGCAATTAACAACAGTAATATGACTTATGTGTTACCCGTATCAAGTTACCTAGCTATCAATATAAAGAAAGATGCTATGTTATTAATGACTCAAATGGATTTCAAATCGTGCCTTCATAAAGAACCAGACGTTATGTTATGTTCACTCAATTCTCCCGTATATCACATCAAGGACGATCAAAATTTGTGCCTCCGAGATCCAGTCACTAGACAGTGCAAGACTACTCTGACCCGATGTGAGTCTCAGTGGATTGATTTGCATAATATCAATCACTATTTCTATTTTTGCTGTTCATCGTGTCCGATGAAGCTATTATGTGACGTCGATATTATTCAGCTAAACCTATCTAACGCTGGGATATTTACAACAAATCAAGGCTGTGCCGTAAAATCGAAGCATTTCACAGTTTACACACATAAGCAAGGTATGACCAATTTATATGTCAAGCCTGGCATATTGACTCCACAGATCTCACCTATCAATCATATTATTTCGATACCAATACCACCCACAAACGTTGAGCCGATATTCAGCGACCACGACCAGCAGATGAGGGACATACAGAATCAGATCGATACCATGAAGCAGACCGTACCCTTGTATAGCGATATGTCGCCTCACGACGTTCATCATTACGTCATATCGTACGTTATCGTCGGTATCCTGATCACAATAGCAGCAGCTTTCATCATCCACCGGAGATGTAGGAGTCAGCAGCGACAGCAACCAGCAGCAGTAGCAATAGGTATGTCCGGGGCAGCACCGGCTGTGGAAATAGGACCACAGTCCGCTGCCCCTCTCCGAAGACAAGGTCAGTGCAGTGCTATGTGTAGTGTTAGTGGACCGTCCACAAAATCAGAGCGCAAGGACGCAGAATGTGTTTATAGTAAAAGTCAAATAAAAGTGAATCGGTCGTCATCGCCTGTACTGCGATCGTTTTACGTTGCAGGCAACAATAGTGATAGGTTCAACTCTGTATAAACACTAACGCAGCATTACTAACAAATTCATAACTATATGATTGTTCATCATCTTGTACACTAACAATTTTCATCATTAACTACCAAATTGTTATCTTTGGCCCTGGAGCATGTACGGTCCCGACCACGTCACCGTCCATTTAGCTTAGTCGACAGTTTCACGCAATTATCATATTATATTAGTCAGTAGTGCAATTACCGCCACATCAATCGGACCGCGCATACTCCATCAAATCCATCATTTTCTTTTATATCAATCAATTAATTAAATCATATTATCAAGCATTTATCAGTGACTTTTAATCTATCATACAAAGACGTACTCCCGAATTGTACAATGAGGTACATCGTCCGATCGCGCGCCAAGCATCCGACGGACGAGCCTGGAGGGAGTTCGGGTGTGCGAAAGAGAAAGACATACGTAGGGCAGCCATAGGACGGAAAGAGAGGGATATAAAAAGCGGAAAACGAGGAGTGCCACTCTCAATCTAGTAAGCTTCAAATAAGGTAAGTATTTAATATGTGTTTTATTTTCAGGTAAAACACTGCTATTTAGTGTTTTTTAAATCTCTCATTTAAAAAATAATGGGTATGCGTGCAATTTAGCTTCGCTATGATTTAAAAAACACCGTCTTAACCTTCCCAGTTCGCATGAGAGTCAATGTGTTGCGTTACAGGCTGACATTTCGCGTTTGGCGGGATTGCTCACAGAACAAAACTTCTCATTGATTCGCATTGAGTTGGAGAAGCGACTCGATGCCTGCTATGACAAGTTTTCCAAACAGGAGGCTGTGTGGATGGTTAGTCTTTATTCAATGACATCAGGATCTAATTTATTTGTTTAAAATTATCTTTTTACGTATATTGTGTCAATCAACAAACAAATCATGATACGTAAAATAAAGTTATATAGAGGGAGAGAAGGAGGCAGGAGGCAAGGCCCTTCCACCTCTCCCTGCCCAACAATGCCCTTGAGTGAAACTGTGTACACTGGACTGCTGGGAGTGCTTGGTGTATGAATGCAATGAAGTGAATGCAGGCTCAGTTTTACCGAGAGAGGATTAGCCTAGGTCATTCAGTAAAGTTACCAAGTGGGTAGTGACGTATTGTGCTGGTAAATGCCAGATGCCTAGGGTCCCAATTTAGGCAAAGATGTATCCGCACACACGAACAGATTTTAACAATATGAATAAGTTGTTTGACAATGCGTTGTGATTGGATGATACAGCTACGCTCCGCTTCAATGAGAGTGTGTGTGTGTGTGTGTGTGTCAGCGCGCGGTGAACGACCTGCGCGGCTCGCTGGCGAGCAAGGCCGAGCTGATGGAGCTGCTGGCCGTGCGCGCCGACGCCGAGCGCGCGCTGCGCGACGTGCACGAGCGCCTCAAGAAGCTTGCCATAATGCTCGGCGAGCCCAAGGTACGTTGGCACCTAGCCATAGGGGAGTCTCGAGTTCTTTCTCAGATTCACAGTCGGAGACGGGACGTCTTCGTTTGTCGATAAATTCTGGTTTTACAAAACAATATAAGATAAATATTTATCTGTCGTTTTGTCCTGAATAGTGGTTCTTTCTGACCTTTATAATCTTAAGATTCCACAGATCACTTCTGTGACCATGATCATACGATGTAATTTTGCCGTTCGAAATGTTTAATTTACTTCTACGAGTAACGAGTATCAAATGTTAGAATTCAATAAGTTATGTGGATAATCTATAATTAGTAGTACTTACACTTCTACGCACAGTGAGCTAGCTCCACAAGTGAGCACCTGACTAAGGTGTTAGCACAGGTGGAGATGGTAGCCCGGGCGCTGTGTGCCCCTGTTGCAGGCGGCGTTCCTGACCCGGCTGCTGTCGCGCGACGGCTCGTGCGGCGTCTGCGCGCACACGGCGCTTATGGAGGCGCAAGACCCCACGTCGGGCGTGCCGCCCACGCTGCCCGCGCTGCACCCGCCGCCCGCGCCCGCGCCCGCGCCCGACTTGCCGCAGCTGCCGCTGGAACACGGTAATATTCGCTGTATTCTATTCCATAACTCCTATTTCCTTAACTTAATTGTTTTTGTTTGACTTGAGGCCTTTGGCGGCTCAATAACTCTGACATCAGGATTGGTCAGGTTGACCATCCATTCGATGAAGAAGAAGATTTGACTTGATCTGTTTGGTTTGGGGAGTGGGTAGTCAACGTGACAAAATGTTTAATGGTTGGAATGTGCAGGGGTCAAAATGTCCAGATGAACCGGCTGTCTATGTGGCAAAAAGTATGAACGTCAAAATGTGCAATGTTAAAATGTTCTGGAGTTAAAATGTGTTCGGGTCCAATCGAACAAATATCATAATGTATAATAGCTAACGTGAACACGTGTTTAAATGCATCAAGGTAAAAACGTAGATGAGTCGAAAGGTATAAGCGACACCACGTGCATGTGTCAAAATGTCCAGCTTAAATTACGTTACGTACCTACTCTCTTCAAAGCATTCAACATATCTCTGTCAAATTCAAATTAAATTCAAATTCAAATTCAAAATGTCTTTATTATATCAGATCATTACAATCATTTATAATCGTCAGCTTAAAATTAAGTTTACGTTAGTTCGCATCGCGCCACCTACTGAGAAGAACTAACAAGAAAGTCAGTGGGGTTGTCATTTTTTTAATGATTGTATTATAGTAGTTTATGCAACTGTCATATAATGAGGGGTATTAAAACACGAGTGTGAGTTTAATCATAATAGTTAAATCATAATAGTAACGAGTCAAAAAACACTGTGTATAATATAATGTATCTATTTATTGATATGTTTCTGATCTGATTGTATTCGTCTGAAAGAAGTGTCGCACGCGCATCTGTGTGTGTGTGTGTGTGTGTGTGTGTGTGTGTGTGTGTGTGTGTGTGTGTGTGTGTGTGTGTGTGTGTGTGTGTGTGTGTTTGTGTGTGTGTTTGTGTGTGTGTGTGTGTGTGTGTGTGTGTGTGCGCGCGCGCGCGTGTGTGTGTGTGTGTGTGCGTGCGTGCGTGCGTGCGTGTGTGTGTATCTATTCCGTAGTGGTATCGTATAGCTATAGATGCTAAGTGTTACCGTATCGCGTGTGCAGAGGCGCCGCGCGGGCACGCGTGCCTGCGCTGGGCGGGCGGGTCGCACACGCTGGTGACGGGAGGCGCGCCGCGCCCCGCGCACGCGCACTACGACACCGCGCCCGTCAGGAGGTACCTCGGGTATGGGAGGGACGGCAAGGTGAGTTGCTTCTTATTGCGATCGTTTGTAGGGTTCCGTGTCCAAAGGGTAAAAACGGGACCCCATTAGTGAGACTTCACTGTCCGTCTGTCCGTCCGTCTGCCACCAGGCTGTATCTCAAGAACTTTAATAAATAAGAATAAAATAAAACAAATATTCAAAGAGGGCGCAACTTGGCCTTCGACATGAGCTCGATTTTATAACTCTACAATATTTACATTCACTCTATTATCTACCCAATATATTTACATACGGTTGATGTATTTTCAATGTGCATGTTTTTTGCATGATATCAGTTATACAAATTGGAGGCGGAGTGTGTCCCGTGCGCGGAGTGCAACCCGCCGAGCCCCGAGCCCGAGCCCGAGCGGCGCGAGGGGCCGCGGCCGCGCGGCGGGGACGGCGCGGGGGACGCCAGGGGTGAGATGTCTTATTAGTTGGCTCATAATTCAGCCACTTCAAAAGAGAAATACATGTTCCCAAATGCGTCGACAACATTATAATGAAAGCTTTATAAAATCCATATACTCGTACATAGCCTGTTAAAAAAAGTGAATATCAAATTTTTCTCGATTTTCAATCTTACTTTATAGCGATCTATTTAGTCTCTTGTAAAGTAGTCCAGCCCTGATAGAACCCCCTGATGACCCTAGTATATACCACATTTTTTTCTAAATCCGAAGTACTATTTGATAAGCCGTTTTTCGGCAAAACGCTGTTATTTTATGATTTTTTTTTTATCTTCTAAATATGTTCTTGACTGCATTAAATTTATAATCAGTTGTTGCTGGGTTTTCCAAAATTGGTAGTAACACGATTGCGGCTTCGAGTGACGAACTCCGACGATTTTTAAGGTGTCCAAAAATATTCATTTCATTGAAAGTAGACTCAAAAAATACCTAAGTGCAACTTTAGCGCTTCAAACTTAGTGGGTAGTTTCAAATAGTTTCAATCTCAGTTGAAAGTAGATTGGTGGTTAGTGCTCTACGTCCCATGCATTCCTGCAAGTAATTCTCCAAATGTAATGTGAAGGTGGCGGGTGTCTGTGCGAGCCCATGGACGTCACGCTCCCGCCCGACGAGACCGAGACCAAGACTACGGTACCTAACTCTACAATCATCCTACGAGTACTAATATTATAAATGCGAAAGTTTGTGAGGATGTATGTATGTTTTTTACTTTTTCACGCAAAAACGACTGAACGGATTTGGATGAAACTTTACAGTAATTTAGGTCAGGATCAGAATAACACATGAGATACATTTTATCCCGAAATTTTTGCGGGAACGAGTACAAAGCGGGTAACACCGCGGGGCGCGACTAGCCTATCTATATCTACACGTCTATACTAAAGAGTTTGTTGCTTTGTTTGTTTGAACGCGAACATTTCAGAAATTACAAATCCGATTTGAATCATTCCTCTGTAATGGATAGCCAAGAGAAAACAGAATATTTATTATCCTGAAGTTTCCCCGGGAACGGCATACGCGGGGTGCTGCAGTATTAATCTAAGTTGACACGAGCTATGTCGCTTGTGTCAATCTTGGGATGTATTTTGTTGTGATACAAAATGTAATGAGTTGTCATTCGATTTCTAATTGTGGCCTACTTGTATTTATTATATTACCCACAGGATTTACAAGCTCTGGATTCAAAAGCTCATTAATGATGTCGACATCGAAGGAGTGGCGGTATGTTTGTTATTATTTATTACATTATTTCTCTCAATAAAACGATTTATGTTATATTCCATTTTATTCGTTATAATAAATAAATAATTTACATTTTCGTTTCGAAGCGTATTTACAACTTACAGCGTGATCATTAAATAATAATAAATAATTAAACAATAAGAAAATGCTGAAATAATAGTAAGGAGACTACGAATAGATCTCAACATTAACAATAATACAATATATAGTTATTATAATAATACAGCGCGTTAATAATAATGGGGATTATTATAATAATGTTTATTATTTGGTAACAATAAATAAGTTATATTATACAGGGCGATGTGTTGCAACTGCTGGAACAAATCACTCAGGTAAAGATACGATGGATGTTTTTCAATTTGTAAGTAGGTTTAGACAGGGAAGTTGACACTCGTCATCATGGAGTCTCTTACAATGTAAACATTTTCATTAGTTCATTTATTTGTTATGGCGAATTGATCCATATTTGTATAATGAGTCACTTCATTTGTTTGCCAAATTGATACATAAATACAATAATATATAGATGTACGGGCGCGCAAACAAACAGTGACCTACCCTGGAGACCTAACTAGAGCTAACACTAAATAAATATTAAATATTATTTAATTAAAAATCACTTTACATTTCACCGGGAAATGTTTACTTTATCTGTAAAGTCAGCAAACTCGACCATGAAGTACAATCTGTGACGTTCTAATAATTAGTTATTACTAGTTGTCAAGATGTATCTCTCAGTTATTTGCGTTGCTGACTCTACACCACTAATAACCTTATAGCCTTAACGACGTGTGACGATCACAACATTTAGTTACGAGGCTAATCTATAGCTCAGATATAATAAATTAACTTACGCGAAAGGAAGGAGAATTTTAAGTATCTACTTCAAACCGAACATAAAACTATCACAAAATTGTTTAAGTAGGGAAATGCATAGTTATATAAAATTTTACAAATTAGTGCGTCATATTGTGTTTGATATCTATCGAAAGTCGCGTTAACTGGTCACGAACGCAATGAATCACAGACCAACAGTTGTCAGTGTTACAATAAAAAGTTAACTTTCCTTCAATGCTGGAAAATACGCAGTCGGATTAAAGACAAATATTAACGCGTGAGTACTGCTCGTGATAACTCATGCGTTGGATTTAACACTTATTCGGTACCGGTTGGATGGCTATAGATTTAAAGAAGGCAGTAAGCATTGGATATGATATTGACGTAGAAAATCAGTTTATAGGAAAATTTGATCGACAAGTGTTCCTTGAAAATTTTGTTTAAATTCTTTGTGATAGTTTAAACACGGTTCCATCTACAGAGTAAACCTAATTGTTTTTTTAAATAAATATACGAGTACAACAGTTGAATGTACTCGAAGTGATGCAAGTCCTACCATACGGCTGTCCCTAGTTCAACACTATTGTCTATTTACACGACGTGGTTCAGAGCTATTGTGCCGATACACTGTCATTTAGTTTCATTGTTGACCACAAAACAAAACTTATATTGAGTTCTCACTACAGCTTAGTCACCTTAGTAAGTTCAGGTGTCATACTCATTTTGTAATTCTGACACGGCTTATATTAAAAAGGACTGATCATATATTTCTAAAAAAATAATAATTGTAAAAGTGATAAAAGTCAGGCTTAATTAAATTTGTTTGATGCCGTTCTGATCTGTTGAGGTGACTCGATATGATGACCAGTAGTCACTGTGGTCATTTTGGAGAGGTGTCGATGTGGTCAATATAAGTGACGACATAATGACCAGTGGTCACTCGCGGTCATCTTGTTGACGACCGTGGTCATTAGTTGGTCTCGGTCAGTGTCGGTCGCAGTGGAAGCGCGCGCAGTCGTGGTCCCTGCTGGCGGCCATGACGTCGCCGAGCTGGTGTGCCACGGAGGAGGCGCTGTCGCCGTTGCCCAGGGAGATCCTGTAAAATGTGTAATATGCGGCGTTAAGGATTATCGCTTTGACTGATAACGATAATGTAGGTTGTGTGTATCCAAACTGGTTTCTTAGTTTTAAGCTAAATGTTATTCAAATTGTACTAAATATGTTCTTTAAATACTCTACTGTTTTATGTTCTGTCATTCAAAATATCAAAAACAATTACTAAAAATCATCGGACCTGCGCACGAAATTTCTCGAGTTTCGGTTGGGAAAGCGACCTGTACCTATAGGAAAACAGCTTAGAGCAAATAATGTTTGATCAAGTTGAAATCGAGATGCCATAGGATTGTTATTGATCCTTGCCGTAAGATCAATAACATTGTCTGTTTTAACATTAGCGATAGCATCTTCTTCATTTGGTAAAGATAATATAAACAGTACGGTTTCGGGTGACTATCAACTGCACAATTTCTAGGTCCGGTATGAAATCTATAGACACTGTGCTATCTCTAGATAGCACGGAGTGGTTAGACTTTTACTTTCAATATGTGGTGGAGTGGTCCCGGGAGAGGAGCGGAATGTGGCCGGAACACTTTCACTCGGGTTGTGCAAGAGGTCGCGTGGCCGCGCGGGCCGCAGCGGCACTCGGTCTGACGCGAGGGGCCGCCAGGTGTTACCTCACACTGTGACATGTGGGATCAGGTCTTGACACCGTGTGATTATGTTCATAATTGACACTATGTCATTATATCCACAATTGATAACAAGTGGTTGTGTTCATAAGTGGCACTATATTATGATATATTCATAATTGGCACTATAATTGATTACTCATGTATCGAGTAGAGGTTGGTTTTATCAGTGCACGACTGGCGGTGACGGTGATTAGTGCTATTTGGTTGAACGTAGCTCTGTCAATGAAATTGTATAATGCAATACTTTGCAGAGCCGACAGGCCGCTACTCGCCAACAGTACTACAATTCTTATCGCGTTTCATACGAGTGCGTCGTACGGCGAGGGACGAGCACAGTTTCTAAACTATTGGAATGGATGGAACTCTATTCTTATGGTACTTCAAGCTCGAGGTCCACCGAAGGGTTTTCCGATGTGATTTTAACATGAACTTGCATGTTTTCAATGGAATAACATTATAACTTTTGTTTTATGTGTAATATTGATATGGGTCTTTCGCCTGGAATAAATGATGATTATGATTATTATTTACTTTAGGGCTCTTGCTATGATAAAATAGATATACCACTAGAATTGGTGCTTATTCAAAGATGACATATTACTCTGTCGAGAAGTCTGTATTATTTGTATCTCGTCCCAATTCAAGGTTGGTGGCGGCACGTGGTGTCCCCTCCGTGCCGGCCCGGAGGCGGTTTCCATCGTTATGTCGACCACTGAGTCGGGTAATGAAGCGGAAAATTAGGTTATATCCCCTTTGGACACGGCCAAGCTTATTGGTACACTTTTTATTTTATTTGGATCAAACTCCATTTCACCGCGGGACAAGCCGATGGAAAAGTTAATGATGATTGTAAAGTTTTCTTTTTCATATTTATTCATTAAGCGTTTAATAGAACACTTTTCTTATTTGAGGTAAATAGGTGAAGCTGTATACATTGTATAAAATATCGACTACTTGAAGTCTCGCGCGTTAATACACGCAACAAAGAGACGCTTATCTTTTAATTTAATACTCGATTTGAAGGCATATTTTATTACCTAATTTATTTATGCATAATTAGATAATTATCGAAGTGAAAAGGGAAAATACATAATCAATTTATGACCGAAATTAATTGGAAAGTGTTTTGAAAATGTATGTAAATATTAATTTGTAGTTAAAGTTAACAACCATAAAAACATATCATAATTTGAGACTTGACATTTTAAAATATAAAAGTACATTTAACACCGGGTAGTGTCTTTCAATAGAATATATAACTCTAGGAGCAATTACCCCACATCAGTGAATATACCACGAAATGAAAACATTTGTTAGTGTCTAACGTTTACTTTCGTACATGTCCACTGCAACACCGACTCCACATCACACGCGCCGCCCCGCACCACTAATGCATGCAAGCGGTTCACACGACTTGTGTCACAAATGACCAAACGCCTCCACCATTACCATGGCCGGCGTCCCCTAACATAAAACACTTTCTCCGTCCGTATGTCACGTCATACACAGTAATAACGTGACGCGTGAAACCTACAGTGAACGCCAAATAATTCGCTTTATAGGATTTTGATGGCGGCGTTTAGTTTACTTAAACGAACACCTGGGCTCGTCATGGTTTCTAAGCGGTAATGTGTGATGTTATCGCTTGTCGCCTTTGTTTTGGTTGTGAGATGTGAAAGGGCAATTTGGCAAGATTTTATCTTCAAGTTTACGAGATTTTTGATGCTTGGAACCTAGTAGTCCTAATTTGTTTAGTAAGTATCGATCATCTTATGCCGTAGTGAGAGTAAGAGTGATAGTAATTATTGGCCTTATTATGGTCGTGCCTTGTTAAAGGGCTAATGAAATGTACGCAGATCACGACTGTATTATGGAGGGTCATAGTATATGCGGTATGATTGAACTCGTAATTCAAAGGCGGGGTCTACCACGAAGTGCCCTCCAAGGTCAACATTCCACCTGCAGAAGTAAAAGTGATTTGCATGTGTTGCTCCGCGCCTGCGCCTCGCCGCCCGCCCACACTTACCGGCTACATTATCAAGAGGAAAAAACATGAAACACGTCAACTTTCTGACGTTTCCAATGATTTAGTAAAAAGTTGAATCACCATATTACGAGGTGGTGACAGCAAGCTCCATACGGACCGGTCCGCTGGTGACTGACCTCTAGAAAGTGATATTACGACATTAACGTCACTCTGTACTTGACTGCATTTTACGATGTTTCGTCACCTCCGCGCCGCTCAGTCGGGAAGTGGGTATTTAGTGGTTTCTAGTGTTTGAAAGTTTATCTTTTGGTTTAGAAATTGACGAGATGTTATTTTGTCTGTGTTGTGCTTTCTTTCAAGTTTTATTCTTATTGTATGTATGAGTAAGAGCACTTAACACTGAATAAAGATACTATCAGCGATTTGCATCAAAGTAGCCAAAGCTGATTTATGAGGATGTCAAGTATCACACACTAAGAGGCGAATGTTGGTTCCCCGGTTGAGTGATAACCTCCGACCCTTGAACGTTAACCCAGCGGCCGCTCAGTCACGACTTACGAGTATTCAGCCCATTGTTTATAGACAACACTGCACTTAACTCGTTGGCTCTGTTACGAAATGCTTCACGCATAATGTTGGTAATAAATAACTCGAGACACCACGGGATGACTAAGATGAAGCTGTGTCATATTGCGGCATAATTACCTTTTAGCAAATTTTACTGTGGTAACGGTTCACAATGTTTTACTTACATTTTGAATAATGATTCCATTTTCTTCTCCATGCCGAAGATGGAGTCGTCAGATTGCGAAGTAAGCACTTTGCAGAAGGTGTATTTGGCGCACTGCGAGTCCCGCCAGTCGGTCTGCTTGACGAGGTCCATAGCGGCGAGCGTGAGCCCCGAGCCCCCCGCGCCGCCCTCCAGCCGCTGCAGCTCGTCGCCCGACTCCTCGTTCAGGGATCTCTTCACCACGTGTTTCCTCTTGACTCTCTTCAGCGCCTCTCCTTGATACGTGGCCTCCTCGTCGAAGGACACCTCCCTCTTAGCGCGACTCTGTTCCCCCTGAGGCTGGTCGGGGGACATCACCACGTACACGTTCTCGCTTGGCATCTTGTAGTTGTCGTCATATACTTTCTGTTGTCTGATTATCTGTCTGTCTACGTCAAACGGGTTTGTTTCGAAAGATCTCTTGTGTTCTTTTTCGAGTTCATCTTGGATGTCGTCGTCGCTGAGTCCTGCACTGCGCATCAGGTTGACGTCGAGGAACCGGCCCATGGCGACGGCGCCGAGCCCCAGGGCGGCGCCGCCAGCCATCAGACCGATCGCGGGCAACATGGCGGTCCCGCCCGACGCAGCCGCGGCGGCCACTCCGATTTTATCTTGGGCATATCTTTGCTGCTGGACTGAGTTTCCATGATAAAAGCCCAAATTGCTTGAGATTTTGTGCGTAGCTTCCACTATGGGGTCGAACACTGGCTGCGTCAACTTGGCGATCGGATCAGTGATGGGCCGCGCGAAGGACTGCACGGTCTGGGTCGCGCTGTTGATGGTGTCCTTCATGGAGTTGGTGATCTTTTGCCACAGGGTGGGTTCCGGGGTCCTTTTAATGTAGCCGTAGCTGTACGGATATCTCTGAGAATGAGACTGAGGGTTGTAGGCGTTTTCGTAGTAGGAGAACTTGTTGTACTCGTCCTCGTAGTATCGGTTCCCGCCGCTTCCCGCAGACGACCGCTGTTGGTTGTAGCCGTTGATCGGCTCCATCGGGTACGGGTGAGCGCTTTTAGGCACGTTGGTGTAGTATTTCACTTTCCTTTCGGATCCATTCTCGCCGTCACGCATCGCTTTTGCCGGTTGGATGCCCAGGTCCGGGTGCGCGTATTGAAGAATAGGGTTTCTTACGCTTTCATCGAATTCGGGCTTAGCATTTTTAGGAGAATACAAAACAGAGTTGGGGAAGTTTACATCTCCAGGGTGAAGCAACATGCGCCTCTGGATGTGACTCTCAGCGTAATCCAGGTCGCCATTATGCGACCTCGAGCTGCGGCCGCTGAAGTAATCACGTTTCGATTCCTGTTCGTTTATCTGTTTGATATATTCGATCAATTTCGAGTTTGCCACTTTCGAGTTATCGGCTTTGGTGAAGGGTCCGTAGCCAGATTTCAAAAAGAATTCCTTCTTCGGTTTGTAGGCAAAGGTCGGGTTGTCGCTCGTCATGTAGGGTCCGGAGCTGTCGCTGGATTCGAATTTAATAACGTTATCGAACTTGGTGAAAGGTCCGTCCTTAGGTTCGAAGTTATCGTCCTTAGTGAAGGGTCCGAAGCTCTGGGGGTCGGCCAGATCAGGGTACGCGTCCGGTTCGGGGACCGCCTTGGGCGGAGTGTAGCCCTCGGGGTACGGCATCAGCTCCCCGTTCACCACCCTCGCGTTGCGCCACGTCTTCTTGTCCGACTCGTCATCGGGTACTCTCATGCCGTGTATCTCCGGTATGCCATCGTCTCCGACCGCAAAGATGGATCGACCGCGTTTATTGAGTTTGTCGTAAGCTTTTTTGATATACATCGGATCCGAGCTGATGACTACAGGCTCGGGAACATTGTAAGACTTTCCTTCGCCCTCTGACACTTTGGTGCTGACTACTTCGATGTAGACCGGGTTTCTGTCATTCTTAATGACCGGGTTGTGAGGGTCGAACTTGTAGTTTTTAATCGGACCGCCGTAATCTAACAGACTTGCCGAAGTGATGTACACTTTCTTATTTTCGGTCTTTTTGTCGTTGTCGTATGTGGGGTAATAGCTTGACGTTTCTGGGTCAATGTCAGGTTTTCCGCCATCCTCTTGGATGTGAGACTCAGGGTATACCGAGACTGGGGACCAGTTGCCGTACTCGGCCTTGACGTCGAGTTCTTCGTGTTGCTTGTTGCGGTTCATGTAGTAGTCGTAGCCGGCCAGGTCGCTGTTGACGGGGTCCCTGAAGTTGAGCTTCCTCTGGTCTCGGGTGTCGGTTTTGTTGTTGTCACTATCCGCGAGAGTGAAGTTCCTGACGGAGGCGGTGGTAGGGACGGGCGTGGTAGTGGTCGCGGGCGTCGTCTTGTCCTTCTTCTTGACGATGAGCTGCGTCACGTGGCCGGAGCGGGACTTGACGTTGAGGGTCTGCGTGTCGTGAGGGTTGAGGCTGCGCGAGACCTTGAGCTCGGTGCGCGTCGTCTTGGAGGGCAGCATGGTGGTGCGCAGCGTCTTGGTGGTGGTGACATTCACCTCCTCGGCCAGCGCCGCCACGCACACCACCAGCAGTATGGCACTCGTCCGTATCACGGGAATCATCTGGAAACATACACGTGTCGTATTAGATTATATACATGCTACCGCCTACTGTCTATATAGTCGAGGCTACAGACTACAGACATATTCTAAGCGTTTATTGACGAATGCGCACCTATTCTATGAACTTCATATAAAAGGGAGCTTAATTTTCGACGCTTAGAATAAAATAAGTATGTCTTAGTGAAAACAAAATGAAAACTCCCACCAACACGTGGCGGAACGATTTACGATTTCCATCGATAATACGACCTTGGATTTACATTTTAATCCAATGAAATAAATTATTTTACTAAAAGTTTCCGCAGAGAAACTATTGCCGCGATGGAAATAAAATAGAAAATTATATATGATCGTAGAATATGCAAACACCAAGCAAATAGTGTGTCTGCTATAACTCCCATCAAGTTGTTAACAGTTTTGAAAAGTAAAAGTTAATTGTATATTAATTGTCGATAATGAAGGTGTTCGGGCTGCAGCGTCGTCTTCTACTACTTGATACGTGTAATTCAAACAAAAAATAATCTTTTAGTTAGATTATTTATCCGTTATGCGGTACTTAAGGTGTGCACACCTAAAGTAACCGTAACCCAAACTTCATAATGGGCCATCGTTCTGACATGCGCTGACAAACTTTCAGCTTTTCTAAAATGACGAATGTCTGGGGCTCACTGGCTCTGGGTTTAGTACTTCTTATTCTATTTATAGTAAATGTTGCCGAATGAAGCTTAAGGTTATTAATCTGTTGTAATAGATATATGTTTTCATTCATACAGTTTAGTTTTAAAGGGTAGATTTATAATATTAATTAATTGCTCCACAAATACTTCGTTCATAACAGTTTATTCAACTACAATGCTAATTTATGTCAGTTATAATAGGATTACTGAAACATGCACACTTGGAAACTCGCTTCTAGGCTGCTGTAAACTAATCTCATTTCGAAAGTAAAGCATAATACTTATTAAAATTATAAAGCAACAAAATTAACGCGCTTATTTGAAAGTGAGTCGAACCGTTTTAATACATATTATTTATGTAATAATGTTAATAAACTACACCGTAGAACATTGTAGTAACATGGGCTAGAATTTCACTTTAGAAATTACGTAAGAGACATCCGTTTACGTTTTAGCGTTGAAGTAAAGTGGAGACTGAAGTCGGCTGGGTGACGGAGTGGTCGCCCAGTGATCTGATCAGGCGTCGTGTCATTACCGGCGGCACATGAAAGGACCCTCCGCAGCGCACACACCTGTGATATCACCGCTAAATGCCTAGTTGCCACATTAATTGCTGCGTCGACTGTGGGAATGGATTGTACATACATTAGTATTAAAACTATCTCTCTGTTTTACGAAAATACGATGGAGAGTCTCTTGAGGCTCCGAGTCTCTTATATATATTGATCTTTACTAATATTATGAAGAGTTCGTTTGTTTGTTCGAGCTAATCTCTGGAATTACCAGTCTTATTTGAATAATTATTTTTGTAATAGATAGCCACATTCAACGGAAAGATTATAGGCTATTTTCCATCCCGAAATTCCCAGAGGAACGGGCACAACGCGGGTAAAGCCGCGGGGCACTCGTCATCCAAATCCATCATAATTTTCAGCCACAGATTAGCAATCGAAGATTTTAAAGAATGTTAATCAATCATATTAATTACTTAACCGTTATAAAAATATTCTCGAGAGCGAGCACACGACGAGAAAAAAAAATGTTAACGTGAAGTTATTAATGATTTTTTATTCATGGGTCGTTCATATGTTTAACTATTTGTATTATTATCTTTCTGTTCAATAATTATTGCATTACTATATGATAGACACTAGACAGGGCTATATGATATGTTTAGTGTCTACCGATCTTACCATACATAACATGGCTCTGGTGGAAAAGCACCTTTAAATTGCGAATCACATCATAATTATGCGCAGCGGCCGCATCCGTCTACCTCAGTTGAACAAACAGACAGACAATTACAACCTCACTATCCATATACACCTGATAATTATCTACGCTCTAGTTACTTATATCTTTCGAAGCTAATATGTACTCTAATACTATTATAATAAAGATGTACAAATATTGTAGAGGTCTCCGGGGATCCACTTATCCAATGATAGAATGAAGGATTTTACTTTTTAAATATTTGTATGCGTTAATTAGCGAGTGACCTACAAAGAGGTCTGTTCGGTAACACAACAAATACTAATTAATGATAATTACAAGTGAAGCAGATTCCGTGAATAGATCTTGCATTTATACGTCAAGTTTAAAATTAATAAAGCACATTGTTAATGGAATTCAGTCTCATAATATAATTAATTGGTTTACATAATATTGAGGATTCAATACATATTTATGAAGGAACTCGAATATTTATGTTTAATATGAATGTATGGATTATTATTTAATAAGAAAGTTTGTGTTTATATTATGCGATCAAATAAGATTTAATCAAGACAGACTGAAGATTGTATCAGATTCATATATGGTTAATGTTTTAACCTAAATAATTATACCTATATGATTTTATTTCCGTAATTTCCGGGAATTTATCGGGCGTTATCGTTAAAATAGTCGTAATTAAAAAAATCATTGCTAAACAATCTTATTTTATTAAGATTTCATAACATGTAATAAGAAAGAGACAACATACATAATTAATATAAAAAAACTCTCCTTCCAACGCTATAAAGAGGACAACTTTATTAATCAGAACTAGTCTGAACTTTCATATAACAAACACCTGTGCAGTGCACAGACTATTGTCTCGGTGAAATCCTGCATAAGGTTGAAAAGTTAAACGCGCGCAAACGAGTGTCGATTGACGTTAATAATTGGAGCGTACGGAGAAAACGAACCATTGTCGGCGGAGCCAACGCGCGGCGAGCCGGCGTACTGCGACGAGCGGCGTCGGGTGGATATCTAGACTTACACTTACGAAGGAAAGAAATTCCTACAAATATTGTAAGCGCGAAAGTAACTGTAACATATACCATTGCTTTCACGAATAACTGAAACAATGTTGATGAAATTCGGACCCTATCTAGAAATAGACTAGACCGTGGGAAAGGTTTTAAAACTTAGATCCTGAAATTCTCACTGTGAGCGGCTAATATCAGCATAATACCGAGATAACTAATATCTTAATACAAGCTAAAAGTGAAATCCCCGATTGAAATCGGTTGAGCCTGTTAGTAAAGAGGTATTTAAAAGCCCTTTGTAAATTCTTCTATATTATCTATCAGTTGTTCACAAAACTTTCCCATATATTATAACTATGAGTTACACGATACTTGTAATTGATATCAAAATTAGGACGCGGAAAGATTGGTAACGATATTGGTTTGTGAACTTTAGAAGACACTATTTTCCAATACGATGGATAATGAGGTCGAAGATTATCCGTAGAAAAGCAAAATAGTGTGTGAACAAACTCTGATATTGTTTGAATAAACTAGTCTAGCAAGAGATGATCAGTTGATGCAGTGGAATACAAACAAGATGGATTCTTTTTTTAACTATATATTTTGAGCTATTTATATCTCCTATTCAAATGACATGTACATATCTCTATCTCAATGGGACAAGTTAGATTCTGGCTATGTAATCTAGAAATATTGAATATTTTCCTACGTTATATAGTGCAGTGTACATACACATACATTGGCAGGAATGGGTTTAGAAATATACTAGATACTTAATTTATTTAGTAATTAAACAAAACATTTTAGGTTAATTTGAAAAAATGAAATTTACATGAGTCAGATTAAAGAAAAAGTGTCTGTCATGTCTTATATAGATGTGAAGGAACTTGCACTGAATAGGAATAGATGGAGAAGTCTGCATCGGACTCACCGACAAGAGACGAGCTCTTAAATTTGATGATGATGATTGAAAAAATGCTTTAATGTATTTTATTTCATAGTATAACTAAATGCAATAGAGGTAAAAAGGCACAATATGATACAAAATGCGGATGACTTATTAAAAACATAACAAAAACTGTTTGAAGTGTAATCGAGTATCGTGAATGACATACAAACACAACACAATACATTCCATACAGGCGTCTCTAAGCGGAGAGCACACTCATTGTGTCCGGAACTACTCGCTTGATCGCTTCGTGAGCTAAGGTTACGGGTTTCATCGCATTGTGATGTTACAATCATAATGTAACATCGTATTCTCATACGTAACAAGACGATACTTTCTTCGATAATTTTCCCGCGATAATGAATTCTCACGGAATATCTTTTAGAAAATTGACCTATATTGTGTGATGGAGAATTTATTGCCATTTCGCTGTCGTGTCTTTGACCTTGTTTCTTTGACAGATCTTAGATAAGAAGGTTGGGAAATGTTGATTATTGTATTCTGTCAGGCCTGTGTCACTCCGCGTGTAGGTATTAAAAACATACCTACGGGCGGCGGCCACTGCGCAAGGGCCAATCTAGTAGGCTGCCACAAGCGAAAGAAAACACACGCGTGCGCGCTATATGTTACAATTAAATTTAAATGAAAAATTAAATTTAAATGAAAAATTAAATTTAAATGAAAAATTAAATTTAAATGAAAAATTAAATTTAAATGAAATTATGTTACAATTAAAATTAAATTACAAGTAAAAATGATACAATTATTATGTTTTGTCCGAAACAAAAACAATTCCACACATTCATTTCTACACATTCATTTTTACACATACATAACATCTATTATTCTTTTGTCTATATAAGTATAATGAACAAAATGTGTTTTATTTTATTACTTCATTAAATTAAATCTTTGGCAATAATCGTATAGCATATACAATTATGCAGCTAGCTCTTAGACTACATGAACATACTCGGCGCTGCCTGCTGCGCGTTGCCCGCCACAAGTACGAGTACATAGGAGTAAACGCTCGTGCTGTGCGCTAGATGGCATAAGTAGTTTCTCGAAGTAAGCAACCCTAGTCCGCGGCTCTTTCAATACGTATAACCATGTATAACTTATTATGAACCGTAGTATAGTGAATTAAGGCCCATATTCCTTCAAAAAGAAATTGGTAGGTATGTAAATGAACACGTGCTCGACTGGACCGCGAGCTGAATTAAATCATATTGTTTATCAGATTCGAGTCATATTTCTTTGAAAACCATTGCGAAGTAAAGCTTCTGTACGTAGTACTAGTTATTATTCTGTGATTCTGTTATGAATACAAAAGTTGATTGGTACGAGAGCTTAATATCAACACAAATTGTCGAGTATTTTAACAACATTGGTACAACTACGAGTATTATAAAAGATGTATCAGTAGAGTTCTTCGATCTGTAATTAAAGTTCTATTTGCTACGTATCGTATTACACATGTAGTTGGGTTAAGTGCAGTTAACGTACTTGCAAATTAGACGAGTTTACAGTGTGCCGGTCAGTGAGTAATCCTCATTAGCGACAAGCACACAGTGCTATCTATTATCAGCGGGCTATTTACGGGCGGTTTCACCGCGCATGCGCACACCTCGCCGCCTCCGATCTCCTCAGATAACGCGCACCATCATTGTGCGCTCTTAATTGTGTGAATAACTAATTGGACTGAATTAACTCGACTTGTAATTGATTTTACTTGTTCTAGAGAGTTAGATTTTTACAAAATTACAACAATTTCGCTGTGAAATTAGTCTCGTATTGTTTGGGAAATACTTTCACTCGGATTATGACGGTAATTAAAAGTAGAAGAGATATTATTGAGCGGGTAGTGTATCCTGTTGTAATCTCTTACAGTTTAAAATACATATTCTATATTAGTGAAGTATTAAAAAAATATTACGCATCTTAAAGAAAACTTACATAACTGTTTTTATAAAACAGATTTGATTTGAATACATTATAATAGGGGTAAACAAATTAAGATATATGTACGTCATTATCACAACAATATTTTATATTCAAATTCGATTTGAAAGTCAAATTAATAACAGGATTGGGAATCCTTTCATCAAACTTGACAAAGCTCATGGAGCCCAATCTGATCATCTTACAACGAATGTAACATTGTCCATTGAATATGTTACTCAACTAATATGTAGTAATAAATCAGTGTTTGTGTTTGTTTGTGTGTCGCTTCACTACACGTTGGCCTTTGTTCGACCGCTAACGACAATGTAATGTATTTCGAACATGTATTCAGTTCTTCGTTGTGACTCCACACCGGTTTCCACTGAATACTTTACATTGTAACTTCATGACGATGAATCAATCATACGTAAAAATATTAATGTAAGTTCATTGTAACATGAAACAAACAAAAGAAAATTATTCCAAATGTAAAGAAGGCAGAGACAAGGAAAATGTTCAAGACTACTACCACAGCGTGCAGCGGCTCGTAGTGGCGCGTTGATGTCTTTTGTATCGAACAAATTAAGGTGATTGCAATCGGTTCGTTTGGCGATATTTTAGTGAAGACCGTTACCGTTAGCCGTTATGTGTCAGTATTTGTAAAGTTATGTGTTTTATTTCTAATAATTTTTATTTTCCAGTTATTTGGAAAAAATAACTTATTCATTAATGAGCCCATAGCCTCAAGTCAAACTATCTAAAAATATAAAATTAGCAAAATATCAAGAAACCAAATTAATTTATCAGATTATTTATCTTAATATCAAAGTGTTGCGGTGCAAGTACGCAAATGAACCGAGTGTGCCAAAAACGGAAGTATTATTAATTAATTAAATAGAATAAATGTTGCATAACCGCGAGTGGAGCGCGGAAATAGAAACAAAATAAGAAAGCATTGCATTCCATTATAATTACAAAATCGGAATCGATGGCCGGCCTCAGTGAAAGCGTTGCGTCATGTCGCGGAGACGCGGCCGCCGAGCGCGAGCAGAACACCGAACACGAGGACGAACACCGAACACGGAGACGAGCCACGAGTGTCGACTGACATACACCGAAAATCTGAACACGAACCACGAGCACGAAGACGAACCGAACAGTTATCAGTCGAAAATCGATCGCGATGTTATTATTGTTATCGTTATCGAATGGCAACGATAACGAAGTACTAGTATAAGAATTGCTGAACCGTAACAAAGCTGAAGCGCTGTGCAGAAGATATTTGTGAATGAGACACTTTTAGATATTAGGGCGGCGTTCATGTATTACTTTAAGCTGTTATGTATTTTTAAATTTAAATATGCAAATATGGCATTCTAATTAAAGGATAAAATGTATAAATTATTCTGTTTTATAAATCACATAATACATTAGTTGTTGTGATATAAAAAAGATGGCAACAAGTTAATAATAACTGTATCGGGACCGGAGTCCGGCGGCCGCGGCGGTGACATAATGTTGACGAGAACCCGCGATCAGATGTCGTAATGACGCGTTGCTTTTACTAATTTCAATAAAAAACGAGGCTAATTGTCTCTGGTTAGGAGCCGAGCGCCGCAGACTATAATTAATGTTTTATTTATGGTAATATCTAGTGACGGATTGTAACAAGCCTTCCTATTTAATCCACATCAATAAAATGCGAAAGTTACGAGTAAGTTTGTATTAAGTAATGCATATATTTAGTCAATATGAGATAAACAAAATTTAATCTAAAAAACTAAAATAGTACCTTCTAAATAACACAGTATCTTATTTATCTACCTGTATTTACAGATTATTAAATGTATTAATAACGACTATGTGCACTTATTTGTACAAAATCTAAATACTTAACTAACATGTATTACGAATTAAATTAATTTGTCACGAGATTTTGGGCTGGTACCGACACTATTTAGGACGAATGTGAACGTTGAGAGCGAGTCAAGGGCCTTGAGGTTCAACGAGATAACTGATAATACAAGTATCAACCTAATTTGAACTTATTTGGCGCTAGACCATAATGTCAGATCAGATCAGAATCAACCGGTCAATGATATTAATAATACAGCTAAGCATTTTTCCACGCCGGTAGAGATTTATATAAAGTACACCAACCCAATTAAATTAAAACTCATGATTATTCAAAATTGAAGCGTGTTAGCTGCCCTGTCACACTTGACTTAAAAATACTTCAACGTTTATTTAATACACATCGAGAATGTTTGATTTTTTAAATTCTTGAGTTTATTTTTTACCAAGTGAAGTAGTCCTCTACTTCAGTAATATAATTTGATATATTATGCAATTGTTATTGTATATGTGTTAACTTTTAGATCTGGGGCTAATTCTAATGCACTGTAATGTTGCATGTTGAGTTATGTAGGTTAGGAATTTTACCTCTATAAGTAAGTACTGTCTAGATCAGCAATGCGTCCTATAGACCTAATGAATCAGTTGACAAATCACATTGTGTAAGGTTGTTCCCATGTGAATATGTGAACGTTACATAAATCACGGCAAGTAGGACACGGTACTACGAGCATATTTATCGAGAACGTGTGGCGAAATGATGCGCACAAAGAAAACACAACTGCGATAGTTTTTGTACTCGATGGTGGTAAGAAAGGTTTAGGCCCATCTCGTAGCCAGATTTGGTAGCTAGCTTCCAAATGGGAGAAATAATCCCGATTCGAAGCTGGCTACGAAATAGGAATTCGAAAGTCAAAGTTTTAGGATTTTAACTAGTAAAAAAAAAAAAAACCCTAACCTACCGAATAGATCGTTCCCATTTAGTAGCTAGCTACAAGATGGGAAAACACTTTTCTCATTTCGTAGCTAGCTACCAAATCTAGCTACGAGATGGGCCTAACCTGTAAGAAAAGGCAATTCGAATTAAGAATCTAGAGCGAAGGTTTTTCGAAACTGTATTCGAAAACTGATAGTAAGCGACGTGGGATTAAAAAATAATCTTGTTATTTTTACAGCGCATCGTTTTTGTTTTCAGATCTTTTCTTTATTCTCTTTGTAATTAATAACCTTTGTTTACCAGTGACAATGCATTTTCCATTTTTATTCATTGGTCACTGGCATCTTCTTTGCATTTTTAATTGGCGTGGCGTATGTATCATAAAGGGAACTTTGTTGGGAAATCTAATAAATGGATTGAAGTTACGGCCTGCAGTATCCTAGTCCAGGGCTAAAGCCTTTCGTTGAAGCAGGTTATCAGAACCGATAGGAAGATTAAAAGTCACAAACACGTTAGTGATTTCAAACTCGAGCCGTGTTGGAAAAATAATTCTGAAGTATATAGGTATTAAGACTGCTATATACTAGCTAATTTGTACCTAACTGTTACGTGTTTATTAAGTAAATCTTTCCTGAACAGTTTATCTAATTAGTGCTAATTTGTTAATACACGTTTGTTTGACTACATCGTGTGGTGTGGCACGAGCTATGTTTGTAGATGGATCTGATAAGTAAATACCGAGGTGATCGATGGGTGCGGGTGTTGTTTAGATTTAGTAATGTCAAGGAGTTATTCCTTTCGACGTTTGTTGATGGCATTTCTGTGGTATTATAATTCTTGATTTATTGTCCTAGAAATCTATTGATTAAAAGTGGCTTCTATAAAGTGTTAAGTATAATGTGATTTCAATAAAAGTTGTCTTGTAAAACGGACAGTATTTGGAGCTCCTCCTGTCCTGATGGTCAGTAATGACATCAGCCGTCCGTTATGAAGAACTTCCCAACACGGGTAACACTTCTGAAGACACATTTGGTTGTCAAAATGATTGCTACTGACAACTGAAGTCAGTACTGATCGTCAGATAACCACTAAATGGGCCTTTAGTAGGGAAATGTAAACAAAACATATATGTATGTAATAACTCTTCACCCGCTGACCGTTTCTATATAATATGAAATCGAAGACTTTCGCAATAATTACCATAAGTATTTGTTTATAATACATATTCAGATCGGGTAGAGGCGCACGATGTGCCAACGCGACATGCGCGGAATAACGAGATGCAGCAATATGCTTCATTACGCATGCGCGGACCGGGCGGTGATAATATCATGGGATGTGCAATACTGGAGGCTTGATATGACTGCGTTATAGTTCATTAGGATTATCATTTAATTATTGACTTTAAAAACTAAAGGAGGTTCTTAATTTGACTTCTTTTTGTATCTCAGTCGCTGAATTGAGAATAATGAATAATGAGTGCAAATCGTGTGAATTAAAATTGTAATGGTAATAAATTATTTAGAAGTTTTCGGCGTGCACACTAACTGACTACTTTTTATTACAGACATATAATGTACCTACGTAAAATATTTTTTTGACGTGTATTGTATAAAAAGTTACATCAATTAGTTAATCGTTGACTTAATCAACGGTTCTGAGTGCAGTTGTTAGTGTGTAATATGTAACTGATTTTTAGTCCCCGACGCAAAAAGAGAGGTATATTATGTGTGTTTTTATGTCCCAAATGAGTGACCTAATTTTTTTGTGATTGTGATTTGATCGAGATTGTACTTATTTTTTTCTTAATTTTGGTACGATCTGTACAGTGTCCCACTGTAGGCACCTCTATTGCCGGGAGGAGACTACAACCACGTTATTGAACCGGGGACAACTCGGCGGGCAAGTCCAAGCGCAATTACCGGTGTAATGACAGTGGACTCGCTCACCGAGGCCGATCTCCCAGAGTCAATACCCGGGTCTTACAATTAATATTTGTTATATTATTTTTCAATCATAGCGACACCAAGCTTCGTTCCCTTACCGGCATTACCGATGTCGGAAATAAGACCGCCCGGTTTAAATGGAACTGGGCCGTCATGAACCCGGGGAAATGGGCCCACATCACTACTCTGCGGGTCCCCCCAAGGAGGGCGACGTCGGGGTCTGCGGGTAGCGTCGGCGGGACGATCTTATCGCCTTCGATAGTGATTGGTGGGAAAAGGCGAAAGAGAGGGACGGTTGGCGGGGCGTTTGGGGGAGACATTTGCCCAGCAGAGGGACAGTATAAGTTAGATTAAAAAAAATTGCTTGGGTTTGAGTTGAGTTCAGGAAGTTGCTGGTGCAGTGCGGGTCGAAACATGGGCGATGACCAAATTCTCTTCACTGTATCCTCAGTGAAGCTTTGTCCAGACAAGAAGTAGGATTTGACAAGGATCTTACATCTTATTTTTTTTCCGTTGGTCAAAATAGTACTTCCCACTTGTTAAAATCGTATCCAAAAATGTTAGGTATCTTTTTATGGAAATTTTATGGAAATTTTTCATCTTCAGTGAGATGAGAAGCTTTTGTCCAGGAGACATTACAGACTTATACTTTACTTTTTTATTTCATTACACTGAATTTTTATCCAAAGGGATACATAATACAATTTCTGATAAAGTTAGATTTAACCCCTTTTCCCGTTTTAGGACTGTAATACAAGTAATACTAAACAGTAATCCAAGATTTATCACCGAACTCATGGTTTTGTTGATTTTTTTTTGGCAAAAAAAGAGTCTCATCCATTATAAAAAGGTTTCAGTTAATTTTAATATTCTGAAAGTTATCGGCATCTGCTTAGAAAGACTGTACCTTTCAGAGTGTAACTAATGATAGTCGCAACTTTTACTTTCTTGGATTTTAAACCGCAAGTTTAACTGATAAAGAATAATCTTCGCTTGCAATATTTGTACGAGCGATAATTTACTGGGTCACCTTTATGAGTTCTTCCTACATAAAAGTATTTTACAACTAACTTAATTATTTGGCTTACGCACGTATTACTCAACTTATATTATATTACTCAACTTAAAGCTTACAGAACTTTCTAAGTAATCGGTTGACGCGATCACCGGGCGCTAATTACTCAAGCTGCATCAGACAGATCGATCCTCGACGTAACTTACATAACTGAAACACGAGTGATATAAAGCATCCATTATGCAAGACTCACCGTGAATGCGTCCCAGTAGAAAGTGAAATGTATCAGAGTCTGCGCATTACTTGGCACTACACAAACACTCTCACTTTTGTTCACTCCGCGATTTGTTTAAATGTTTATTTATTATTTTATTGGTGTGTCGGTGTGTCGCCGTGGTCGTCGCGAGTGCTACTGCCGCTGGCTCGAGAGAGAGCAGGTGCTTGTGTAACTGCGCCCGCGCAACACACTCATTCACTTTGTACCGTCCGCAACACACCCAGTTAGGTATATTGATTTTGTTGCAATGATGATTCAATTTGAATTTGGAATTGATTTTTTTGTGTAATGTCTACTGTTCGGTTACAAAGGCTTTTAATGGTTTATAATAGTATTATAATGGTGATTTTATTTTTACATTGATCTACTTTTACATTAGAGTTATAAGTTATTTTACTCTATAATTGAATACAACGCTATTTTACTATTCGATTATATTGTTGTTTTTCTTTACTTAAATCAATATCTGAATTGTCTCATAATTTTACAAATTCATCCAATTTAACCATTCAGTACCAATATATAAAAAAAACAAAATCCAATCATACCGACTGAGATTTATCTGTGTCACACTTCATCTGCTATCGCTACAGTCATACGTGTATGACGCAACTTGCGGGCGACAATTACCGGAGAAAACCCGCACGCCGGATGCCGGACGCGACCGGACGCTGCCGGACGCCCACACCGCGCCGGACACGAAACACTTGTCACGCCGCTGTCAAATAACATGACGATAACTCGGGACAATAGTGTTGATAGTAGTCAAATATTAGTGGCAAGACAGGATTTGTGATAAAAGTTATTTGCCCAAAAGGTTGTCCTGTCATATCCTAAGAAGTAAGTTCGGGAAGGTGAGCGGCCAACCTTGGTGTTGGAGTTTTTAGACCGCCTAAAGGCCTCCGACGTGGATTGAAGATTGTAACAACCGGGACCGACAATTTTTCGGCCCTCCGAAGTCCGGTAGCGCTCCAGTAGAAATGTCACTATCGGCCACCAGTCCAAGCAGGGACCGCGCTCAATGTTGCTTGACGATCGCAATGAATTAACATCCCTTAGATGATTCCGTGCTTCGGAGGGCACGTGAAGCCGTCGGTCCTGGTTACTTTCTACGGATAGTAGTCGTTACATGAGCCGAGAGGCCTTTGGCGGCTCAATAACTCTGACACCAGGATTGGTCAGGTTGGCCATCCACTCGATGAAGAAGAAGAAGAACATCCCTTAGTCGATGGTTTTACTCACGAGCGCTACATGCCCTACTAAAAGACAAAGGTTTTTTTCTACACTTATGGAGGAGTACAACAAAAAAGGGATTTGATTTTAGATTAAGCGTAAATAAACATACTACAGAATATAGAATGTGGAAATTGAATCCCAACTTAAACCTTTCTTTTCGTCTAACATTTTCCTCCAATTATAAAGTGACCATTGTGTCTACAATGGTTTAAAAACGGTAAATATGGTAGAAGAAAGAGCATATCACTATAATTATATTATGTACAATGTACATAGTGCATCCAAAGAGTTGAATAATAAATCAAATTGCCCGTGTGATGTCTCTGCCTGGGTCCGGTCACAGCTAAAAGTGACGTCTAACTTTCTCAACTAATCTACACCGCAACATAATATTACGTTGATAGGTGTAGTATCTCAAGTTACCCCGAGAGCGTCGCGTGAACGAAAGCGTCCACATTAAACGTTTTTGTTAAATTCCCCACTAATTTTGTTGTTTGTTTATTGACGTGTGAAGTAATTTATGTACGTCTAACAAAAGGACTTTTATGAATAATTGTACTTTTACAATGTTCGTGTTCACAGCATTCTTTAGTGTTTAGTGTATATTTTTTGTTAAAGAGCTGTTCTTTTCACAGTTGCATTCGAATCTTCCTTATTGCATTATAAGACGCCAACGGAGTTATATATTTCTACCCTTGGACCATAAATATTTTAACTTAACTACCGAGCATCGGTGGACACGTCGAGTTATCTTTCCGGGTGGTTCTAATCGTTCACTATATTATGTCAGAGGCTCTAACGACAGTTATACATTCTGGTGCATTACACAATTCGTCATTAAAGTTCCCTTTACCGGCACACATTAATATGCAGGCTAATATTCCACGAGCCATTGACACAATAGCGTCCGATTTTCACACTTTCCGCTGTATTTCACACCTTTTAGCATTACGTCACTTACATCATTCATGCTGTGGGTTACACAGTGCGCAGGTTACACCGGTGCAGCCGTGGGCGTAGGTCACCGAGCTGTCTGGCCAACGACGTATACCTACGTTCGCACTTAGTGTAAACAGTTCCGAACATCCTTGATCGATGTTTCATTCAGTAAAAAGTAAGTGTTTGGAACCTTTTAGAGAACTAAGTGACTATGCGGCTTTAAATAATAAACAAATTACGTCGGATTGTTTAAGCGTTGGATGGTAAGAGGATGTTTTAATTCTTACTTGGTACTGCTTCATCATGATAAGTGGGTTGAATAAATGTTCATGTTTTGTTGGTCTTTGCCGAGAAGTAAGACAGTATATATAGTTAGGTACAAACATATTTTATTTCTGATACAATACTTTATCGTAGTGTTTAACTTGCGTCCTATAAAATATCATACATATTGTTTTAAAGCCAAGCAACATCCTCAGGAACAAACATTATGAAAGCCATACTATCTAACACTCCTTTACATTATTTACTTAGCCGACTCGCGGAGCGGAGACATCCGCATATACAAGTACGTATATAACATTTGAAAGTACGGGAATGTCATTTAACATTATAATGACGCGATTGGTCCACTTTATTGAGAGTTGCGTAACGCCGGAATGGTGTCGTGATGGTGTCACGTTGCGAGTCTGTCGGTGTGGAGACGCCTGCGTGTCTAGGAACACTGATAATTTGTTGATAATTTGCATACTGATTATAAGAGTCAACTTGGGCACATGGATATCATGCTCGTGAATTAAATCGAGTTTTTTGGTGGAATAAGTTCACCTTAGATTATTTTACCCAGGTGGTAGAATTCGACATAAGTTGTGAGATTACTTCACTTTGAATTATTTTCACCTATATAATACCACTAAAGTAATGTGATTACATTTATTATAAGCTACTTTTGACTCTATTTTATTTTGGCGATGGTTAAGAAACAAGCAGCGGTGGCTGATTAGATTAATTCCAATAAATACACACTTATAGATGTGTTAATTTATTGAAAGTTACATTAAGTACCGATTATGATCGACTGATTTATGTTAAACTCATCACTTTATCATCTCCAGTGACTTTTACGCCGGAAATGGCGTAAACCAAGTAAAGCCTATTTTATAGGTAGTTACAAGTGGATGAGTTTTCCATTGATTTCTAGTTCATTAATGGCCCACATGTTAATAGAGGTCGGACGTCGGTAGAAAGCGGCTTCCGATCGATAATTATCACTGTTATAGAGAAGGGTGATAATTATCAGTGTTACAGAAAACGGCGATAATTGGGAGTTAATCTGTTTGTCCGACATCTGTTACGTGTTACTCGTCACACCGAACGTGCGAACTGCCGAATTATGTAGCGGTCTAATGTGGAGATAAATTATAGACGTGTTCTAATATTAGATTAGAAAGAATTCATGTTTGTAAACCATTGGTTACAATTGGCAATTCTGAACGTATATTTGAAGCTTTTATTGGTTCGAATATCGTTTAGTGATTTCTGATTGGTTTAAGTTATTGGGGTTTAAATAAAACAATTATAAAAACAACAAAAGCCTTTTTAAGGCTAACAGGTTTAAGTTATTATACCTAGTTTACATTTGTCGGAAAAATGAGTGATATAAGTATGAAACATGCGCTAATTTGTGTGAATAAGTGATGCCTCTGACTACTGCAGTAAACTCTACTCAAGTTTTACTCAACTTTACTCAAGCCGTGGTTATAGTTGAGTTATTGTGGTTAGCTTTTCTCAAGTGTTTAATTGTTTATTGGTCAGTTGTTGTGATGTCCGTGTTCTAATGAAGTGGTATTCTATTGGTCAGCGGTTGTGGTGAGTCCGTCTGTACTCCCGTAGCCACTTCAACGTGGTGGCGAGCGCCTCCTCGTCCTCGCACCGCAGCTTGTGGCACTGTCTCCGGCGAGCTGGTGGCGGGTGTCTGAGGAGATGTACAGGCCATGAGTAATACAGGTACACATTTAAACTTAAAGGGTTTTAGATAAGCGATGTTTGTACTTTTCCACTACGACGGAACTGAACGGAGCGGCGCTCAGGTGCCCATCTCTAAATTCACATCAAAAGACATCTTTCAGATTCAGAATTTGGCTGCAGAAAGGACCTCAGGAATCTTTGGAGGTCTGGACCTAACGTTTGGACCTACTTTCTCCTCAATATAGAAAAATACGAATACACTTGCATGATTAAATGAATAGCACCAGGATTTTTTTTAAGCCCACACCAAAAATATTTTTTTCTTAAATCATGTCTTAGTAGATATTAGAGAATTATATTATTTCTCACTCGTAAGGCGTGTAGTTGGTGTCGGAGCGCAGCTCGCACAGCAGTCGGCGGCGGCAGCGCTCGCTGATGACGGGCAGCGCCGCCGCGTCCGAGCGCCGGAACACGTTGGAGGAGTACCTGGAACAGGGGTCGTTTATCTCTCATTACGTACTTCAATTATAAATAAACGATTTATCATTCATTGTTACAGTCACTTTCAAAGTGAATAAAAAGTATTCCCTAGTAGATGAATGCCCAACTCTAAGGAACTCTTATTCGAGCTCTAAAGGCCTTCTATCTAACATCGAATGACTGAACCCACAGCTACCTAAGGTTCTAGACACACATACCTCAAAGCAACCTTCGTTTCAGACGTAGCACTCCACTCAATCACAAAATTGCAACTTCTTACAAGATAAACGTATCTTTGCAATATTATATCTCAAGTCACATAAATAAACATTACAAAAAGAAAATGTAAATACGCGAACGGGACGGCGCACGTGTCGGTGGAGCTTACACCACACTCCACTTTCTTTACGTCTTGTGCAACGCAGTGCGTGCATACCGCCTTCGGTTACCACTTACCCGCCTGCGGCCGGTTATGTGATTTATGCGTGTCACTGTTATGAGTTGATTACTTGGTATTTACTCGTGAATTAGATAAGTAAGTAATGCTACCGATAGCAAGTCTTTATTACTACGACAGTCGGAACGTAATAGATTATGGAGTAGAAATATATCCGGGATTGAATCCCACGGAAAAGCGAAGAACTTACTGCGTAAGTTCACTATTTTGTGTCGATTTTTGGGGATCAATTCTGCTTAATAAAGTTAAAATTGTCTATTAATCCTACCAATATTATAAAATCGAAAGTTTTTGAGGTCTATCCATCATACATCCATACATCCATCATACTCTGAACCCTGCGATACAAGCTAGCTTAGTGCAGGGTTCACTGTCTCACTTTCATCCATAAATATGTACTTCATTTAATAGTCGAAACATTGTAATTGAAGATGTAAAATTCTTTTTTGGCTAATAAATCATTATTTATTTATTTATTTTATCTTACATCCATACATCCAGAAGGATGTATGGATGTATGTTTGTTACTCTTTCACCCAAAAACTACTGAGCGGATTCGGATGAAACTTAACAGAATAATACCTACATGGAATACATTTTATCCCCAAATTCTCACGGGAACGGGTACAACGCGGGTGAACGTGCGGGGTGCGGCTAGTTGGATATAAAATTGTCTTTTATTTACGGACAAGTTGTCGAAGTAATCGAAGCCAATCGAAACTGAATTGATTTGAAAAACAATTGATTCGGCAGAATTGATACCATAATCTAAGCATTTCTAAACCTTAGGTATTTCCAATCTGTTATTAAAGTTTCGCAACAACTTTTCCGTCGGCCAGGTGTCCAAATTACATAAACGGCCATAATAATCGAAATCTGTTTAGAAGTGATATTATACGACAATACGCGGTGAAACTTAATTAGTTGTTTTCGGTCATCATCGGTCGAGACGAGTGACGCGGAGTGCCTCATCATCGCTTTCCAATGGGGGCGAGATGATGAATTGTGATATTTAGGTAATTGTTATAAATTCTTTCAACTGAATTTGAAAGAGCAAGGTTCTTTCAACTCGTTTGAATGTTAATCTCATGTTGATCTGGATGTTTACTTTGCTTGAATTACATAACGCGATTACGTGACTTACAGATTTTCAATTTAAAATAACTTTGTTTCTGCAACAAAATATGAAACCGCGGGGCGCTGCTAGTTCATAATATAGTAGCTTTATAATCAATACCTTTAATGAATGTTCCTGTCTCAATAAAACGCATGGATTATGTCGTGACTGCTTATTTCCATCAGTACGTTATATCTTTAAACGGACACATATATTTAAATGCGCACTCGCTCTATAAATTAGCAATAAAATTATGAATTATCGTAAAAAGTTATCGCAAACGCATCTATAACAATGAGTTATGTTTCCGGCACACACGAGCTAATTGATTACCCCTAATAAGTATTAATGCAAGTATCGTGAACATTACAATTCGCGTGATTCGATCACAATCGCATGTGAGCAATCAAATAAAGTTATTATCCATCTACATGTGTTACTTAAACCCACATAAATTCGTTATCTAGATATGTCCAGAGTTTACATAGAACAATGTTTCATTATGTTGGTGAAGATCGAGCACTTCCAGTTGACTATATCTGAGTATGGATGGATACAAATTAATGAAGCATTTACTTATCATTAGAGGTACTACGAGTATACAGTAACCGTAAGGAACAGTCTCGCTATGTGTTCAAATGTGTTTAATTACTTGTTGCATCTCGCATGCACTACTTTAAAACTGTTATAAAGCAAGAATAAGTGGTAAATTAATATATTTCAATTTGACCGCTCGAATCTTGTGTAGGGTTAGGCAAAATGTTCCGGAATAAAATTTTGGATTCTTTGAAAAAGTATTTATAAAACACTATATTAACAAACCCCGTCCCTTAGGGGTACACCAACATTGGTTGTAGTCAATGTTATCACTACGCTTTATAGATATCAGATCGTATGTCCTCAAACCCCCGGACGCTGTATTTTAAAAAATCAATAGATAGACCCAGACAGATTCCCACACGGTTAGTTAGACCCAAACTAAGCTCTAGGACTGTATTATGGAATCTTACTTATTGATACTATTACATATACATACACAAATACTTTCTATGCGTTATAATTGACACCTAGGCGTCGTTGTCATTTGAAAGCATCCTCACCCGTTGTCCACTCCTGTGTTTTCAAGGGTGATGATGCTGGGAGTGAGCGCCGATATGATGATCCCCACCGGGATGAACGCCGTCAACATCCGCAGGATGTCTTCCCAGGGGCTGCCTCTGGAACAAATTACTTTACCATTAAAAAATTAACAAAGATACAGATATCACCTGTTTTTTAAATGATTAAAATATTAACACACTTATTTTGATTATTATAGATACAATTTAATTCATTAGATTCAGACGCGAACCATTTTGAATCTCATATTTTTTCTATACATATCTTCGCTAAACATTTTTGTCTCATAATCAGGATCCATTGGACGCAGCGAAGAGGTTTCCATGTCTATGGAGTCTTTAGAGTGCTTTTCCACCAAAATCATGCTACGTATGGTATAACTAGTAGTAGTAGTACATATTTAGCTTAACACCTGAGTACACGTTGTTCAATTTGTTGTCAGTAAATTCGTAGCCAAGTGTGGAATAGACTATCCATTTCGTGGTGACTAACAGGACATCGGTACACTTGGATTAGATCGCTAGACATTGCATAATACATATTGCGGTATTCTGATTTCAAATAGAGATTACCATTGACGCGTTATGTCCATCTTTAATGTATTCGTCTTGAAACCAGTTCGCTAAATTATTAATCGATTTGTTTATCATAATCGATACGAGACGTTACCAATAATAATGTAATCGATCGGAACACGTCCGGTTCGGGAGAAAGGAAGTATCGATGTAGTAATTAGCTGTACCTACTGAACGGTTTCTGCTTAAATCAACAGTGCATAGTGTTACATTAATGTCCAACTATTACAGATAATTGGGTTTGGCTCGATTTACTTTCATATTATCGCCATATTTTAAGCCTTAATGATCTGTTTTAAGCAATTATTAAACGATTCATAATTTTATTGACAAACAGATAATGTTATAACCATAACTGCAAAGAAAGATAATTTTTAAATAATTTTCAGTTTCTTATACAGTAGATCATGTTTTTATATTGTATGAAAGAAAGTAGACATTGTCCTCAATAACATATTAAGCTTGATTACGTATTTCCATAGTAATTGATTGAGATTGAAAAGAAGTAGTAATTGCTTTGAAAAAAAGATATATGTACTTAAATCTACTTCTTATAATTCCTTACCGTTTCTTCAAAGAGTTCTCCTTATGCCCTTCACCGAACTCTGGCCCAAATCCGTCATGAGCGACCGCAGTGAGCTCGCTCCCCGGCTCTCTGAACGGTTCTTGGTACGAGTACATCCCTCCCGCGGGAATCCTCACGGGGACCTCCGCTGTCGGCTTGGTCTCCAAGGAGTCGAGGCCGGGATGCCAGTAGCCGGTCGGGCGGTCCTGGGGCCAAGGGTCTTTGGGGGAGGATATGCTGTTCTCAAACTTGTACGGATACGCTGTGTGGGTGTGCTGAAGCTGCGGAGGAATGTAGTACGGAGATCTGTAGTCTTTTGTTGGACTGGAAGGAGAAATGAAAGTTTGATTAATATTTTTAGTTAAGAAGACACTTGTATTAGAAAATGTCAGATGGCAAGGAGTTTATATTTCACAAGTTATTCCTACATGATCATGAAAGTAAACATGTTTTACTAGTAATAAAGAATTTATTCTTAGCATCGTGATGGCTATCCTTAGGTGTGGTTGATAGTGTTAGCAATTGCCAAACAAGTCCATAAAGGTACAATAAAACTGTTTGCATGGTGATTATATTATATAACCAGACAAGCAGTGCCCCGGTTTTATCCGTCTGTGCCCGTTCTCGTAGAACTCCCCGTAGAATTCCATCAAACAAAAAAAATATCTTCCAATAGATTCAAACAAACTTTATTCTATAAGTATACATTTTAGGAAATATGCCCACCTGACGAACCCTGCCGCTGGTTTCCTCACGACTGGAGCGTATGACTCAAAGCTGGACCTGGTCGGGAGCACCTCCACGATGCTGCCCAGATGAGGACTCGGTTTGAAGTCGTCCGGCACCTTTGCCTTCTCTTTATCACTGAAACGTTCTTTCTCAGAACCAGTCTCTCCGAAATTTTGTATTCCCATGCCAGAAGGACTGGTCTCTCCAAAGTTTTGTACACTTTGTTCCAAGTTGTGTAAACTACCTATATTCTGTTTCTCTGCACCTGTTTGACCAAAACTTTGCTTTCCCGTTTCGCCAATCTCTTTTTCAGCTCCTGTTTCTCCAAACGTCGCCTCTATTTTCCATACCGTGGCTTCCGACTTCGACTTGGTGGTGTCGTTGTCCGTGGTGTTGGGCGTGGGGGTGGCGACGGGGAACAGCGTGGTGACGTTGGCGAAGGCCTCAGGGCCGACGTCCTCATTGCTGTCCACCACCTTGTGAGCGACCGCTGAGGACACCAGGATGCTCCATAGTATTAGCTGGGGAGTGGGGATATATATATGGATGTTACTTGAGTGGTTGTGGCTTAGTTTGAATAAACTACAAGTTCGTCGTGGCGTAGTTTGAGGACGTTATGTCTCGCGTCCGTTAAGCAAATTCCAATCGAATAATTATAACATGTGATAGACAGTTCCGTAACCACGATAACTTTATAGTTCTGTAAATACCCAGCTTATTTCAGTATGAAAAGTGAGTTTATTTGCTAATTAAAAACGTCGTTTAATACCAGGAATGAAAGCACTAAAGGTTTATTGACAGTAATTACTATCCCATAAATTACATTTTAATCCAAACTTTTACTTGTCTCCTTATTAATATAAATGCATTAGACCCAATGCCGTGTGATGTTCTCAAAGTCCGAGTTACGATCTGATACGAGTCGTGAAAGCGAAGGTCGGGAGGCGAGAGGGCACGGTAGGGCACCTCCGAGCACAGTGTAGGTACTTATACTACAATACTACACAGTCACTGTTCGGTAATCTGCGGGAAAACTTCGTACTAACTATTTGGCCATCTTTGCTAATAATACATAGTGACTATCAGACAATCTGTGATAGTAGTACGTAATCAGCATGGGCTAAGCTGCGGTAACTATATAGTAACTATGAGATAAACTGCAGTTATTGTGTAGTGAGTATTATCTCTAGTGGGGTAATACGACGAAGTCTAACGAAGTATAACATCATCTGTTGTTCAAGTTACAAGGTGAGTTCAGCCGATCGCTAAGCCAGCCACAGCTTTATGTATCAATACTTAATATAGAACACGAACACTTTCATGATAGGAAAGATTGTTTATAGTAGGCGGCACTAATGTCGCAGTAACTTCTCAGGAATTGGACCGGAACTCTATCATATTACGTAATTCAGGAATTCTTATTTATTTATTACTTATTAAGATTCTTGAGGTTTATTATCCTTCAGGCAATGAACGAATACCAATAGCCCACGGAGCGGTGTGAACTTATAGTTAGTTAAGTTTATATAGTGATATAAGAAGGAAAAACACCGCAAATTGATCCATCCGTTTAAGAGCTAAGGTGTCACGGACACACACACACACACACACACACACACACACACAGGCACCGATAACAAACTTATATCCCCTCTTTGTAGTCGAGGGCTAAAAACTCATATAAGATATACAAAAGAGTCTGTTATAATACCAATCTACTCTAACCAATTTATCAACAGCTCCACTAGTTGTCTATTAACCTACACTGGGTGCCACTTCTTCTCGACCCAAAGAAGCCCAAACTGATGAATAAGGCACCCCGAGGCGACTCCCGCCTGCCGTCTCATCTGGTAATTAAATAAGAAACCCTCGCGACCTCCGACATCGCTTAGTGATAACATCGCCTACAAACAATTAGGCAAGCACTTTCATTAATACTTTTAGACTCCTGGCTAGGGTGGCCATGATGCCGTGTTTTGGTAGACAGTACGTGGCTTTTACAGTTACAAATTTTGTACCTGTAATAGTAATAATATTGATAGAGCTGGTACGGGACACTTATTGATTAGTATTTTTTGTCAGTGGTAAATATTGTCTTACTTATATTTATGGCAATGTGTCCTTTTTAAGACCTATTTACACAGGTCAGTGATTGACTCGAGATGATCGAATTCGAGAGAGTGTAAATTGGTAAAGATTGAAATAAACAAAAAAAAAATTTGTACTGAGCTTTATCATTACTGCGTTTGGATTAACTCTGTTTATTTTTTAGTTCATTTATATTAAATAAACTCGTGTAATTTGCTATCTGAATAGGGTTCTAATAAACACGTTATAAAACAAATTACCGCGCAGACATTTTCTTTCAATAAATCTTCCTGAGTTATGTCTTTTGTGCGTGACAAATTAAAAGATTTATGGCTATTGGTTGTTTATAAAATATGGTTTCAGTTTGTCTAAGTTGGTTTTTCAGGGCAATTCGTTTTTGACATAGAATCAAAAAGAAGCACTTTTTTGCCCTATTTAAAACACTGTAAATTCATCTTCAAGCCAACATAAATAAACATAAGATACAAAAAAAGGTAAAGTCCTAAAAACTACGGAAAAATGGTTCCCCCACATTCACAGTATAGTTCGCAAAAACAACGAGACATAAAAACAAAAGTACGAAATAACTGGTTGTTAAATAGTAGTCTGTGATGGTATCTATCCATTACTGAAGATGTGAGATGTAGCCGATGGAGGATGATGTGACACAGCGGGTGAAAGGTGCGCGTTACGTAACGGAGCGGGTTCGAGTCTCGCCGGCCGTAAGGTCAATGTGAATTGATTATGTTATTACGAAATTCTGATTTAATATTTGAAGTGAAAAGTTTTCTATAGTTTTAGCCGACTTTGAAACGGCCTTTACGTCATGATGCTAAATAAGGCTTAGTTTTAAGCAGGCATATTAAATATCTTCTACGATTTAATTCACATAATTAATGTAAGAGGTAGTTGTAGCTCAGTGAGGTGCTGCATGGACGTTACAATATGGATGGGGGTTAGTTTCGCTATGCTCGATTCCCGCTATGCACTGATCATAAAATACCTAACAAAAAGTGCCGCTATGCACGGAATCAGATTCTTGGACAGTCGAAAGGAAAATGCTTAAGTTTAAATAAATAAAAAATTAAATAAAATACTCTCTTACTAGTTTCACTAACTACTTATTATTTTTTTATAACTAAGTAAACAGTATTCGTGTTAATCAATACATAGCTTAAACCGTCAACACCAAAACAACGAGTTTTTTGGGTTACCTCTTCCGGGAATTTGTACCTGAGTGTTAACTTTTGTCCTTGAATAGAAAGAGATAGTAGGATTGCAATTTTGGTGCATCTTTATTTTACTGATAAGCGTAATTAGGTTAGTTCGTTAGTACGTCTGCAATCATGTCGGACGCAAGTTCTTCCCGTGGTCTGGTTAAAAATTATACAATAATTGATAGTAGACGTGGTGGAAAGACTTTAGGCCCATCTCGTAGCCAGATTTGCCATCTCGTAGCTACGAAATGAGAAAAGTGTTTTCCCATCTTGTAGCTAGCTACTAAATGGGAACGATCTATTCGGTAGGTTAGGGTTATTTTTTTTTTTTACTAGTTCTTTTTCCTAAATAAGACTTTCGAATTCCTATTTCGTAGCTAGCTTCGAATCGGGATTATTTCTTCCATTTGGAAGCTAGCTACCAAATCTGGCTACGAGATGGGCCTAAAGGGTGGAAAGACCCTGTTATATACCAGACACAATTACCATTTTGTAAGACAAAATAAAATAACTGTTGTCTGGCAATGTGTAAATAAAAGAAGTAATCTTGATTTTGAGTTGATTAATGTTTCATAGCGTTTTTATATTTTTAATCAAAATATACGCAATTCTTAAATTTAAATTAGATTTTTATTTACCAAAACAATTTTCCTCAAACTATGCAGTCCCAGGCTAGCTTTAAGAGAAATATTACTTATAAATATTAGATTATACTTTAGAAACACTTTTCTATCGAATTGTACCTTCCATTGTTAAAGGTAGCACTGAGAAATTCAGTGCAAAGCGGCACTTTTTGGTAGGTATTTAAAGATCAGTGCATAGCGGGAATCGAGCATAGCGAAACTAACCGTATGGATGAGATGTCAGATACAGTTCAATCGTGTTTAGTTTCCGGCTAGAAGTAGGTAAGTAAGTTGGATAGGTTAGTGGCCAACCCTAGTGTCGGAGAAGTGACCTGAATTATCCTTCTCCAGCAAAGACCTCGTTCAATGAAGATACAATGAAGAAGTACAGTGAAGAGGATTAAGCTATAATAAATAACGAAAGCTTTTAATCCCTAACCGAAAAAACCAATAAGTAGGGCATCAAAAAACTAAGTAAGTACATACTTAAGTCCTTGCATACAATCGATCGTTTATTAAGTAAGTACATAATAATGTTAAACAAAGTACTCGGCAGGTGCGGCCTGCGACCAGTGAAAGTGATGGCACCCCTCCCCCCTCTAGAAGCCCCCTCCCCCTCTAGAGGCCTTCGAGCCGGTTATGGGATATGCAATTACTATGACATGCCGGGGATTCTTGAAAATTACATGTTTATGACGCGGCGGTGATCTCTCTATCATCTACAAGATTATTGATGGGTAAAGAAACGTAACAATTACAAATATTGAATAAGTAATTTAATAGTCATTAATACTACGAGTATTATTTTCATTTAAGACAAGAAGAGATACTTATAGTTGGAAACTTAAAAGAGTTTATCCAATTACCTTTTCTATAGGAGATTGAGTGTGAGAAGGCAGTGAGTTAGTGAAAACGACGTCGCGTAAAAGGGCTCTACTTTACTAAACTATATTTGTTTTGACGGGTTTCACGCCCGAACTCAGAGACATAAAAGGCACCTTAGTAGAGATTTAATGAGTGACTCTGACGTGTATTGTATGAAAAATTACTTCAATTAGCTTAGTGTCGATTTAATGGATTATGGACATTAACGTAAATTTCAATTAATAGTAAAATAGTAAATGTATCTATCAAATTTGTAGACGAAAAATGTTCAGTGATTTCATTTCCTTCATACCCCATCATAAATAACAAATGAATCTTCTTTTCCTGTTCATTACATAGTCGTGATTGCATTTGTAAGCAATAGATTGTTACCTACATGCAATAAGATCATCAAGAGTCTATCAAAATGAATAGATGTAGGTACGTGTAGCGTTTCGCACCGCACCGGCTGCCGTGCTAGCACTAGCACTACCGGCACTAATTCCACGAAAGAAATTAGGAATTAACAGTTCACTTTCCATTTTCCTTGTAACCTAATGGAGTGCGTTATAACGTACGCTTTAAATTATAATATAAGTACAATTTGGTCTTTAAAAATATTGAGCATACTAAGGGTGCGTTTTCATAGAAGCGTACCGGAGCAGTGCGAAGCCCGGAGATTCTCCAATCACAGCGCATTAGGGTTGTCAAACAACGTGTTGACATTGTGAAAATCTTTTCGTTATGCAGTTAAGGTCCGCACATCTCCGCTCCGCGTCAGTGGAAACGTAGACTACTAACCTACCATTATCAACCTTATATAATACTTACAAGTAGCTTGAGAGTTCCCCATAGATGTCTGACAAACTACTCAAGTCCTCAACATCTTCTTCGGCGGACTATACAATATCGTTCTAGCGTTAACTATCCGAATTTATAGGTTAGGTACCTACGTGATTTACCAAAACCACTGATTTACGGTAGCTTCCGAAGAAGAACTTCCTTTACTGTAATGTACATTTCTATAGTTGTATTTAATTTACCGCTGTAGGTAATACACACAAATAAAAGTGACGACGTCCCAAATACCAAACCAAAAAATATAATATGTGTGTATAATAAAGCATGTAAACTCAACCTCTTCACATAACAGTTCGTGAAGTAGGTCCCACCTCGGACATTCCAGTATCGGAATCGATTATACAACCGCTTCGATTCCGGCTGTAACCGAAAATCGAGGTACAGCTTAATAAGTAGTTACTATAGTGATCGAGATGAGAGCGCGCGCGGCCGGCGGGCGGCGGCGGACCCAGCGCGTGTTATCATTCATTTTATACTTTTATAATATATCTGCGTGTGACCGAACGCGAACGTTGCGCAACACTATCTGGGTCACTAACTGTCTGTTGACGATTCACTTTCGATCTTTCATTTTTTTTAATGTTGGTTAATAGAATTGAAGAAAAGTATTTGTCAGAAAAGCAATTGATAAAACAATTAAGTCATAGATATAAAAAAAACATTATCAAAGAATTTCAATTTAGTGCAGGTGTTTATGACTTGTGTATCTACTGTATTGTAAAAAAAAGATATTTCGTCATTGGGAGATTTTTTGTAAAAACGCTATGCCTACAACCAATACCGAATGATGATACCGAACCGAATGCTGAGTACCGAATTAAGGCCTGCACAGATGAGAGACAGTTCCTTCGCAAAACAAAAGTCTCTAAGGAGACTTAATGTCCATCTAAGAACTAGAACTCAGTCCCTGGTCTACACAGGTCTTTATTACTACTAAGCAGGTACAATTTTTTTATTAAAATTAAAAATACTAATACACACTACATTATTGTTAATCAGTTTAAACATTGTAATCACAATAAAACACTTGAAAGTCTAATATTTATCTTCAGTTATTGTGACCGAGCTGACGTAATGTTCGCAGTACTTGAAGTACTTCGTAAATCGTTGTTACGAGGAATCCCGCGATATCAGATCAGCGTGACTTACAAAACACAATCTAAGATTGAGGAAGTATCATATTATGTTTAGAGAGAAAGTTATTTGTTAATTTATTAAGAAAATGTGAATCATGCTCTTCCTCCTAACAAAGTGATTGTAGCGAAACTTTATATGTCATCATCTGTTAATAAACTCTCATCGTCTTTGATAAATTAACTAGCGATCAATTTAATAATAAATTTTGTTCTACTACCTTTCACGTGAGACAGCAGTTAAGTCCTCAGTTATGGAGTACGGAGGTTGAGATGTTATCAAGTAAGATAAGTACGAACCAAAAATGTAAGTAAATAGAAGCACTGATAGACAAGGCAATTAATAGACATTTATAAAGTGACCGCTTCGCTTTGCTTCTTGTTAACAGAACTATGATGATATTAGTAACTTTCAGGAGGACTCAACTTTTGTTACCCAAAGACCGATTTCAAAATGTGTAACTAAACTTTCCATAAAAAGTGTAACACTCACCATTCTTTCCCTGGGCGCCCATTAAGTAACTGCGGGTGATGTCGAAAGGCTCTTATATTTATAAATATCGTCCAGTAATCTGGGTTCTATTGTCGCGGTGAAAACAGTGGTTGGTGCGCATGCGTGCGCGGAGGCCTAGGGCTCATTGTCGGTGGTCGGCCGCCGCGACGCTTCCACCGTGTTTAACTAAATGGTGCCTAATCTTCTGTACAGTCGGGGTGGCAACTAGACGACACTCTTATGAGTTATTCATAACGATAATCAGTAACTGTATTAATCATACATTACATTGTCAATCATTACATATCTCTGAGTACGGGTCTAAGGCTCATAAGAATATTTTCTAGTCTCGATCTAGCTTTTTCCACTTGTCTATCGGATCCGGATTTTAATCGGGTGTCGCCACAAAATCTACCTACTAGGATTTAAAGGGCAGGTTAGCTCAGGAAAGCTCCAACTATGCCACTCTTTGGTTACCAGAAAACCCAATTGGTATGCATAGGATTAATGTTACAAAATGTTGTCCTAAGAACGAATGCACACACGGTTCTTAGACTGCTGAAGTTATAGCCTATGCTGGTGTAAGTTGGTCAAACCTATGTTTCCACAAAAATAAATCAAGCCAGCTATATTTGCGTACCCTCACTGTACCTATTTCAGAGGTGTTATGTCTTTCACCCATTGTTTGCTTTCCGTTTACATAACAAGTATGTACATGTGCTTGTGCAAATACAAACCTACATATAAATAGTAGTAGAACCATTCAGTTAATACTAACGTACAAGAAAAACTATGTTTAAAAAGGTAAAAAATACTTTTAATCACATCACATTGTTTTTATATTAAATTAACTTAAGTAAATGCCTTATTGTACTTACATTACGCTTCATTCTTCTTCTAATTGACGTATTCTAGATGTCCTTAACATCTCACCAACGTTTGAACAAACACAATTATTTATCCAATAACAGGGTGCCTTTCAACCTGAACTACTGATCTGTTGCTATACTATACAGGGTGATTTCGGGGTCGTGATCCCAACCATTTTTTTCTGACTCAGTAAATAAATGATTGCGATGCTACCTGTATTTATTTTAATTTAAACAAAGATGGTTCGTTATTTACGTATTTTTATTTAAAAATTATTATTGACTCAAAATAAGTGGTCACCCTACTTTTAATATTACTTGACATAAGTTTTCTTGGGAAATAGTAGGGTGACCATGATCTCGAATTATCGCAGTTTTTTTTGCTGACTAAAATAAGTCGCTGGTGTACTGTTAGTCCTAACCTATCGTGATGCTTAGGAGAAAGTAAGTTAAATGCTTCTTTCTTGCTCCACGACCCCGTAATCACCCTGTATTCTAAACATATTCAAAGTAGCCTAACAACGTAAAATATCGATGGTAATCGATCAATCGTATTCATACATTCATTTCAAGTAGGTCAGTGGTCAATTCTATTAGATCAATAGTATTAAACGCAGTAAAGAATCGAAGCACCGCATAGTCCTGGTGAATAATCATGTTGAATAACACTTTACAGTAGACTTACTATAATTGCATCTTTTTCCACAATCTTTTTAAACTTTTTTATAAAACAGAAGGAAACTCCCAACATCCGACTGGAAATCTAATTTTTCAGGTTTTTTATCTCTACCAGCCATCTGCCTACAATCAACTAAATCATTGTAGAGCTTAGATGCACGACAAAGAAAGTTTTTGTATGTTTTACACTTATCTATTCTCATCACTAAGAAATAGAAGGAGAGAAAGATGTCTTTCGAGAAGAGAAAGAGGAGGATAAAACATTTGTGTTGGCGAGCATAGTAGCGCTGGTTTGATTGAATTCGAGATGTCCGCTAGGCGTAGTAGGGCCCGGTGTAGGGCAGCACGCGGCGCCCCATAAACCGCTGCGCCGCCTCCGACCGCTGCTCGATCACCATCTGCTGCCGTCGGCTGTTCACCACGGAGGCCGAGTAGAACAGGAATACTGGAACGAATTTGTTTACATTTAATTATTAGTCAGTGAGATGAGAGGCCTTTGCCCAGCAGGCTTATACTTTACTTTGCTTTTTTAATCATTAGTCAAGTAAGTATACCTCGGGGGTCTAGTGGCATGTGCACTCGCCTGCCAAGACTGAGTTCCCGGGTTCGAATTCCCAGGTCAAGCAAAAACATGTTTCTTACTTTTAAGAAAGGACGAAAGTAGTGTAAAGAGTTGAAGAAGATACCGGAGGACGGCGAGAAATGAAAGGCGCTCCGTCGACAGGTTTTAAGTTTAGAAGCCTTACGAGCAAGCAAGACTCACTTGCAAGTTAGTGTACTCACATGCATAGACGAAGTAGAAGGATATGACGGCGCTGATCTCGGGCGTGGCGGCGGGCTCGCGGTTGTAGCTGAGCAGCACCATGCCGGACACGGTGAGCACCGCCAGCGCCAGCGCCTGGCTCCACGCCAACGCCGTCCACGGCCACGTGTACGACGGCTTCTTCTGCAAAGTCAATGATAAAATAAAATAATAATTTATTGCCACAATTAAAAGGAAAATTAAAAAGTCTATATATATAAAAATCAATCGTGGTTCGACAGTCGTAATCCAAGGAAGGTTTAAAGGGTAAGCAGTGACGGAATAAATGCGGATGAAACCGCAGGGCACAGCTAGTCAAATATAAAATTCTCTTTAGTGCTGAGTAGAAGACTAAGGTATCAGCTGGGCGCCCACACGCGACTAACAGCTGACTGAATGTTCGCGAATCACTTGTGGGTGCCGGCTTAATAGGATTGGTACATTTACTTTTTGCTGAAGATACAGTCTTGATTTGCCACTATTGCTAATGAAATGTAAGAACTAAAACTGTTTCTAGTAAGAGAAAACGTAACCAATAAATATAATTTAACCGTAATACTTAAGTATATTTTTAAGAAGCCACTAACAAGATCATTATGCTGCCTCACGCTCCCTAATAATTACCAACCGTATTAAAGAATAAAAATGAATAAATAAAGGAAACTATTTACCGTGAACGCTCCGCAGATGAGCAGGCACCCGAACCCGACCTCCAGGAGCGACACCACCGTGATGGCCGCGTAAAAGAACAGCCTCGACGGAGGCAGCTCCCGGTCCAAGGCTGCCGCCGACCCGTAGACCAGCAGGGATATCGAAGACAAGACCTTGGAAAGAGGTTCTAATTAAATACCAAGAAAAAGTTAATAACCTACCCTTGAATACTTTTAGCATTCTGATGCTGTTAGTCTCACTGAAGATATAAGTATACATGAAATTTGTATATAGTAGCACAAATAATGATAGTACTCGTAATATATGAAAATATACTCGTAAGTATAATTAAAATAGACTGATCTCAAATCTGTCATGTTGAAGTCAACTGTATGTTATTGTTTTAGTCTTCACTCAGCTACTTAGTGGCTCTACCAGGAAGTGTTGAGTTATTATAACTCTAAACAAATGCAACATACTTTAAATATCTCTGTGGTACTTTTTCATAACTTTAGAACCTTGCTACAGGTCCAAGAATTTAAAGAAATAGTAACTCATTCGTTTTACTCTCCACAACTTCAACTCACTGTGCAAATAATACTGATAACTTTCGTCCCCACATCCAGAGTGACGCAGCAACAACAATTGTTCACTGAGAGGCACATTTTTAAAGAATTTTACTGACTACCGACTTTTTACAACTTTATTTACTTTCACGATTATAAAGTCTTTTCTTCACTTCACTTCACTTCACCAACCCGACTAGTTTTATCGACTTCACAGACTTTTACCGTCTGGCTTCTGGCTTTACCTATTTTGTTAATGACTAATGACTTTTAACGACTTTTAATAACTTTTACTGACTTTCCCATATTTACAAACGTTTACCGACTTCACCGACACTGATTTTAAGTGACACTTTCCACGTTAATGTTCAATAATGTTATCGCTGTAATTTCACTGCCGTATCGCCACTCCTTACGCGGCGGTCGCCGTCGTCGTCACAGACCGCGCTACGATTTAATCCTCTATCTAGCAGTTTTCAAGTGTAACTGATTAGATTCCAAGCGCCTTTAATGAAACACTTATCATGCTGGATTCTTGTTGATAAGGATGGCCCTTTATGTGCATGTTTGGGCTGGTAACAGGTATGTTCTTTATATTGTACGGCCGCGTTAGCCTGTAGGGATTTTTACGCAGTTTTCAGTTTTTCTTATAGATAGATTAAAGTTCAAGGAGGGTTTTATCTCAGAATTCTTACGGGAACTATATTATTATGCGATTCTAATCCCTATGGATTATAATCCCTTTCTAATCCCTATGGAGGTGCCAAGTAAAAATATACCCTAAGAAAAAAAAAATTGTTTACCATTGAACAGAGTTTGATTCGAAGATTGGAGATAAATAAAGACATAAGGTCAAGTATGGGCTTCAAACTTGAGGATAAAACCACAAATGACGTAAACCTACAAGAATGGTGGGCGGGTGAAACCGTACAGGGGAGCTAGTTTGAGTATGAAGTAGGAAACAAGTTGTATAACATTATTATACTGCAAATAATCGATAAGTCAATATTATCAGTTGTTATATTTAGTAGGTACTCGTATCTTCCAACGTGTAGCAGTGTTTTATTTTTGGTAACATTCCGTAACGGTGAACCATTTCAAATTCTAAGTATTCAACATGCAAGCACGTTTCGGTGTATAACAAACAGTTTGTAATACGTAGATGAGACTTTATAGTCACAGATAAGTGTAGTTGTAGTACACCCACACAGGTAATCCCCCGGCCAGATATTGCTCTACCTACATATACCTACATTACATATACCTACGCACATACAATAATAATTTATCTCTCCAAATAATATGTGCACAACGTTATCAGCACATCATAGCGAAACTATTGAGTCGGTATCAGTGATAACCTGCGGCGCGCGCGGAGCGACCGCCCGCACTATGTAATCGACGGAATTAGATTATTAGTCGGTATTTACATTATTCTAGTCATTGGAGTCGTGATGGGTGTGCCGATGGTGACCAAGTGCTGCTTCTGCGCCACGCTGCAGACCGGGACCTTGATCATAGGCTATGTGTACACGGTACGTCTTTGTTGTAACGTGACGTTCAAGGTTTATTTGTTTTGGTAATCTGGCTTGTTTTTAGCTCCAGGAATTAAGGTTAAGATGTTGATAGTTGGTTATTAATGTGTTAGGTTATGTGTATCTAAAAAGAACTCATAGCTTTTATACATATTTTTCGAGCACAATTTTTATCTAGATCTTTAATTGCTTTGTATTGCTTGCATGTTTTTTATGTGAAGCGCCTACGTTTTTTATAATAGCAATGCCTGTTTATGTGTTTTGCACATATATTTTTCGTAGTAACACAGTAAACAAAGCCTGAAGTAACTTCATAGCCTAGCCACCTGTGAATAAAAGACTGACCTAAATCCAGGGTGCTCTAGGAAATCTGGAGCATTGTACCTGAAGCGTGTTATATTACTTGGGGTGTGGTCCTTTGCGACCTACATAGGAGAACTAGGAATCATTCATACTCTTTTATTTATTACCCACCTACGTTGTGTCGTGATTGTGCATTATTTGCTTTTATTAACCTACTTAAGAGATTAAATTTAAGACTTGTAACTGAAACATTGGGGCACCCTAATAGCCTAAGCACCCCTCATTCAAGTGATGTAATCAGTGTGAAGAGAGGTCTTTGCCTACAGTAGGACATAACAACTAAAATTCTCTCATCTCATGGTCTCCAGGTATGGGCCCTCCTGGAGCTGACGGTGAACTGCCTGATGGTGACGCTGGTGCCGCTCGGTAAGAACGGCGTCGTCTCCACGCACCGGCTCGCGCTCTACATCGCCGCGGCGGTCGTCAGCGGGACACATCTGCTGTGTTCTGTGCTCCTGGTAGTCGCGGCTTATAAGGTGGGTAAGATTGGAATATAGACCGTATTCTTACAGTGGTTTACAATGGAATATACTTCAATTCAAATAATAAAATGGGTCAAAGCAAATTAGGGCGCCCCTTGGAACACTCGTACGTATACCTCGTTACAATTACAAAAGTTAATGCGAACGAAATGAGTTAAATATAGTACATTATTATATATCTTCTTTATAAAATACCTATCATTTATAGAGCCCTTGGACTCACTGCAGGACAAAAGCTTACTTACGTACTCTTTTACAAGTTAAAAACAAAATCAGTGAATTCGCTGTAGGTTCATGTGTAGGAAATAATGTCCAATTTTTTTTGTTACAGAAATTAGCCTCTCTCACTCTCCCTTGGACCATAGTCACGGGTATCCTGACAGCCTTATTCTTCATCATATCCTTGACTGGCATCAGCCTCGTCCTCCAAGACTCGGGAGAACTCTTGGAGGTGGAAATAGTGTTCATTTGCGCGCACTTCATCAGAGCTTGCATCTCTGTGTACTGTATCGTGGTGGTGCACAGCAGGCACAAACAGATCATGTACGAAGAAGACGAAAAGAGGTTCCAACACTCAGCAAGACTTTATCACCCAGTGAAGATGGAAGATCACGTTTTATAGCCCTTAGTTAGTTTAATTTGATCTAAGGTTAATTAATAAATTATTTATGTAAAGACAGTAGTACTTATTACTCGTATTGAGATATTTTCTTACCATCTATATTACATATAAGTATTTTTTCGGTTTTTCAGTAAACATATTTATTCTGTAGAGGGAAAATACATGTGTTATACAAATTATTCCCATCTGTAAAAGTTTCATTATTCTTACTTTAATAATTTATGACAACTTATTCGTGAATTGGGCTTTTGAAAAAAATTGATTTTTTTAATGTATTTTGTGAGTGTCGCAGACGACAGACTATCCGTGACGCACTTTTTAGTCTGTGAAAATAGAACCTATGTAATGATATGCAGTAACGCACACGACGCGCAAAAATCCGCGACAATCCGCGAACGAATTTTTGTGCGCCGCAGACTCGATCGCACAAAAAGTCTGTCGTCTGCGATGGGCCTTAGTAAGTGAGTTGTATTTCGCTTCATAATTAGAATAACATACCATATTAATTTTTTACGTAAAATGAAACGTAATTCCATCTGTCATCTGACGTCATGTTAACCAAATGTCAATGTCACACTACAAATCATGACATGACGTCACAAGGCATTTCCCTCTCACTTCTTACTATGGCTTTTAGCTTCCTATCTCGTTCTGTCATTTTAGTATGTCAAAGTTGGATTACCGAATTTGATTCGCGTATTTTTCTTTTCGCTTCGCAGAATTATTATAATCAAAACAAAACACAGACAGACGCTCTGACTGACCTACTTTTGTAATTAGCGCAGGGAATTACCTATGTATTGATTTTAGTGCAACCAATATCGAGAAGACTAGTTACTTGTTGAGTGCCAAAAACAGTGAACGTGCTTTGAATATATATTTTTCCTTCAAAGGTAAGGACAAACTTTGTCTTAACTCTCAATAATCTGGAAATAAATATACTTAGCTTATAAATTTTTACCCCTTCACTATTATTTCTGTTATGTATCTCAAAATAATAGATTAAAATCCAGCATTAATTCCATAATTTGCATCTGGATTTTTAACAGATAAGATAATTTGATTAGCAATTAGAAGACTATATAAACTATTTTATACTACAAATTAATCAAACCAGCCTATTATTTATACTGTTATATTTACAGTATTACAGACAATTTTATTATATTCATTATGTGCTAGTGTTTTCCTAAAATATTTGGAACTCAATGTTGTTTTAATCACCCGGCATACATTAATAACTTACTTCCATTGTATGAAAGAAGTTAGTTCTGACTGTGACTTAATTATTCTAAAAGTTGTAGAGAAAGTTAATGTTTTACAATTTATAAGTCCTGCACCCTGAAATATAGTAAGGTATATTACATAACTTATTTGTATTAGTTCATTGAAAGAGACTAGCTTAACAATGCAATTCATACACATGTTTTTACAACTACTATTTACTCCTCTGTTGAATGTTATCATAACACTGATAACATAAACAAACATTTATTCCATTTTATCTTAAGAGAGTTGAGATTCAATTCAATTCAAATCTTTATAGCAAACTTCATTGAGGAATAGTGTTCAGCACTTTCAGAAAAAACCTTTTTGGGCTGATATATAAACCTCGCTTGTCTACATTTAACTCGTGTAAAAAATAATAATGTAAAGCAATAGGCATCAACGATTAGAAATAATAATATAAATATAATCTTTCCTAATATCAAGAGCTATTAATATCTGTACAATTTCATAACAAATAGGTGGGAAGGCCATTTAATATGTTTTTTAAACATTGATTAAATAAAATTAAGTAGGTATTTCAGTATTATTAATTTACTCATTATTTGTTACTAGCAGTGCCTCGCGGTTTTACCCGCGTTGTGCCCGTTCCCGTTGGAATTTCGGGAATATTTTTACATAAAAACCTTCCTCTTGAATCACTCTACCTATTACAAAAAACTGCATCAAAAACCGTTGCGTAATTTTAAAGATTTAAGCATACAGACAAACAGACACGAAACAGAGACGACTTTATTTTATACTATGTAGTGATACTTATACTTATCATATATTATATACCGTCTGTTATGCATTAGTTCTTGTATCAGTGAAATAGCCAAGCCACCAATTATGACTTATGCAGAGTCCAGGCCAGGTTAGGGCTTGTAGAGTATGTACCTAGAGTTAAGCTTGAATCTATATGGCATTTGATAGACAGTGTAAGCCATAATAAGAATAAGAATAAAATAAGCCAAAAATAAAAATTGAAATATACACAGAGATAAAATTAAAATACAAGGAACTTGGCAAAAGGCTGTAACTCAATCGAGGTGCCATCTAAGCAACATTCAACATGAAAAGGTTTTTGAGATATCATTGTCAAAAAAATGTTTTTTATTCTGTTTTATTTCGAATAAATAATAATCGATAGGCACGCGGGCGAAATCGCTGGTCTTTATTAATTGGTAGTCATTTATTTCAAACACTTCAGTGAACTAGACTTTGCTCTAATAAAAAGAATAATCTAATTCGGACTTTCGACCTTGAGATGTGCGTAAAATGACTCATCTCTTGGTTGGATATAATGCTAATAAAAATGGCAAGGGGCCGTCCATAAATCACGTGATGTTTTTTTTGCCATTTTTTGACCCCCCCTCCCCCTTGGTGATACATCGTGAGGTTTCAGTCAACCCCCCCCCCCCCCCCCCAGCCTATATCACGTGTATTTTTTTTCATATCTACAAAACTTTGCAACCACATGAATAAAACACAGGTTTAATGGATATAGATTATTTAATAAAGAAAATGAAGGATCACAATTACTTATAACCAAAATTAATGTTCAATGCAGTAGCAATGAAAAAATTACTAAATTTAAAAAAAAAGAATTAAAAAGAAATTAAACGTCTTCGGACCACGGAATCATGACGTTGTCTCCTACGCTTACTACCGGCAAAGCGTCGCAAAGTTCGAGTGGCCAAAAAACGAACTAATAAAAAAGTGTATTGAACAAATTATTACGCCGCTTTTGGTTTTGTATTCCGAAAAAAAATACACGTGATATTTGCTACAACCCCCCCTCCCCCGTGGTGATGTTTGGTGATTTTTTTAAAGACCCCCCGCCCCCTTTTGAACCTCACGTGATTTATGGACGCCCCCCAAGTACATTGTTACGGGCGTCGGGCGCGTACTCAGAGTTTGGATCCATACATGGGTTCTAAAACCCGCGAAATATTCAAAAATATTTTTCGCCACTATTAGTATTTTACGTAATTCATTTACCTACCTTGTTTCACCTTTAATACCTAGTTCGCACATTAATATAAATCTTAAATACAATGATTCGCGGGCTATAAATCTGTTTTTGGCACCGAAACGTTTTCAAGGCTGTTTTTTAATTGGTCCATAAATGCCTTTACACTACAGACTCCTACTGACTATAAAGCCGACTTGGCGGGTCTGGGTAGTTTTATGGCGATGTGTTAGTGGACCCGTGTACTTTTCATTTGTTTTAGATGAGCGTTGAATTAGTAACTAGTGTGCCAGTTCGGCGGGCCCCAATTAAAAGTAAAACAGCCGCGCCCGTAGCTTCACTGTGTATAGGCCTTTACGTATTTCTGGTTTAGTGAGTTCCTATTTAGGTATCTGCCCCAACCATTAATTAGACTGGCCAATACCAAACCTTGGAATGTTGCTATGCTAAGCTAACATAAACCTAAGCACTTCGCTTTAATTTAATTTTTTTTATCGGGCGCTTCGGCCCCTTTACAGGAGCTTCTGTGGCCAGCTGCCGCTGGCTGGGTAGGATCTATTGATCAATCTCTGTTTAAGTGGCCTAAAGTTTATATCCCATATGTGACCACATGTTAGATAACAGCTCGAATAAAATTAATTGCTGAGCTGTTAACTAATTGTTTTTTCATTCTCAGTTTAAAGCCTACAGCCTAGAGCTTAGTTTGGGTCTAATTAACCATGGCTGAATTTGTCCGGGTAATATAAATGCGAAGGTTTGTAAAATCCTATGCAAATCTTTAAAATCGAGGTCCAACATGCAAAATTAAATTCCAAACCCAACACTTTTCCCGCAGCATAAATGGCTCACTCATATGAAATTAAAAGCTCTCAAACCAGATGGAGTGGTTGGTCTGTCGATAAGATAATTGCGACATGAACACTCGCAATTACATCGATATATTGCGGCCTTCAATAGGTCATTGTCGCCGTACTAACTGTTGTATTAGTCGGTAATCTGTGGCCGGGACTAATGTATAAACTTATAGAGGAAACAGGACTGTATAGTTTATACAAAGGGGAAAGTTTGTCTCCTGTGAAATCCCGTCGGAAATAACATACGAAATGCGAATACTTAAAGATGAATTCCTTACAAAAACACTTGATGCCTTATTCATAACCGCTTATGAATAGCACTTTAGCTATCAAATGGTTTGTCCCTTTCGGACATACGCTATTTTCCAAAGAGCAAAAGAGACAAAACATTTTATAAAAGTGTTTTAGTTATGGCGCGTTTAGGTATGAATAAGACGGGTAAACACTATACAACAAAGTTTAAGGAAAACACAGACCAACCTCATCCAATTAACGTCATGCGCTTAAATAATTACCTATTTACGTTTAAGAACAGTATGTGTAGGAATTTCAAATAGATAAAACAGTAACTAATCATCAGAATTACCTATTCGTTTATAGCGAGTGTGTTGTGTTAGAGAAACAAGAGTGTTTGGCTCCAATCCAATAGTTTATCAAACATAATGCAACTCGAAATACCGAATGTTGTAAATCTAGTTTTTTAACAGGAATTTTAAGTCATAACAATATTTCTACTAATGTTATTTAAAGTTTGAGATTAACGATGAATGTTGCACTCTCAGTTGCACCCTAAATTGTGCTAAAGCTATAGTTACCGAACAATTTCTTCACATTCGGAAATATTGTTAATTGTGTTTTTGAAGCCGTAAACTACGAGTAGGTATATAATACTTGTTATTCTGAAACTTTGGATCCAAAGCGGGTGAGACCGTACGTACATATTCTATCGGACTGCTCAGAGTCATCAATTAAATCGGCTATTATCGAATTGGCATATTATTATTGAGTTATAATATACATATGTACATGTTATTTTACATGTAATTTTTCATACATAACATATCAAAAATCACTTCTTTGCCTTCACTAAGGAATCATTTCACGTCTTCGAGTACGGCATTTAATAGCAAGCACAAAAGTTCATAACTTGTACCATCCCCTAACTGTATTCTCTCCGAAGACGCGATCGCGCAAAAAGTTGCACCCATTATGTTAGACATTTTATTTTAATTGTGAACGGCTTGGGGTAGGTCGGGGCGGCTACTGTTCACTCACTGTTCTCCGGGCTCTCGAGATGGACCAAAGAGATACGTCCCAGTGAGTGAACTTTTATGTAGTTTTTTGGTCTTCTAGTTTTGAGCAGTATTTTGTAGTTTATTTATTATAATAATACTTTTGGACATTTGTAAAGCCTCGTGACTTCAAGCATAATATAGGTACTAGGGGTGCCTGTCTGCTAGCTTTGCTATGCAAAGTTTTGTTACGGTACTTTTGTTTGTGGTGGAATGGGATCCTATTTACGTACACTAATTCTGATTATCAATACTATATATATTTTAACGCCAAAATATAAATCTCTCATTCGGTACTCAGTTTGAAACGTAAATATTGTAATAAGTTTTTTGTTTAGTTGTATAGTTTGTATAGTTTAAGCAAGCTGCATGTGACTTCGTGTTGTTCACTCTATTTGTTTTTTCCCTTTTAATCTGGTTAATTTGATGCTCGTATTTGTTATGCTTTCTCTATTTCCCTTACTTTAGTTCGTCGTCTTCGTTATAAATTATAATTACCATTAGTAGTGGAAACTTGTAATTGGCCGTCTGTCCACATGTTTACATGTGTATCAAAATTATAATCGTAATGTAACCTAGCTGTAAGTTTTCCTAAAATTAATAAAATAAAATAAAATAAAAGTCTCTACATACATACATTTTAACGGCATTGAGTTATATGTACGACGTTAGTTCATATAGCTCAATGATTAACGGTATTCCACCGTTGCTAAAGGAAGACTTCCACTCTGTCTCACACGTTGGGCGGCGTGTTACAGACCAGTCCCCGACGACGCCGGCATGGGGCTCCCTCACTTCACCTCGTTCCTGTGCTGCATCGGCCTGGAGGGCGGCGCCAAGGCCATAGCCTGCTTACATATGGTACGTCCTTAGTTTGATTCATTCATTTATTCATATCGAGTAGGTTAGTGGCTAACCCTGATGACGGAGTTTACAGACCGCCTAAACGCCTCCGACATGGTCTAACGACTGAAACAACCACGACCTACTGCTTAACATGCCCTCCGAAGCTCGGTAGCCAAACAATAAATGCCACTATCGGCCACCCATCCGAGCACGTTGCTTAACAAGCACAATGATCTTACATCGCTTAGTCAAACTACGAAACGAGCGGTACCGTTACTTAGATTCTTTCTGGCATATGGTTAGCTCTTACCTTGAATAATGCCCCGTGTCCTGCTGTGTGGAGGATTTACGGAAAACCAGCAACAGTGCAATAGAGGTGGCGAAATTCTTGTCCGGATAAGTAAATAATAAATAATAAACATATTGACTCGATAAGGACCTTGATTTCGGGTTACTTGTTGAGACTGGTTTCTTAGTGTCCTGCTGTGTGGAGGATTTACGGAAAACCAGCAACAGTGCAATAGAGGTGGCGAAATTCTTGTCCGGATAAGTAAATAATAAACATATTGACTCGATAAGGAGAAGAACCTTGATTTCGGGTTACTTGTTGAGACTGGTTTCTTAGGCCGTTGAGTTTATTTTAAGAATAAAAATTGGCAACGAGTTATATTGTTGATCCGACCCGAATATATGTCTCAACCAGTCATAGTGTGATAGGATCCGTTGTGGCTGTGAAAATAAACGGATTTGAATCAGATTGAAGAACTAACGGTAGATCCCAATACTATCTAGGATAGCTGTCCCAATTTGAACATTTTAATGTAAATAAACGACAAAATATGGCGGCTAAAGGAACAGATTGAAGTTCATGTATTAATGTTAAATTTTGCTACCTGAAATGCCGGTAGATAGGTTATCGGGACGGGCCGTAAGTTAGTAAGACATCCAAATTCAAAAAAGTCTTCAGAGAAGGATACTTATATCTCCAATCATTTATTTTTAGTTACCATAAACGTTCATTCACGTTTGTTCATCTCTAACTTGAACCCTAATGATTCATTGTATTATAATAACATTATAATGTACTTATTATATCAGACACATTATTTATCTCTTCCTTAATGTTCGTTATGATTCACTCGTACATTTGGCTTTTACACCATCTGCTTATCTCCCTTCAAAGGTCGGGAGTATCATCATTTTATTTCCGATCTTTCATTGACGTCCGTGTTCTCATAGTCATTTATCACACCCCTTCATAGGTAAAAACTCAAGAACTTGGTACAACAACCTTAACCCTCTTAGACTTTTAGACCTCTTAGACTTAAAATTGAGCATAATTATTAGTAACCTCGATTCCTGTAAAGAGGGTGAAACGTAGTAAACGTACGAGTAGTTTCAATTCTTCACGAGCCTACTCACACACACATCTCCCCAGCTCACCGCCCTCGTGATAACGACGTACATGTCTATCTTCGCGGCGCACGTGTCTTCCAACCGCGACACGGAGGAAGACGCCGACCTCACGTACACCCGCTGGTTCTACATCTCCACCGGCATCGCGGTGGGCTCCGTCGTGCACGTGTTGCTCGCGGGGACGCTGCTCGTGTCCGTCATTAAGGTAAGCAAGTAATAATATAATAATAAAATACTTGGACAAATTCACACACGGTTAATTAGACCCAAAGTAAGCTCTAAGCTTGTATTTTGTAATCTAATTCACTGATACTACTACGTATACATGCACAAATAAGTTAAAGGGTTATTCTGAGTTAAACTGAGAGCAGATGCTGGTGGTTCAGTGAGCCTGGTCTCTGGTGTCGCTGCACGCCGCGACTGTGGCTGCAGTCTGCAGTCGCAGCCACAAATGTTCGCAAGCTGCCTGCGGTGTGGTATCATGATTTCCGTTATCGAAACGTATGCTAATGCTCTGCACACGCGCTCACATTTCAGTGAATATATTATTTGCTGAGTGCGTGCGATTAGCGGTATTATAAAATTAATATTAACATAAACCCTCTAAAAAACTGCGTAACGGCTGACTGATAAATGTTCTAAACAATTGATTTCAGTGCCATCTAGTTACAAAGTAACACATGAATCTGATGGTTCTGTTGTTAGTTCACTGTCGTTACGATAGATGGCGTGACCTGTACCATTCGAATGGCATGTTGTACAATGCCCCTCTCCCCTAGCGCCACAAGGCGGGCGTGGCGTGCTGGCTGGCGGTGACGGGCGCGCTGGCGGCGGGCGGCGCGCTGTTCTCGCTCGTCAACGTGTGCGTCACCGGGCTCAACGGCACCGGCTCCGATATATTCCTGTCCTTTTTGGAGTTCACCTGCTTCTATTGTGAGTTTAGTGTTGTGCAGATTTACCATAGACGTGATGATTGGTCTTGCCTTTAGTGGATTTTTATAAAACGATGAATTGTTTTGCAAATTCTTGCTTCTGAACTAGCCCTCGCATATATGTAACTCGTTATCATATTATAACATTCAACATACCATCTACCAAGGGTCCACCAAAATTAGTCAGTGCGACTTGGTCCGACTTAGCTATAATTAGAATCACATGATGCGCATATTTTACTATTAGATATATCTATTGTGTTCCAGTGTTCGTGGTGTACTGCCTCCTCGTAGTGCGCAGCTACTACATGATGCTCCGCAGCGCCGAGAGCGTCTACTCGCCGCCCAAAACTGTCATCTAAACTGAACCGCTAATAATGTACACTCCTTGACTTCTTAAGAGATTTGAAATGTAAACAAATATGGCATATTTTCTGACCAATGACAATGTCTTCGGTTGAGGGACAATGTTTAGGGATGGGGTAAGAATGATATCTCTTGAGGAAAAAGGAAGGAATGGTTTTAGTTTGGGAAGTCACTCATATTTAATTTACCAACCAAAGACAATGTTTCTATAGAGGACAAGGTTTAGCCCTTAATGTTCTGTTGCTGGTCAGGGGTAGGATAAAAACCTTTTATACCACTGAAAATATCATCCTAAGTGATATCATATAAAAACAGAAAGAAAGTCCAAATATAAATTGTGGTCTTTGGTTTGGAAATTAGTCATATTACTTTACATTGAAGCCGTGAGGAAGGAACACATGTATTCTTTCATTTTAGTAATCATACTTATGAATACATGAATACAATCATTAAGGTGATATTAAGTTGAATTTGGAAATTCTGTACTTATGTTTTTATAATGTTTGGAGGTAGCATTTATGGCAGAGCTGTAAAGGATAGTATTTGTTGTACTATGGATAAAGCTATATATTATGCAATGGCTTCCAATGTGTCCGTTGCGGACTTAAAATAGAGCCCTTGTAATATATGGAATAATACACAAGACGGTTTAATAGTCCCCACAATCAAAATAAAAACATGTAACCATTTTAAAGAAAGACATTTTGTCGTGGGCGGACCGAAGTCCGTTGGTTAAGTAACTCTGAAACGACTTTTTGCGGTGGTGGACTAAAGTCCTCCACCCAGTTATTGATGTCATTATAAGAATGTGGAATTTTATCTGAAAGATATGTTGCATTTTATTATTTTTAAGATACTCAAAGTACACCCTATTGTTATGGTATCATGGTATGAGTACAGTTAGCCAGGAATAAAAATCAATGTATATTTACATCAGTATAAGAAAATACATATGTATATGTATTTCTTACAAGTAGAGATATACTATGGTAACAATTTTCAAAGAAAGAGACTGTACTATTAGAAGCTAAGAGATTGACTCAAAACTAATTAATAAATTGTCCCATTTACGAATCTCAAGCCTTCCGTTGTTGATAACTCAAATAATATAACGTTTGTTAAACAATCCGACCCGTGATGTGACTGTTCAAAATTTTTACATTTTACTCTATATTGACGTAGAGAAAACTATTTATAAATATTTAAGATTTTAAATGTTAAGTGTTGGGGTAGAGCTTTCGATTTGTGCTAAATGTTATACAGTAAGAAATAAATATAAGGAGTTAAAACTATTGCAATCTGAAGACTTATGAAACACGCAGCTAGTTGTTCGATGCCAAAATGGTTGCTGTCATCTTGACAAGTGTCAAAAATGACATTTTGATGTGTCAAAAATGACAGCTGTTACGAAGAATATGAGGTAAATTAAATTATGTAGTTCGAATTAATAACTCAAAAGTAACTTATGAATTTGGCCTTTGAAATGGGGTTGTGCCTTTAAAGAAAGGATTTTAAGATGTGTCTTACTTTATAGTTTATTTTGACACAAGTGTTCCTACGAATGTATTAAATGAATGTTATCACCACTAAGAAAAGAAGTTAAAAAACTACTAAGAAGTATTTTTTGACAAGACTACATTATACTTATGGATAGCCTATACTGGTTATCATTCACATTAAACACAAATTAATAGCAAAATGTATTTAATAAATCCAATCTTATTAATTAAAAAAAATTGGCTATACGTACTTCTATTGCATAAAGTACTTTTAACCACGCGTAAATGATATATTTTGTATTTTATTTTATCTCCGTGAAATAAGTATATTGTTTTACGTAGTATAAGTGTTGTTATAGGATACAAATATTAATGAATGTAAGCGCTTTTTGTCATATTGTATTTGCAAATCTAGATTTAAAAGGTACTCTGTATTCAATCCTATCTATTTATTTTATCTAAGGGCCGGTAAAAAACCGAGAATAAAAAATCTATCTCAATCTGACATCACTGATTGACATATGACATTCAAATAGAATGAAAAGTGACAATAATCAATCTAAGATTACAGATTTTGGAATAAGATTTATTGATAGAGAGGACAGCTTTAGAAACCCGCCGTTAATGAAAACAAGTACTATTAAAAGTAATTAAAAATAAGTGAAGTTGTTAAATCTTACGAGCGCCCCGGGCCATACTTTTGTAGGTATGTATACAAAATACATGCACATTTTCTTAGTGAGCATCATGTTCCGCGTTAAAATTCACTTTGAAGTAGTGACAACATGGAACGTGAGCGAAGAAAAGTTATTCGTAAAGAGTAATATCAAATGCACATTAACAATGATTTTACCAACGGTACCGATTAAGCACACAAATATTCTTGTCACATACCTTGCGTTACAACTACAACTATGACTCAAGGGCGCTCGTGAGATAGTACAACTGTACTTTATAAAATAAATGAATATATTAATATGACATTTGTCAATGTCACGATAGACTTCTGAAAGCTGCCATAATTCCAGAGTGACAAGTAGTAATGACTGGCCACTTTTGATATACAAATATTATAATTAAGTATTTTCTATTGTTTGCTGTTTATTATTCAAATATATTGGCTTCGTTTTGGGCCTTATTTTGAATTCGCGTGTTTTATTTGTAAACTACAGAAGTTTTGTTAAGCTGCGTTTTCACTTCATATTCTAGCCTCGAACTTATTTTTCCTCGAACTTGCGAATATTGCTTGCTCGTTTTAACATAATGAAAGAACGAGCAAGCAATATGCGCATGTGTTCGGAACTCTAAGTAAAAACTCCCGTTTTAGAAAATGCATTCCCTTAGGCTTTCCTAAGTTGCTTACATTTGGGTAATCGTCCTTCGTTCTGCTAAACATGTATTTATATACAACTAGCTGTGCCCCGCGGTTTCACCCGCAGCGCCCCCGTTCCCGTGGGAATTTTGAGATTTTTATTCCCTATAAACCTCTCGGAGCCCGAGACCTTTCCCTTTCCTTTCCAACGAATGCAAAACCGTGGAAATCGGTTCGTGCGTTCTGGAGTTATAGCGTCAGGGAGGAAAACCCGACTTATTTTTATATACTTAGTAGATTTTCAACCTAATGGGTCACGAAATAAAAGTATGTGCAATAAGTTTTATGCACGATTTTATTCATCAGAACCTTAAATGTACGATGAACTTCGCGTCGGTTTAATTTCAATAAATATATTACAACTCTATGTATAAGTACATTAAGTACACTGGTTATGTAAGTACTTAGGCTATCACTTACGTTTAGATGTATCCAAGGCGATACTAATCAATATTACGGAAAATTTATTTATATTTCTAGTAACACTATTTTCAACCAATCACAATGAAGAATTTAGTAGAATGTTGCCAGGATAGAAAATTATTTACAAAAATAAATTGTGCTGCCATTTCTAAATACAGTTATTAAAGGTTTAGTATAAATGCAAAACAAATGCAACTGGAGAAGGGTTTACAAACTGGGGATTAAATTCGATGTTTAGATTCCAATTAAATTTAAATAAATTTCGTTGTAATTAGGCCTTCGAAGGAAGATTTTAGAAACCGAAATTACATAGTACAGAATAGGCCGATCTCACTCGAAATCACATACAATTTCAAATAATTACATAAGTGCCTAATTTATTTTACATAGTCTTTTGAAATGTATGTCTTAGGCTACAACGGGGCACAAAGTCTAGTAAATTCTAAATATTCTAATATAATAATAATATTTATTACAATTTTTGGTTTTAAGTCGACAGACTGGAAATGGGTATAAACGACAAACTTGTAGCCATCTATTTAAGAAGTTTGAGTTAACAATTTGAAATAGTTATCTAATTATTTGTTCACACTGAAAAGATATTGGTTTTATTTATAATCAACGCAAGGGCAGTTCACATTATTCGAATGAGTAACTTTTTAGGCAGTTCTAATAGGTTAGAAAATGGTAAGATTTGTCTATTAGTCATTTCACTTGATTTGAGTTTTGATTGGGGGTTCGTTTTAAACTCGAATAATGCGAAAGGAGCTTGATAGAAAGGAGCATCTAGTGTTAACGGCTGCCGACTTAAAAAACTGATGTATATTTAATTATTTCTACATATCCGGGATCTTTATACAATGAACTAACATGGCTACGCAGATAAATACTTAACTAAATGTATTGCACGAAAAATTGGATTTAAATACGTGTAACATCAACAATTTACATAATTACACACAGATAATAATATAACAGTTTCTCTCACAATGCACTGACATCAGCCAATAGTAGCGTTGCTTCAACGTACGTTATTCAAATTAGCCAATCAGAACGTTTGATTTTTAATTTACGACCAATAGCTGCAGCGGCGTGTTGCGTGCTTTAAGAAAAATCGTTTTGGTCCTTCATCCTGATACCACCGTAAATTCAGACTTCACTCCTTCGTTAAAGAACTGAAAGCTCATTATCATACCAGCGTCATGAAGATCTTCTGTTAGTCCTTCAGTTTAGGTTTCTAGGTCTGATTTCGAGCATCGTCTTGAAATCTTGTCCTTACAGCGTACTCCTGCAAACGTTCAGTGGTTTCCCTTGCACGCAACATCAGTTGAGGTGGTCAGTAAAGATGATGCGCCGAGTGGGGGGGGTGCGGCGCGTGCGCGGGGTGCGGGGGCAGCGGCGGGGGCAGTGAATGCGGGGGCGGGGGCGCGTGCGGCGCGGGGTGCGGGGGCGGGGGGTGCGCGGGCGGCGGGTGCGCGGGCGGGGGGTGCGCGGGCTCCGTGCCCACGTCGATGTCCCCCGGGGGCTCCTCGTCGGCCCCGGGCGAGCCGGCGCCGCTGCGCGACATACCGCGGACCTGCAACCAACACTTCACACACTTCATATTATGGAACACTAGCCACGCCCCTCAGTTTTACCCGCGGGAATTTCGGGATAAAATGTATTCCATGTGTTATTCTGACCTATATTCCTGTATAGTTTAATCGTGTAAGAGTAACAAACATATGTACATACATAAATCCTCTCAAACTTTCGCATTTATAATATTAGTAGCATTATTCGAATTCGGCTGGTAGTTCTACATATAAGCGCGTTGAAACAAACAAAATGAAAAACTGCTCAAGTTTTTGGGCTTCCACCCAGAGGCGGATTTAGTGTTTTGGGGCCTAGTCGGCATGTGAAGCACAAGGTGAAATGTAGCTTGTAAAGGAAAATCTCTCACACTTCATAATCATGAAAGACAAAATTCCCGCAAATCTATGAACTGTACCACGGAGATGTGAACCGACCTGCAGCAGCAAATTGTTGGACAGTATCCTCGCCTGGTGCTCCTGCGCCTTGGCCCGCAGGCACGCAATGCTGTTGTTCCGGAAGGCCTCGGGGTCGTCGTACACCTCGCGCGCCTCGGGGGACGCGCGCCCCTTCGCGGATGATGAGGCGGTCGTGCTGCTCGCTGGGGAGCTCTGCGCCTGCCGGGGAATAGGTTGTAGCTTAGGCAGTAGAATTATAGCTTGGGAAGTAAAGTTATAGCTTAGGGAGTAGAGTTATGGGTTGGGGAGTAGGGTTATAGCTTGGAAGTAGATTATAGCTGGGGGAGTAGAGTTCGGGGTAGCTTTACGTGGCGATTAGCTTGTTAATCAATATGAAAACATAGTTAATCATTGCTTAGATTGACATATGGTTAGATACCTCGTAGGCTTATAATCTATGGGGTTCTTTAGGATGTTTTCCTTTTGACATTGATATCTATTTTTGTAGACCATAGACCAATAATTATCCACATCTAAACTTTGGCTTCAGAATTTGCCATTTTTAAACTTAGTCAATGTTAACTATGCGCCGTCTTTGGAGATTGCTACTATACTCGTAGTTCATAATCGGTGCATAAACTCACATAAACCCTGTTACAGAATGGGTAAATACAGTGGGCACTATGTTAAATACCTTACTATATACCTTACTAGTAATAATTGTAGAGTTAGTAAATATTCGGCAGGTTTGCCAATACCTTAGCCCTAATAATACATAGGAAAATAGAAAGGTAGTTGCCTAAAACTATTCCATTTTATATAAAGCAAATAGTAATACTCGTATCAATACGCTTCTATAGTCTGGTAGCATTCATTCATCGCAGTACATTGCACAGATATCGTAAAATATTAATCATGATCGGGCCACCGTAGAGTCACGTAGAGTTTACTCAAGAGAGTCTTAACACTGACTTGTCTAACGAAGTCAAATCTGTCTTCAATCAATCTAAGAACAATTGGTTATATAATTCTTTAGTCTACAGACAAAAAGTCTTCAACAGACTCTTTCAAAAGTATTCATAGATCAGTAGTGTCGAGTAGTGCAATTAAAATGTATGTACCTGGTTGTCATGGTTGTCGTGGTGGTGCGGCGAGGCGGAGGCGGCGCGCTCGGCCTCCGCCTCGGAGCCCTCGCGCTCCGACCCCGACTCCTTCAGGTGCTGCGCCGCCTCCAGCGACTTGCGGTGCATTCCTGTTGACAATATACAACCTCTTACTAACTTATTCGGGCACTAGCGCCAAGCGTTGCACGCACCGTTCACTTGAATGTAATTATTTTGTACTAGCACCGCCCCACAGTTTTACCCGCGTTGAGCCCGTTCCCGTGGGAAATCGGGATATAATATAATAATATAATAATAATATATCTTTATTTCACCAATAAGTATACAAGTACATAATATTATGTTCCAGTAATGAGTACAATTGTTTACATGAGATTGAGTCCCTGACCTCTAAACTAGGAGAACCTGTATCTTAGAAGTCAGTGAGTCTGGCTACTAGTGAATACAGCGTTGTACATCAATTTACTTGGTTTATAGAACTAAAGATAAATATTGATTTGAAAAAAAATAGCCTATAACCTTCCCGATGAATGTGGCAATCTAGTACAAAAATAAATATTCAATTCGGACTGGTAATTTCTCAGAGATAAGCTCGAAAATACAAACAAACAAATGTTACCTCTTTATAATATTAGTACCTATAGATATACAAAAATGTTTTCAATCTGACTGGTATTTTCAAAGCTTAGCGTTCAAACACAAACTCTTCACCAATCAATCAATTAGTATAGATAAAGTACCTACTACAACACGACGGTATATCTACTGAAACCCGCATTCGGTTGACCGGCTAGCGTAAATCAGTATTCGGTTGGACGTACCCAGTCACCACCAGTATATCAGTTAAGTAACCGATTCGGGTCAACCGATAGTGGTCACCGAAATCAACGTAGGACTTACTTGAAGGAGTCATTATGCAATCGAGCGGTCAAACAGTTGTCAGTTGTTTCAAGATGTTAGGGCGTGAATTTTTTGAAGCTGAAGACGGCCGCGTACGAATTATCTATATATATACAATTCAAAGTCCTGACGTAAGTACGTAAGTACACACTAAGAAAGGATTTTCGAAAATTCCTACGGGAACGGGCTCAACGCGGGCAAAGCCGCGGGGCGCTGCTGGTCTAAGTATAAGATGTGTTTTATCGATATAGCACGGCGCTTTGGCACTTTGGCTACGGCGGCGCATCGTATCGCGCTACGGATTTTGTCATTTACTGTTTTATCTTTTTTTACTAATAGTACTTTTTTTTATTAATAGACATGACTGTGACTAAGGTAAGAGTACTGTAAACAATCTATTAAATTATTGAGGGTACAACATGGGTACAACACTAGGATTCGTGATCATGAAATAAGGATAATAGGTATTGTTAACATTAACAGAACCCGACGATTGTATTTTTTTTGACAAACTTTATAGCGCACAGTTGTCAGCAAGCTTTTGAGGTCTGTTTCCGGTTGCGACCGCAGCAGCAGGCAGCGACTGCCGATCGCAAGCACTACTACTAGTTTATATGAATCCCTATGCGAGCACGGCGATACTACTCTGCTTGCAGTCGGCAGTTGCTGCCTTCTTCTGCGGTCGCTACCGAAAACATACCTTTAGCTGACGGCACTGCTCATTTAATATACTAATTTACTACATGGTATCTTACACTACTGGGTATCTTCAAAGTATATTTAATATCTAACTCTTTAGCTCAAAGAGTACGTTCGTGTAAATCAAACGATATAAAAATGATTTGTATTCACGCCGGAGAGCCCGTCGTCGCCATTAATATCCCGGTCGGTTCATAAATAGTTCGACACGCGAGAGAAGCCATAAAACGAAGCTAGTACAACCTCATTACTCACTCTGCTATGCGCTACCTACTATACTTAGGTGATAGGGTTGGCTGTAACGATAAATATTGCTAGGGAAGTTGTGAGAGTCAAAGTCTACATCTATTATGTCTAAAAGTATCATTGCAATAAAGTAATTAAACTTGTACCTGCTTTCAGTAAACTATAAATACCTTATAATAGAACAAAAAGTACCTTAGTATCGAATAAGTAATGTGTGCCACAAAAAGGAAAACATACTGATTTATTTTGTAACCCTTTATGTGTACCTACTCGTGATGTAAATTAATGTATATAGTCGATAGTTTCATTACGTTTCTAAATTAGGCTTAATGTCTTTATAAAAGTCCAATTCTATATTGGTACATAATGCATCTAATATGCTTTACATACTTGCTTCCCTAATGTTACCTAGGTATGAAATTTAACGTTATGACAATTTTTTGAATGAATTATAGGGCAAAATGTGTATTCATGTTTTCCTTCTTACTGTACTGACTGATAGCTTCAGTGACCTGAAAGGCCCTTGCCCTGCATTAGAACTTTAAGCTAATACTTAGTTTCACGTTTACCTTCTCTTTTGTATGAGTTCTTGAGACGTTCTCTCATTGCGAACGCCAGCAGCTAGTTATTAATCTACAAAGGAGTAAGGGACAGCCCTCATTGCAGTTGTATGCAATAAATAAGTCTGGGTGATTAGGTATGCGCGCTGCGCGTCCCCGCCGCAATAAAAATCTCGTAAAAATAATACAAGTTCAGTTATTAAAGTTGGATTTTTAATTTATTGTGAATATGAATTAATGAACAAGCTCCTTGATTCGCTCTTCATTTGTAATTCGTCGACGACTTTTGTTTGCCGGTTAAATACAACTCGGGGAAATTATTCAGGAATGTTCTGTCTCGGTCTTAACACGGTTTATAATAAGAAGATGGGAAACGATAAGCTCATCGTATTGTGCCTCAAACTAAGTTTTTATGAATAAATGTATATGTACCTTAGTTTGTTTGTTATTATTATTAAGTAATACTTTAGAAAATCACGTCGCAGTCCCTCCTAATGTATACTTATAATGTATATGTATTCAAGATGCTTTTGGTAAACCGTTAATGATGTATATACGAGTATAATTTGTTAGGGCCGAACGTTTTATACCGCTTACTACTTATCCTCCTCACTGTACTGATATCTTCAGTGAAATGAGAGGCCTTTGTCCAGCAGTTGGACATTACAGGCTAAAACTTTGCATAACTACTTATTATTTCAATCTTATAACAACTCCAACGCACCAAAGCTCCGAAGTAAATTGAAAATCTTCATAAATAATGTCGTAAGTGATGGAATAGGAATAGTTGTGGAAGTCAATCAGTCTTGGACTCGTTACTCGTTAGACCGCTGATCCGACATTAGTGCTCAAGTTTCTCCATTAGAGGGCGCACAGGCGCACATAAATCCACATGATTTACAAAACGACGCTATTTTAGTAGAGTTCATCTAATATAATGTAGGAAGCAATTAGTTGATTTGTTTTATTTATAGAGTCTTCAGCTTCAACTCAAGTGACTTGTGATTACGCATGTGTTATTATATTAGTTAAACCCGTTAGAATAAAATAAAACATATTTTAAAATAGTTTTATTGATTCTAAATAACCAATATTGGACTGAGAGACTATTTTATTGAATGATTTTAATAATAGTATTAATGGCTCTTTTTGATAGCTCCGAAGTTTCGAATGATTGACTAGCAAGCGGAAAATCTTAAGCCAAAAATCTTACTTATATACCTTATAACTAACTTACGATCCAGATGAGGAAACTGTTTCATTGAACCTTCACATGTTATAAGGAGAACGTATTCTAAGTAAATAAAAAATGTGTAACATATGATCATATGATAATACATCGTTGACGATTTAAACATCTGTTCCGCAATTTCATAAGTTGAAGGAAAAATGAACTTTATACAATAAAGTGCGAGGAACGCTTTCAATATATCTGAATTATAGGATGATTTTGTTAAAACTTAATAAGTATTATAAAAAAACTGCAGTTTCTCATATTAATTTACTTAGTTTTATACTGGTTATTTAGTTTGTCAACTATGAGTACTTGTCTTGGGGCGATTTTTTTTTCCAAATATATATTTTTAAGATTTATTATATTTTCCAAATAAAATATCTGTAATACACACAAAAACAATAAAACAAAAGAACCACATTTAAAATAGGAACAAAACATTGTCAACTAAAGAATAAAATTAACAATTACATCAAAGATGAAAGTGTTTCTCCATTTGCAGGGAAAAGCTCTCTTGTATCGTTCAAACCACATTTTTCACTCAAGTTAATGGTTTTGTGTGATACGGTGTGTCGTATGTGGCTCAAAGTAAGTGGGTAATAGGAAGATGACATGATAATTTCCACTCGGAATGGATTCCATTAGATGAAGCCCCGAGTGACTCTTCTACGGACGTTTTTACTCTTTGAAGTCTAACAAATAGTTAATAATTTAAAAATGGAATTTTGTTATAATTGCTACTTTTTTCTTTTGGTGATTGTTGTAATTGACTTTTGAATAGAATAAGGGTTGCGTAACATTTTAACTTCGATCTTTGCTAAATAAAGGAGTATAGTAAGTATTCTCCGTTACTAAGAAAATTACTAACGGATACAAAAAATTAAAAACAAAGACATTAATTATATAACATTTAGGAAACAACTACTATTAATTAATTAATTGCCATTACCGCGTACTCTTTTCGAGTATCGATTAATACTCTAGAAAGACAGGTCACTTTACACTGTATACGTACGAGTATGTTATGAATATAAAAAAAAACTTCATTTCATTTTTTAAAATAATATATAAACTGATATAATTTAATATAAGAGTCAAATAAATCTCTTTGTCACGATCGACACGGCCACTAATAAATGAAACACATACCCGACCCGCGAGAGCGCGCTATTCACCGCCCCTACAAATACTATGTCTATTCTCGTTTTCTTTCACTAACGTATCTTGTAATACAAGTCTCATATTATCGATTATTATTTTAAGTACAAATCTGAAATTGATTCACACCCCATTTATTGATATATAATGAAATATACTTAATTCCCATTCATGTAAACACTTCTAAATGGGTATCTTAAAATTCTAATCAATATTCACTTAGCCTAATCTATTTTTTTACTTTTAATAATAAATAATAATTTTACAAATAACTTACGCTACCCTGAGAGCCATCGCTCACTGCTCTACTCTTAACCCAAACAAGTAAACGAACCTCCACAACAAATACCTAACGAGAGTAAACACCTAAAAACTCGAGCATAAAACCGAGTGCATTTCAGTACATAGTTAATACATATTACTCGTTCGCTTACAGCCCTCAAATCTGCGTTAATCAAGGCTCAGACAATGCGGCCGCCATCTTGGGGCCCCACCCCGCGGGGCGGCCACCCCGCCACCCCCCGGCGCGCAGCCTTAACAGAACTTTAGCCTTTATTAATTCATATCTCTACTCGTTTTCTAGTTTGCGTATTCAATTTTGCGCGCGTGTGTGCGTAACAGCAATTAGTTCAAATAACTGCGTTAGATTGTAATACCACATTATGTGGGGATGTGTGAGTTAATGTAGCGCTACGGCTACGACCGTCTACGGAGTGTCTACGAGCTACGGCGTAGCAAACGATACGTAGCGATGTATTAGGTTTCTATTGATTTGGAATGAATGTAGGATTTAGAAGATGTCATTCATTTATTTCTGATGACTGAATACCATTTTAAATGAATTTTAATAACTTTGAATTAGGATTTGAACGAGGTGAATCATAATTAATTTGGTGAAAGAACATAGAAGATTCAGAATTTTCTACAAGCGTAGCAAAACATCGAAACAAATAAACAGGAAAAGATGATCAAATAACACAACATAGTTTTGAAGAAAAATATACAAATGTTTGCTGAATAATAATCCATTAGAGCGAGCGCAGTTTGAGTCCACAAACAGTGATACGCGAGCTCGACACAACACGCGCCACACAACATACAAACGTCTCGGAGGCTCCAAATAAAACTCGCTCATAAGCTGTCAACAGATTGTTTTGGTAACCGACCAACTACCATCCCTACTCTCTAACACAAATACATAAAGTCCAGAATCCAACAGCAAACTGCTCAAGTTAACATAAAAGGCTTGTGGTGAAAAATGAACATTTCTGTGGAGATTAAAAATTATACATTCTTTTGTCTGTTGTTTTGAGGAGGGGGCCCACCCCCTGGGCAGCGGAGGAGGGGGATAGTTTATGTGGTAAGGAGAGTTTCTCGTCGACTTGTTATCAAACTGTCATTGTTTCTGATTGTTTGTTTATTTGTTTGCTTTGATGAGGGGTCCGCTTTGTGGTCGCTGCAGTTTTATTGTCGTGACCTACATAATGTTTACGTTACGCGGAGCTATGTGCCGGATCGATGTTCCGTTCCGATGGACTGACTTTTGAAGTAGTCTAAATATATAAACGTAAAAAAATTCAAGCTTTTTATACGATTGCAACATAACATGTGCTGACCGCTATGGCGTGAAGAATACGGTAGTCGGCCGTATGTATTCAGCAAATGACTACAGCTGTCAAATAATGAATTGTTGTAATCGGCGGACAATTTAGTGTGATTATGACGTTTTGCGATCGAACTACATGAGATTAGATCGACAACCTCATTAGGCGAACGTAGAAGTGCTTTTAGGGCAACAATTACTTAAATTAATCACTTCTTCGTCTTCATCGAGTGGATAGCCAACCTGACCAATCCTGGTGTCAGAGTTATTGAGCCGCTAAAGGCCTGTAACATGGCTCAAGTAACGACTACTATCCGTAGAAAGTAACCGGGACCGACGGCTTAACGTGCCCTCCGAAGCACGGAATCATCTTACTTTTCGAGCAGTCAGGTGATTCAGCCTGCAATGCCCTAACCAAACTGAGGAAAGTCTCACAAAGAGATTTTTGTGAGATATCCCCACCGGGAATCGAACCGGGGTCGTGAGCCGGACGCTCAAACCACAAGACCACGGAGGCTGTTGTTAATCACTGAATAACTAGCATAACTAAGATTTTCATTTACCTACGACTAATTAAGAATCTTTGACAATATTGCTAGCCTAATTAAGTACCCAACCATAACATATAGAGTTTGTTCAAGAGGCTAATTAGAGAGCTAATTATCAGCACTGAGTGATTGGGGATGACGCAAGAGTAACGTATCTGAGTATCGAGTATCTGAGTAACGACTCATGAGTAGTGAGAGAGACTCACCCGAGGCCGGCGGGTGAGAGAGGGCGCGCCGCTACGGACCCGCGTCTCTCAGTGCGCGCGACTCTTGAACAAAACCCATACGTCAGAACACCCACACTCAGACTGAGTGAAGCCACATGAGGTAATCATGTAGTGGTTACTAGCCTACTTTCTCCCAGGATGTTGGAAAGACTTTATATTGATTTGAAGTATGATATTTCGTGAATACTACCCTATTCACACCCAGGATGTTAGAAAGATTATATAAGGATTGGTTTTTCCCATACAAATCGTCACCATTAAAAAGGTCAACTCTATTATTAGAGTAACATCTAACATCATCTAACTCAGATGGAATCTGTCTATGTCTTTATCGACTAGCTAAAAGCCATCTCCCACCTTAGAATTGGTGGGAGATGGCATTCGCCATGAGTTAATAAGGGCGAGTTGCTTAGTTTTCCAGTTTAGTTTAGATCTAATTAACCGTACTGTATTCCTACTGTACGTTTATCAATTCACTCTTCAATTCATGCAGTTAATCAAATGCTATCTCCACATGATATTTATCCAGATGTTACTTACCTTATAAACTGCTTTCCTCTGGAGAAAATCGACCTCAGGGTTATCCCACAAAACTTACACTTACAATTCTACAATTGAGAGTTTACAACGTGTTAAATATACAACTTTACACTTTGGCAATTGACAAATCAACAATACATATTATTAAATTGTGCACTTGTACAAGCAAACAAGTTCAACAAAAACCAACCTACTCAAATTTACGTGCAAAGTTTTGTGGGACACGACCGTCATTACCTGCATCTAAGAACTACGAGTATAAAAAGTAAAGTATAAGCCTGTAATATCCCACGGCTGGATAGAGGCCTCTCACTGAAAATATCAGTACAGTGAGGAGGGTTAGGCACAATCACCATCTAAGAACTATAATAAAATCTAAAAGAACGTAATAAAATTGTGTCCTCACCGAACTCACCTAACAGCCAGGGCGCGACGGAGTCGTTCTCCTTGGCGCTCTTGAGGATGGTCTCCGGCAGCGGCAGCGAGTGGCGCACCATGGCGCCGTACAGCCCGTACTCCGCCATGATGGTGGAGCGGCCCCAGCACTTCTCCGTCTTCCGCCACTTCGCTCTCCGGTTCTGGAACCATACCTGTTGGAGAGGGCACGGTTAGAGATTGGTGAAGTTGAGGAGTTCAGTATTATTTAGTTCAGTTCAGTATTGCGTACTTGATAAAAATTGTTCGGAGTATAATTTCGATGTGTATCTTAACATAAAATTATTAAGATGAAGTTCTATAGGATTTAAGACTAAGTAGAACTATACCGAGTTTAGGTTTTATTGTTATTGGTAAGACTGTAACGAGCTTCATCTTTACCGAGATGTTCCGGTTTCACCAACCAGCGCTTCCTACATTTACATTAAACTGCTTTAACTTAAATATTTAACAACTAAGTAATACGTAGCTAGTGAATCAATCGCACCTAATCATGGATAACATAGGTAAATATCTATACAACCTATATACAACTTATAAATATATAACTATACTATATATATAATGAAAAAGTAATCTAGCCCGTACCAGATGATGATCAGAACGCGGCCGGCAGCTCAATAGTGAGGCAGTAAGTAAACGTCGAAAACAAACCAATTAGCGCGAACAAAACGTAACTAAATTAAATTTTCAAATTCACGGCGTCTCTCTGTTTACCGACAGGGCTCACACACTCCGGGTTTGTTGTGGGCTATTAGAAAATTTATTGATTCAGAAGGCATATTGGTCAGGGACCTACTAAATAATTATATAGAACAAAGATAAAAGTTACTTGAAATGTTACAATGGCAATGCAATGGAAAAAGTGTCCTAATTTTTCTATTTCACGTATAACCCACAGTAATTGCTACTTAAATTGCTTAATAGTTATTGAAAACAAAATTAAAATTTGTAAAAATATTGTTTCCATTTTGCTATGGGTGTTCCATTTTGTATTGCATTTAGTAGTTGAATGAATGTAATGGCAATCTTTCTCGATTTCTACTAGGTAAATAAAACATAATTATATTGGCTTGCACTACTTGGTAATCAATAGATGAAATATTAAGATGGAGTGTCGTCTATCGAAACCATCTCAAGTGTAGTATAAGCCTCGGCCCACCCGGGCAGCCCTGGCGCCCGTCGACCGCAGAGGCGCTCCTCCACAAAACAGTTAATTTCTAATTAAATTTGTTAATTAAACTCGATACGAGCGCTCGCTAAATTAATACTACTCCGGTGTTGAGTTCCGACGGGCCCGCCTCCAGCTGGAGTTATGTGATCATTATAATGTACATTTACTGATTTCTTGTTATTGATATTTTATCTGGGGGATTCTTCGAAAAGCTGTGAACCATACCATCTTTTACTTTGGAATGTTTCACCTCGCACGCTTGGAATCACCCACTGTGCTCAGACGCGCCTCAAAACCGACACAACACTGGTCGTGTAGTCGAATCCTTGCATATTCATTGTCGTGTCACCCTACACTTGTGAATTCGCATTTTCGTACACACATGATGTATCAGCTTTACTGCAATAGTTTTTTTCAACGATTAGTAGATACGATTATCTTTACTTCAGTTACTTTAGATGGAGTAACGAGACTTCTATTTTAGGCTCGGTTCTTTGATCCATAGTTAAGTCCACGGAAGACACTTCTCTATTTCGCGGGTAACACATTTTCAACCATTTGTATTACTTACGTTACGTCAGATCTAGTAACGAAACTTCTACTCTCAGCAAGATGTCCGAAATGTGTCTTAGAATAAAAATCGTGTACACAAAACAAATGTTTCTATTAACCCTTTAATCACTCAATAATACAATTACAACAATTACTACCGAAACAATCCCTTAAGACGCAAAGCCGTTAGTTGTGTTAACCCCGCAAATCGCCGGCCGGGGCGAGTTGGGCCGCAGGCGAAGGGTTAATTTGTGGGCATTATCCGCCGGAGACTTACCCAGGGCGAGCTGTCGAGGCCCTGCCGGGGACAATCAATAACCGCCCGATGAGGGTCGCGCTGACCCGGGACCAACACGCCAGCGCGGGCTCAAGCACTCATTATGGAGATTACGAAGTGTAAGCCAGTTACAGGCTCATCAATATGTTGTGTTTACCGACAGTTATCAGTAGTAGTTCCAAGTGAAAGTAGAAAATTTTTGATACTAATTCTTAGTGTGAATAGTTATAATGTGTTGTAAAGAAGAAACTTTTACTAATATACCAGAAAAATTGTTCTCCAAATTCCAGTCCTAAAGATAAAGTTTCCCGCTAAGTTTTCCTCCAAAATAGCCGCCACTAAAAGTTAATTATAAAACACAACTAACAAAACACAACGTTTCCAAATCCAACGCATCAGACAAATTGTTTCACAAGCTACATTACGTGTTCCTTTCAAATGTGACTTATTTAACTTGACCCGTGAGTTCGATACATTGGTGAAAGGTGGTCGTGTTTCGGGGGATCTGTTCAGACTGGTCGTTGTTTTGGTTATAAATCGTGTAGAGAGTAATGTCGGTAGGAGCGTCACGGGTCATTAAAGCCGGCGAATGTGTCAAATTAACAATTAACATGGGCCCGAACTCGCGCTGGCAATTAGTAGGGTTGATGTGAGCCGCTACATATTGCATTCCGAGCGAGAACGCGAGCTACTAATAATACTGTTTGTAATGTTCACAGGTACCGTTTGGGCTTAACAGGGAAATTAACTCGACAGAATTGTGCTAAATAAACACTCGACACACGTTTGAAACTGACATTAAAGTTTATCGCGTGTCACCTAAAGAGGCATCTAAACATTGCAGGTAAAAAGTTAATTTTTACCCCGAAGAAGTATCAATAAAACTAAAAGTACGAATACAAAGTTACAAGTTAAACGAGCATTAAAATAAAACAAATTAGAACTGTTTCTAAAGCTGAAGTGCCCCTCAAAAAGATAAAACGTTACACTGTTTATGAAGGGGTGACTGACATTAATAACACCCGATTGAAAATAATAACGATTATGATAATACCAGTCGACAACTATTATGCATGTTTATAAAATAATGTGAGTTTAATAATAAAAGTTTCAATTAGGAATTAGGGAGGAATATCTTGATCGTTTTTTAACTTTATATGGAAAACGGTTGTATAAGTAAACTCTTCCACAGTGTACTTCCACGGTAAATGTTTTCATAGAGTCAAAAAGTAACCAACGCATAAGTTGGTTAATAGAAAAACTAAGCAATAAAAACCAATGTGTCAATTGTAAACAAACGATTATCTTGAATAGTGATGTAATACAAGCTTATAAATACAAACAGGCGTTTGTCCTCGAGGGTAATGCTTCGTTCACACCGTCCGGGCCCCGCGGGACCTGGCCGGCCCCGGGTCCCGCGGGCTTCACGCGTAAATCACTTTATTGTGATGTCATTCGGTTTATTAAACTGAACACATTCGATGCAATTCCGATAAGTATGCCAGTTAATACGTTCCATTCCATTATCGTAACATTATTTTACACAAGAATGTTCTCAATATGGTACTAGTTACTACAATGAAATAAAATATTATTCTATAAAACGTGTTGTAAATATCAAACTTTATATTTGCGGCAAAATTTAATCAAGTCCTTTGGAATGTTTGAAATTAACATTCAAAATAACTTGGAATACCTTCAAAGGTTCTCAGTTAGTTGAACTCGGTTTATTTAACAAATTAAAAGGTGATGATAACAAAAATGTTGTGTGTTCGTGTCATTAAGCAGACAAGTTTCAATTAAAGCGGAATGACAGAGCGAAACCTCAATTAGTGTATATTGAATGCGGACGGTGAGCGCGGCGTGTGCGGGCGCTACGTCACTGGCTGTCACTAGTGTCACTAGTGTCGGCGGGCGGCGAGTGACGCGGCCGGACACACTGATTTCATTACGCTAAAACACTCGTCTGAACCGTTGACAGTTTAAATAAGAAGGCCAACATAGCCGGCGTTATTTACCGAGTGCATAATTTCATTTCTTCCGAGATTTGTATGGAGGCGAGGGGGCGTGTCGACCAATCGGATGCAGGCGCGCTGTAAAATGGAGTTGGGTATTGCGTCTGGTACCAATTTGTCGGCAATTTGCGGGACAATGCCGCCGTGTCGGCGTGTCGGCGTGTAGCGAGTGCCGACTGCGAGCGCTAACAGGTTATTATTCAATTTGGGGTGCGTCCGACACATTGTGATTAGTCAATAACATAATTTGTGGTTCGCAGTGACAGGTTAAGTTTAGCCGGCGGTTGTGCAAATTGGCTAAGCGATTGAATTGATAGATTGCACAATGAGTGCGGCAATCGAATTAAGTAAGTATAATGACTTATTTGTGTAAGTTTTGTATCAACTACTTGTAAAGACTACTTAAATAAACTATTAGTAGGTATGTAGGTAGTTTAGTTGTATTTAAACTAGGTACACCAATCAAGGTTACCAATATGTATAGATTCCGATAAGTCATCTTAATAAATAAATAGCAACTCAATAACCTCCTTCACGCGCCGCCGGTTCCTTTAATAACGAGTTTCTTCACAAAAATGTGCGATTCATAAAAACCTTTTAAGAAAATCTCAATTTCATCCGCCCATTCAACTTAATAAATTAAATAAACATCTGAAAGGGTCTTAAAAGCCAATCTTATAAACAGAGATAGGTAGGGATAGGTATCTTGAGGATTCGTACCTATCTCTGTTTTATCATATCGGATAGTATTCGGCCGGCGGGCTCGGGCCGATCTTGTAAAATCAATATGGTCGCGATTTCATGGTTCATAACTGAATTTCCTCTTTATTCCGTTCCTTCCCTTATATAAGCAGTTTTCAGGAATCAATGAGGGTTTCAGTCGTGTTATAAAATGTTTCGCGGTGATTAGTTGGGGAGACGAGAGTTAATGTGGATAATATGCGGAAATAATGTTAGTACGAGTATACCAATTAAGTATTAACTTAGACTTATCAAAAATCGTTATTCTTGGATCTAGAGAAAACAAGGTCTTCAGATGTTTTTAAGTTCACATTTTGTGTGGAGATAAATTTCAAAATATGCTTAGTACATACATACTTGTTTATTTTCCGAATAGGTAACTTATTATTAAATTAGTCAGACTTTAATACATAACTAAATTGTAACGTTATCTCAACAAAATAAAGCATAATAAAGTCAATTATTATTCCAATGAGGAACACAAAAAGCCACGTTCATAGCTAGCTGTCAATAACAGAGGGCGGAAGTTATTTTTATTATAATAATCGTGTAATAATTGGTAAGTAGTGTATTTGTAAAGTGGAAAGTCACTCGGCTAACAATGGCGAAGGATAATAAATGAAAATAACAATATTAACGAGAGCCCGAGACTTCCGACGTGAAAAATAAACAAGACATGTCGCGGCGGCGGCGGCGCGGGAGCGGCGCGAGCCACGGGCGGAGAGCGGGATCTGGTGCCGGGATATGTTTTACTACGCGGACCATACATCATCGATCAGCGTCAAGTTGCAGCGGACTTGGCGAGACGTCCAGTTGACGGTGTACGGCTATGGGTGTGTATCACAAGTCTACTTACACCGTCAAGTTTACTGGACAACATAGACTGTAGCAAAGCTGCGTGACGAATAAATTCTGTTCAAAGATGTCATGAGCAACGTATATCCATTGGTGGTTATATATACTTTTCAGTAGGCCATGCACCACTTCACCGCTTTTGTAGCGTATGGATCTTCATGGCTACGTGTCTATCTACAAATGTTACCTTCATAGACTAGTCAATCAAAACCTAACACCAACACAATATAAGTACGACGTGACTCACTCACTAATCCTCGCTCGTAGCCTAAATTTAAAGTCAATAACTTAGGTCATTCAAAAAGGCTCATTCTGGCGGCCACCACATACCCGCTGCCTCTTATAACTCGTCAGCCGCAGTTGGCAACACCAGCTGCGCTAACTAGGCAACTAGCGGCCGTGAATAAGCATATTCCTTCGATACTGACATAATTGCAGTAATAACGCGGTGCCTGCTCCAATTGACATGTAATCACGCGGACAGACAAACGGACTAATTTCATGTATCGTATGTTTGTTGCCTACGGCTGTCAATATGCATTGGACATTGTAAAACTTAGAATGGGTATGCGATACATGTAAATGGCTGTGTACCTATGTATATCATGTACTCAGTGTCCGACAGTGTGTTTGTTTTTTAACTTGTCGATGATGAGGTTTTTTGTTTCCATCAATATTTTAAGATCAGGTTCGTGTTAGAGATCACCAAAAGGAGTGCTGTGAGTACTGACTACTGACACACTGACACCGACTTAAGGAAAGTTGCATTTATAATGAAAGAAAAGCGCAAGGTGAGGAGTATTAAACAAAAAAAGTTTACTTTTAGGGTGTAACGAATAACGAGAGTGCAACTGGTAAACTCACTTATCTAAACGACACCTAGATGATATCGTAAAGGTTATTCAGCTATTATTACGTGGATTACTAAGGGACACTTAAACGAAAGTTCAATTAACAAACGATATGAGACAAATATTGCCATAGTTGTGTCGTAAAGCTGTTGGTGTTTACTTTATAGTTGAAAATTTGCAAATTATACTTAAAAACACACCCTATATCAAACCATTACTCAACCGACTTAACTAAGCAAGTATGCAAAACCTATTCCAAAACACCGTCATAGAATATCAAGTGGTCCTATAAGCAGACAGATGTATTCCATTTAGCCGAGCCTCTCTGACCAGTGTGGTCCCAATAATCTCCCTTTAAATACCACTCGAGCCAGCGTAAGCGGATTTACCCCATTCTCCCCCCGAATGCCGCTCGATACCCCTAAATATATTTTTTAATTACAATCTTCCCGTAACTGCATCGACATTCGTATCCGATTATGATTCGATACCGGATTTGTGGATGCAAATCGATTCGTGTACCTTTGCGGGCTTAATATCGAGTTATGATTATTGTGATTGGATTATTTGTTGACAGTCTCGGTTTGTGGTTACGTACGTTTTAGGCGATATTAGATAAAATATACTGGCATATACTTGTAGTAGTATGTAGTGTTCTAACTGTAGGTGGATTTGAAATGCAAATAATATGGTATATTTTCCATAATAATATCCTTTTTGATAGTTCATACAGTAGAAAGTTAAATGTTTGTAGTAATATGAGGTTAATTTCTAATGTCTTATTTTTTTCGTTCCTATTGAATATATTTCTCAAAAGTCGTATTTGACCCACAGATTTAATACAAACATTAAACAAATACCTATTTTACACTTTAGACACTTCTCAAGAATAATATTTAATTAACATAATACCACACAAAAGTTGTATATTTCTAACACGGTATAACCGTAAAAATGGGACAAAAGACTCTTATACAAACAGACAAACAGACGTAGAACTAGCCTAATAGCGAACAATTCCGTTGATTATGTTGGCACAAGTGTTGCGTGCATTCCGCTCGCTGTGTTGGCACCACTGCGCACTGTTTGGATATCGTTACACTGTGACGCTCCCACAGAATCGAAGCTTGTTTTATTAAGCCCATTTGTTGTTAATCAAATAGTGGGCACGTAATTTTTGAATTGACTAATATGAGTTAAAAATTTGGGTATTGAGTGAAACTGGGACCACCTATAGAAGTATGGGAAGGAGAATAACTATAAAAACATATCTATTGGAAACTTGAACAGCAATCAAGGAAAAGCTAAAATATTTCATGTAAAGAAATATGTAGTATAGCCGAGTAGTCAAGCGAGACGAGCGTGTTCTATTAGATTCGCCAAATTGTAACTCGCCAATTTGCTCCATCTCAAGTGAACACCCGCAGATAGACATTACCCCCTTAAATCGAGCATTTACATCACAAAAAAACTGAAATAGATGTGAATGTTTGGCTTCAATAATAAAATGGTGTTGGTATGTCAGCAATCCTATTCACCACTGACCCAACACTAGAGACCAACAGGCCCTCGACGTCCACTAATACATATAATGATCGCTACAAAAACAGTCCCGTGCCAATTATTTACCTCCGTCTAATAACACAACACTTCCACGAACATCTCCACCAATTATCATATATTTATTATTATTTTTCACAACATTCGTTCGACACTTCTATACAAAACCCATGTCAACTCTTTGTCGGCCACACCAACATACAAAGACCGGCCACAAAAAGCTTACAGTCTTTATTACAACGGATTAAGAAGTGAAATAGAATGGCTTTATGATGTGCCGGTGTATTGTCAAGTTGGTGCAGTGCCTACACGCTCATTAAAGGCCAATACAAATAAAATATAGTTCATTGTTGAGGCACAATGTTAAAATAATAAGAGATATGATAATGGGTCCTCGATGGCCCTCGGGTGTGACGCGCTGAGAACGTTGATGTCGGCGGGCGACTCGCCCGACACACGGACGTATAGACCAACATATCGACTGTTTACTGGCAATAGGTCCTAAGTCATATTCACCAACTTTTCAGGAAGGACAAAAATGCGTTTTTTATCAGATTGAGGGACGTTGGGGATTGAAAAAAAAACACGTCATTTGTTATTTTAGACTCTTTATTTATCGTAATAATTAACTTTTCGGTAACTTTAATGAAATCTTCTGGGTGGTACATAGGACTTATTGTGCAAAAATTTCGTGCACGATAGGACAAATTGAACGTTACTATCTAATACTAAAACAAAAAAAATGAAAATTTCTGCTAACAAAATATCTGATAGTATTTCTTGCAATTCAAATCAACAAATTTCAAATCAAGTTTACAATTACTTATAACTAAGGCCCGTATTAATAGTCAGTACTTAAGATGCGACCCGGTATCAAGACGCGGTTCGGCTCTGTGATTGGTCCAAATTTTGACAGCCAACCAATCACAGAGCCTGAACCGTGTCTTGAGACCGAGATGCATCTTGAGTAGGTACTGACTATTAATACGGGCCTTAAAAACTAAAACATTTTTACTTATTTGGTGAAGGCAATAGGAACTTAAGCAGTATTGTATGGCACATTATCGTAAAACGAATGGCAGTCCCTAGGGATAACAGCTTTTAAATCTTGTAGATGTTGCCATTTAGTTTTAGAAATTTTACATCTCTCCCTAAACATTGGTGGGTACTCATGAATTACGTTAATTTTTTTAGGTCGGTGACGTAATTTCATCCAATCATTTGAAAAGTCTGTTTTTACTGTTATAGTTAATTCCTTCAGGATTATAAAAAAATACTTTGATATCAGTGACACACGGATCGGTTACAGTTCGACCAGGTCTCAGCGAAGAATACCTGAGGTATTCTGATCCCGAGTAATCTTTGAAAAATAAATACTGTAACTCTTCAGCCTCGTAACGTGATGGGGAAAGCCTGGCTTCTTTAGTCAAGGTTACATAATCGCTCGGTAACTTTATCTCCCGGTTTTTTAGTTTCCTTTCTATGCATGCATGTACAGAATCAACTTCCATTTGAGTATGGCCAACTTCTAAAAATTTTTGGAAGACCATAATTCCTGTAAGCATACTGAAATTCAAGAGAGCGTTGGCCAAAATGTTATTCCTGTTCAGCGCTGTATAAGTTATCTTACCTTTGGTTTGTATCCGATGAAGTGAAATACAGTTATCCTAGCACTGGCATCAATCAGAATCACGTTTCGCGAACGATAAACTTAAGTTTTCTTCAAATACTTACGAGCACTTACGCACACTGCAGGAACAACAAGTAAAAACATGAAGATAGTACTTATTGCTTCTTACTCCTAAAGGGGCTCTGATAGGACGTTACGTTTGACGTTGATTTTGGCGTGAATTTCAAATAAACCAATACCAGCTTAGAATCTCCTCTGAATAAGGGAGTCAGTTAAGATCGATTGCAGTAATAATTACAAAACCAAAAAAAAACTGATAGGACCTATTGCCAGTAAACAGTCGATATGTCGGTGTAGTGGAAATCCTTTGGAATGTTATACCGTACCCAATTACCCGCCAAGCATACAGATACCTGCGTTTGCTGAGATGCGGTCTACATCTAAGTCCGTAAGAACTTCAACCTACCCTGGGATCTGGAATATTCTAGACAGAATTAGTAGTTAAGAATGTATACCAAGTAGCCAATAAAAAATATACGCGGTTATTATATTGATACTACGAAGTACTCAAATGTCTAAAGAACTTCGATATGTTCTAAAGTCTAACTACTGAAATAACCAGAACTGAACATCATATCCTCAGAAGCAACTGTGCTTCAGATAAAAATTATACTATCTTATGAGTGAGATGACTCTCTGACAATTGTATGTAAACTTGCAAAAGTTACCTTGAAGTATCCACCTCGCTATACCAGCAGATATATTTAAAGAGTAACAAGTGAGAGGATCAAACATCGTAATATAGGTAAACAGCAAGGGTTGGGAGACCTCCGATAGTTCGTCCCGAGGCCTCTTAACGGGCACACCACCAATTTTGTTCCTTTCGAGTTCTATCAACAAATTGGAGTGGTTGGGACCTTTTTGTAAATTTTTCAAAGAGCCACTAGTCGGGTGGGCAGGTACCTCACGTAAACACGACGGAATTGAGGTGTCACTCGGCCGGCGCACTCCCAACAGAAATACAACCTGTTAGGAGATCGGATCTAGTACAAGTATGTACAGTAACGTTGTTATTTATATGTGGACGGAATACGTTAAGTCACTGAATAACTAATAATGCGTATTTGGATGATGTTCGTAAACATTGAGAATTAGTGATGTTTGAACATACTGTTGTTCAAAAGGAATTTATTAAGTCTTTCTCACTCACTACTTAAGATAGTTTACCGACATTCTTCTTCCTTATCGAGTGGATGGTCAACTTGACCAATCCTGGTGTCAGAGTTATTGAGCCGCCAAAGAAGATAATTTGCAAGCTGCGATTCGTTATGTTCAATAGAATATTTGTAACTCTTTCACGCTAAAACTACTCAACAGATATGGATGGAAATTAGCGCAAAGACACACTACAGACAATAATACGCAGGCATTATAAACCCTAGAATTTCAATGGGAACGGATACAATCCGATTTCAACCACAGACACTGATCACTTTCCATAACATTCCCTTACTTAGACCATAGTGCGAGTCCATTCTACATATGTAATAGGCGCTGTTTAATAAAAGGCAGGCTAGAACTTGAATTAAGTGTATTTATATAGAAAATACAATTTTTATACAGCAGAGTAATGCACACCGATCACATTGTCTTATGGGTGACAGAAAAAGAAGGCAGTTGCCACACTAAAAAATATAAAGTTAACATAAAATATTACTATACTACAAATTAAAGTTAACATCAATGTTACCATTCTAAAAATACAAAAAATACCGTTCTATTATTGAACAGGCGCCTTAAAGTGTCGATATTCTTGTCTATTAAATAGACGCCATATTTACTTATTGGTTCCACAAACATCTCACATAGACTTAGTTTCAGCATATTACCAACGCATCGAAATAATACAGCACATCTAAACAACAGTCGGTTATCCGGCGTTCGAGCATTAGTCACAGGATGCACGCTCTATTTGAGCCGGGTGCCGGGTGTCGGGGACGGATAAACCGGATTACCAGAATCTACCTCTCGTGAACAATGAGTATGAGCGATAGAATATAGTGTAGGTATCTGTATAGGATAATGTATAGGGTCTGCTTTCGTAAAATATCGTTTATTAACTTTTAATTAATTCTTCATGTTTAAGAAGAAGTTCTAAGTAGTCGATAATAATAATCAAATGGATAATCTTCATCGATGTTGAAATAGCTGTTTTATTTATAAAGAGTACTTCTTCTTCTTCTTCGTGTCGATGGCACAAAAATTAACTTTTTAAATGAGCCCGCTCCAGTGCTTCGCTGCCCCTACGCCCTTGTCATAAAGAGTACTAATAAACGAAAAATAAGTTGGTGCATTAAAAATGGTTCACTAGTGACTTCATTGACCGTAGGCACTGTCTCCATCTGAGATATATTACTAATTATCTATAATTATTCATAGTTTCACTTTTCCAGTAAAGTAATTAATATTGTTTAATAAAGCATAATGTAAATAACGCACATTAAATGACACACCTGTGTGCATCCTATTATTAAAATATGTTTACAACAATTGGCTGAACACAAAACGATGGATTGTAATGTATTGCACACAGATAGTGCAATAAAAGCGTAATTGATATTATTTGTACCGTGACGAACGCGAACACAAATGATGTGAACACAGTTACACAGAATCGTAACGCACCTACTACTACAAGTCAGATTAATATTGTTTGATTAGAATTTAGTTTCGATTGTTTTTGCTACAATAATGCATCTAGATAATGTGCTTTAACTGGAATATATTTTAACTAAGGGGCTTTTGTCAGATTATATATCTCTTATTAGATTATATATCTCTTATTATATTATTATATTATACTTTAGATCGAAAAGGTATCCGTGGAACCAAATTCCGGGCCAAGATAACACAATTTTGTACAACATTTACCTCAAACGGGTTCCTAAGGTTAAGATTCGCTCATAGTGAATATCGTTTAAAGTGAAGACAGAGTATCGGTGTGACACGCGTCCATTAGTTAATTATGTTTGAGCAGTTGGCAGCCTGTAATCGATTAACGCCGTGACATACAATATTTACGTCTGGACCTACCTTACATGTATAACAAAGTAGGTTTTTACATTCGCCAAGATTCTATACTTCAATAACACTATTCAATCTATATATTCTCAGACTATTCATACTATATTTCTCAGTCATTCAGTCTATTTAGTCTCATAGATATTAACTAGTGGTAGAGTTTAAAAACACTTATTGAGTGCTTATTGAGGTTACTTACTGAGCGTTTACATTAGAACGTACGCCAAACACCAAAATTTGATATTTATTGCCATTGAAACATTGCCAAAGTTTGATCAACAAAGAAAATTGTCGGTAGAGATAGATTATTGTTATCGGCCGTAAGTGAGAGGATGAGATCTATCTGCTTAGATAAATTGTAGCTCTGACAGGATAAAGGGAACAACACAATTCACTTTCAAATAAGCTGATAAAGAGTTTCGTTATACAATTAATTAAGTAATAGGTTAAGTTAGAAAACATAACATTACTCAAGCTACACGTTAAGTCAAACAATTTTAATCAACGTTAATAAGACAGTATTCATATTCACTGTAATTCGTTGAATCGAATCGATGTTCCGGTTGTCGTATCATACAATAGTGCTGCATCGATTTCGATGGAGTTGTTTGTCCGACACAAACGCCGCACAATGGGCGCTATTCATTTGCTAATGTGTCGCTGTCTGTCTGTGTGTCACGAACCTTTATTTAATTATGATTGCGGCCGTTCAATTTGATTTAATTGATTTGGTTTCTTTGATTGATTAAAGTTGACTATTTTTGTTGTAGACGGTATGGAAACACGACGCTATTTTATGAATAAAGCCTGTTTTAAACAAATTAATTGGCATAATTGATGTTTACATTATATTTTTAATATTGTTCTGTACTGTGACCATCCACTCTGAAAACCACACAAAATCTGTACCTACAGATAACAGATAGAAACATCTTTACGTGGCGGGCGCAGTTACTCAGTATGTAAAGATGAAGAACAAATGTACATTAACAAAATGTATAAAACCCTTTTAAGCAAAGAAAACTTTACGTCTTGCTTATAATAAACTTTTGCGAGTAACTATGAGCTTTAAATTGTATGATAATAAAAAGTACGTCCCGGAGAGAATATGAGAGAATATAAAAAGGTAATAAAATAAAGCTCGCCGTTACGAGTATGAGTGTACGAGGCAGCTTGAAGGAAAGCTCGCGGGAAGGACACTTTTTATTTTGTATCTACAGTTTATTTTACGGATGTAACAAAGTACTGCGCGGACTGCGGTTGGTTGTACTTCAGAATCACCATCATTTTATATGTTGCCTGGTTTGAGTAGATAATAAGACATGAATGCATAGGAAATAAGAGTTTAATAACCGTACAAAGTCGACCAAATATTTCTTTATCACTATAAAAGTTAGATATAAGTTGTATATTCAGAAGTCGTCTTTAGACTTCTTTATAACGAAAACTCCATCTAAATCGATCAGTAGTTTTTGATAAAATCGCGGCTGTACAAACTGCCGTGTAAAGTGTATAGTACACAGTATGGGTCGAATATTTAATTTATATTCTGTGTAAGTCCTCCTGCAAATAAAAGATCTCAACCAATATCTACTGGAAATCTCAGATAAGAGATCAAGTTTTGACATTGATTGTATGTTAAGAAATGTCAAATTTCAATCCGTTCTTTTATTTATTTCTGTCTGCCGGTGTGGGAGGCTTTTAGGCGATCTAAAAATTTCAACTGAGTTGGCCAATGACCTACTTGAAATAAATGAATGAATCTATTTCTAGTCATATTTCTAGTAGCATCTTCTTCGACCCTCAGTTAGTTCGAAAACGACTCCACAGTGTATAAGTTGAGTACTAACTACTACTACTAGCTACATCCTACCTGCAGACAGCGCGGAACTCTTTAATTGAAACTTTACCACTTAACAGTTCCAGTTAGAGTTTCAGCTTCTTTTATTACACAATGTTATAAAGTTACCTATTTATACCTAGGTTTCTTAAGATGTACCTACATACATTAAAGAGCTGGTATACAATATTGTATTCGTGAATTTTTCCATTTATTGACTGCGCTGTTAACACTAACGTATTCAAAAATTAGAAAATAAATGGGCCGAAACATCTGATAAAAATATAAAATAAAACCGAATTGTATCCGTAAACTTAGTTTCAAATCAAAATCGAAATGTTAGTTATACGCATTGCAATACCAACGCATTCACATGCGCATCTAGAGCCTAGTACTAGATTTCATATTTTGATTGAAGCATATTTATTTAAAAAGAATTCCAATACCGCATACTGTAAAAACTGTTGCAAATGCAAAATAATCCTGAGTACTCTTTTTGTACCTAAAAATACCCCCAACTTACCATAAATAGGGTTTTCTTACAGTAACACACTTACATTACAAATATGAGGTCTTTAACGTAAATAAATTTTTATTAATCTTTCTCATTTATTAAATCTATTGAGCCCTCCACTACAATCAAGTCGCCTCATCCATTACTCGACAATCAAATCAAATATCATGAAAACTGGATAAATCTGGATTTCTCTTAATCACATCACATGGGGCTCCAATGTGACGTCACGACTATTACATTACTGGACAATAACTTGATAACTCATTGGTTAGGGGGGACAAGTTGTAGGGGACAGCGGGCTAATATTTGTGATATTTAAGTATTGTTTCGAAACGAAAACATCGTCATCAAGCCAAAGTTATCATTTTCTGCAGGCATTCCCAATAAGTTTTCAGTGTACTGATAACAGCTCCTCATTGTACTGATATGCTCTGTAAGATGAGAGGCCTTTGCCCTGCAGTGGCACATACAGCTTATACTTATTTCGGAAAAGAAAATCTTTGAACCTATACCCAAATACATGGGCAGTTTTTTAAACCCAATTTAAATGGTTGGTCGATTTGCATAAACGTTTAATTACAGATGGAATCAATTACCCCAGTATCAGGTTTCACGCCAAACCCGAAGCACAGTATACATCCAGTATTTTAACTCCATATAAACGGCCGAAACGCAAGTTATACCTACGCGCTTCGACCGTGGTACACTCCTGGTACGCAGGCAGTCGCGACTGTGCCGCAGTGACTTACGGGCGGTGTGTTGATTTTTGTTTTTGGTTGTATGAATTTGTTATTAACACATTGTCCATGTTTCCCAAAACAATTTATAATGAAGCTTTATATTAGAATGCGGATTTTTAATACCCTAAAATTGAAAAATCAAGCGTTTCGTACGTATCTGTCGAAAAAATTTTTCGGTCGGAAAATATTTTTCGGTCGGAAATTTAGAACATTATTATTCAATTCTAAACATGTTTTCTTAAATTAAATTTACCATTCACAAATCATCACACATTTTTATTGAAACTTCCTATTCAATTTTAACTAAGTATTTTAATTCTTTACATAAAAAAAAAATACAGTCACAAAACTAAATGGAAACACAAAGTAGGCAAATATAATTAAAATGCTGGCGGGTGGCAGCCTTAGCGCATGTTTACGTACCGCGCGGCTGTAGGTATCTAACTCAAGGTCACAGCCGAGTTGAATTACTGTATGATAGTTATACTGTGCCCGAAGTGCAAACCAAGGTACCGGCCCACAAGTAAAACAAAACACTACCGCACATAATGAACACTCGCTGTCTCTTTCCCTCTGAGCCACACAACCAAGGAGGTTGTAAGGAAGGCGCACGGTGACCACAATTCACGCATTTTGCGACCCATTACTCGCATTGAATCCGTGCGTGGGCGGGCGACGGCCATTCCGCATCGACCGTAAATAAAAACACATTTAACTACAATAAAATCTGGAAAGCGGGACAAACAAAGGCAGCCATTTTATTAAGATTTATGACTATTGTTTTGGTAATGTTTTGTCTGTGACAGGTTGTTTTGTTGTCGTGTGTGGACAATTCAGCGTCTTGGAGGTTGAATGCGAGGTTTTGTTACGAGCACTGAATATAGTTTGGGTTTATTTAGTGTTTAATAAAACTATAGAACGTTGTCACTATATTAGACGTTTGTAGTTAAACAGTACGTCCTATGCGAATTTTAAGTCGTATATTAAAGTTCTATAATACTTATTAGTACTTAGTTTTTGTTATTAGACATCTATTCTTGCAAAAAAAAAATGCAATAATATTTCCCAAATTCACATCAAACTGCATTAAACCAATATCAGTCTACCATTAACCCTTAACAACCTCATTACACATTAACAACAAGAAAACGCCTAATTTAAAATAACAAGCAAGTTATATTGAACCAATGATTTCCAAATCACGTCTCGTGCACATAAAAGTGCGTTAGTCTGTTAGTTTGTCATAATTACGTGTCGGGCACGTGTCGCGGGCGCCGGCGGGCCGTGGTCACCCTAACGAGGGCGCTTCCCGCCCCCCGCGGAGATGCGCACGCGATTATTATGTCTCCTATTATTGTTGCAGTTTTATTAACGTTGTTATACTTTGGATATTGGCGTGAGATTAAACATGGAGATACGAGATGCTTACCAACCTCTAATGAACATTTAACTCGGGATAATTATACTACTTGTAAACTTAGAAATGTCTATATTGTCAAACTTTGAATGGAGAGAAATAGGATTTTTTTTAATGGTTATTGATTAACACATTTTTAGTACCTATATATCTATCAACACCAATAAATAAAATTTATCTAAAGAGTAACGGTTACATCCATCACAACACACCCTGTAACAATACATCATATTCACATCCCATTATGAAACACGTCATTATGCTGCATCCTACAATGGTTATAATTGCATCCTGTGGTTTGTTATACTGCGTTTAGGGAGGATTATCGGCGCCCGCGCATACTGCTACGTAGTCTAATGAGGATGGGTGCAAAACACGTCGAGTTCACTTGTAAAGAGAATATGGGTCGTGTTGATTTTTAGTACAAAAGTAAACTCTAGGTTGGTGGCTAATCTTGATGTCAAAGTTTTTGCATCGCCTAAAGGCCTCCGACATGGTCTCACGGTTGAAACAATCGTTGGGCTCCAAGGCACGGTAGCGTTCAAATAGAATTGGCACTATCGTCAACCCACCCAAGTAGCGGTCAGGCTGCAAGTTGCTTAACATTGGCGATGAATTAAAATCCCTAGTTCAACTATGCTACGAGTACAACATTAGTTTTTAAAATGTCTTAGTTTTAGTTTTTATAATGGACTACATGCTGGTAACTAATACACCAGTTGCTTATACACTGTGATGTCATTGTGTCCTAACTGGCATGTTTGTAACTGACAAGTGTGCATTGTCTATAAATTGACTTGCAGTTAACTAGCATGTAAATAAATCACAATATTCAAGTCTAATACAATTTTCTGACATTTCTAACGACTCCCACTTATAAGTTAATGAGATCAAAATGTGATAAAATATCAGATTTGTTCCCCAAACAAACCTTAATCGAATAAAAACAGTAACATACACTCGCTGGTCCGGGGTGAGTTTGTCTGTCACTTGTACTATAAATATTATAATGGGGTGGAAACGCATCCATAATACGCGCATTATTGACCGCGAGCGGTGTCGAGGGCGAGCGCTACTCTCATTTGTTAATGTCTCATTCGGTTTAAAATTGCATGTTTTGTTTAATGGTTTAGAAACTGTTTTTTGTTTTGTTTATTTAAAAACAATAGAAGTAGGTACTATGGAAGTAATTTCTTAATTCCTGTAATTTTTCTAATAGTTGCTTTTTATGTAAATGTCAAATTGTCCTATTGCGATATTGGCACAGACGTCAAATTAATATAAATACTAGCCGCGCCCCGCGGTTTTACCGCGGTCTTACGGCTGTTTCCATAAGAATTTTGGGATGAAAAAACCTTCCTAGAAACTTCCTATTGAATGTGGCTATACATTACAAAAATAATTATTCAAAACCGATTGCTAATTTCTGAGATTAGCGCGAAAAACAAAGTCTAAAAATAAAAAAAACAAAGTCTTCAGGTTTAATACATTAGTAACCTACATATTATAGATATCAATATAATTTTTAGTAAGACGTTAGCTTAAATTTAGCCAAAACTGGAAGCTTCTAAACACGTCCTACAGACTACATATCTGTTCCCTTACATGACCAAAATCCAAAGCTGCTAAGTAGATACTGAAATAACTGATATTAATCGCTAACCATACTAACGTAGCAAGCCCTTTCAAACCAGTTGTAACAGTTTACCATAATTCCAACATTGAAACAAATTGAATTACTTATATCAAAACGATTTCAAAGATTAATGTACCGTTCGGTAACAATGTTAGTACATCGCATCATAAACGAACAATTTAATAAAATCACCACAGAGTCTTGTCGTGAACATGCGCCGGCTTACCCTCGCGATCCACTCGTAGTAATCTGTTTATCTCCACTTATATCATAAATTATAGCCCACCAACTTATCCTATGGAACCCTATTGAACTCTATTACAATTAGATAAAGTATATTATGCAATATATCGGTGTACTTTGTGTTGTAAGGGTCGAAATGTCGCAATAACTCGTAATAATGAATAGCACAATGAGTTAAAAGTTTTAATATTGATTGATGAGGACGTTTATTGGCGTGTTTTGGGAAATGTTTTAATACAATGAGGGGGTTATCAGATCAGTGTCTTTGAATTCTAGTTAGATTGTATTCTATTTCGTCTATACATTCCAATTGACTTTAATAATATCTTAAACTAAAAGATTACATATTTGAAAGTTTTCTAATTTGTAGAATTAAAACTTTGTCTAAATAAAGATCATTGCAGACTTCAATCTTATAAAAATGGCCATATCCGAAAATCGGGAAAGGCAAAGTATTTTATGGTAAGTGTATGCCACAAATACAATGTATTTCTAAATATAAAAAGGTTTTAGTCTTTAAATCTATTTCCAAAACACAAATCAAATGTGTTTGTACCTAATGCTATAAATATTCTTCTATAAAATGACAGCTAACGCCCAGAATATAAATTACCCCATCATAATCTGTAGCAGAGAGAAAAAAGAATCTCTATAATACAAGCTTGTTGTTCACAAATAAACGTTTCTTAGCAAGAAGTCGGTCCCCCTCGGTGATGGTAAATGTTGCCATAAGGCACTTTAATCAATCCGCAACGTGTCGCGGGCGGGAGCGGGCTTACGGCGGTCAATGGGGATTACTTACCTCATCGCTTTGTCAGTGTACACTACCCTTAATTGTCTGGCGGGTAAACATGGTACTCTTGGACTTGGGGCCGTGCGGGACGGTGGTGCGGAGTTTGGTAGTGCAACATGTGATAATGGTAATGATTATAATGGTAGAGGTAATGATTATAATGAAAAGATAATGATTGTAATGATAACTAGAGATAATAATAATAAGGTGTTTATTGTAATAATCTTCCTCGCTGTACTGATGACTTTAGTATGGCAGTATCCATAGATAAAAAGGCTAAGAATTGATTTGATTGAACTCTTTTATCTCTGTAACTAACGCATTTGAAAAATTATATAATACCTATAAGGTTAAAGGCATAATATTCAATTGTTTCTATACAAACGGGTATATTACGGGTAAAAACGCGGAACGATTTAAGTTTGAATGTTTCTATTCTATAAGGTAACGGGTACAACGAGTTTTTTGCAGGATATCCTCGATACAAAGCAAGTAAAACCTTATAACCAAGTCGGTCGCTAATAAAGCAAGGCAGAACCTAATTACTGAGGCTCCCAAATTAATACAATAAATTGGAGAGTGCCGACCGGACAAGGTGAATGAATTTCGTGGAGCGGCGTGTGGAGTGGGGGCGCCATGCGGTGGGCCAAACCGAGGATAATTCGGTTGAGGAACATGTTTCAGTAAGAAAGTGGTGTATTGTCGTTGTGTTTGCATAAGGGTTTATGTCCGACTTTCAAACTAAGACTTAATGTGAATTATTAGTTACATACAAATTGGATTTGATTAGTACCCAATTGCAAACGCTTTTAAGGCGCATCCAAATATGGAACCACTCATATTTGGTATATTTACGTAACAATAATAATTGCAAGCACTTCGCTAGTAACAACTTTATCTTGTTATTCCCATTATAGTAGGATTAAGAGCCACTATCATATTAAAAGCGTATTCTTAAAATTCTTGTTAGACATGTATTCCACCGTTCTAATAAACCAGTATAAAACCCTGTGCCATCCAATCACCAATCAATAGTAAGTGTCAATTGTCCGGTAATTCCGGAAGCGTGGTCACCCGCGCTAGGTGGCTATTACCTCCGGGCGAGGAATTTGCGCACGCACGCTAATTGCTAAATTCGCCCCCCTCCCGCGTGCCTACCCCCCACACCCCTGGAACTCACCCCCTACACCCCCCCCCCCCCCCCCCGGCTTATTGTCCTCGCTGTGTTTATACCCGGATTTCTCCAGTTTGTTATGAATTACGGTGAAATATTGTACAAGTTGAAGCTTGAGTTTCAATTTGTGTTTTTGGATTTGGTTTGCAAGCTGATGCGTATGGGGTAGGGTTCGTCGTTTATGTTCATCCATGTCTATTATAAACAAAGCATATTACTTTCAATATGAACAAAAACAATATTTTAATAGGTCCTTGCTGTATTCTTCTAGGTTTTACTTTTTTTTGGCTTTCATTTAATTTAGTCACTTTTTTAGGGTTGGCGACTAACTATACGAAATAAAAGAACGAATCAATGAATGAGTGTTTACTTCAAATATTTCACACCGCCCTCTTGCAAGTATCCTCGCTGCGCGTGTCAATATCGATAATGCTATTTATCCGGCGCCGGTAAAGCCGGCTACAGACGCCCGGCCGGCACAACGGGCGTAATTGCCGGGAAATGCGATCATCGCCGAGCGCTGTATCGGCTGTAAGCTGTCTTACTAGATTATTCTATTCGCTACCTACTTGCTTATTTGTATAGTATACTGTGGTCGCACAATTCAAAGATATCAAATAGATATTGTGAACCTACTTCAGCTTTGACTAACTTTTTGTTTGAATTCTCTTATCTCAGAAACTACCAATCCGATGTGAATTATTCTTTTTGTAACGAATAGCCACATTTAAGGAAGGTTAAGGGTTATTTTGCATTCCAAAATTCTTAATGGAATGGGCACAACGTGAGGTGCTACTAATGTACTACAAATAGATGAGACGTGAATTTTTAGTTTTTATCATATGACTGTTGTTTTCAAAGAAAGCGTAGATTCTAAATATTAATATAAAACGCATTGTTCGACTTTGTGCATAAAATAGACATTTTATTGGTTAGAAGAAGGTAAAATCTCACTATGGTAAGATTTTGCCTTCTAATTCAGTAAATAAGATCTTGTTAGAAATATTTTTATATACACAGTGGTTTTTTCCAATTACATAGTCTCAATTGAGAGTCTCCGTTTTCATGTCGGCTTAACCATACCTACCTCCACTCACCTATCATAATCTTTCAGGAACACCCGTCCGCTGCCCAAGCCGGTGCCTACAGTAAATTAATACGGTAACAGATAGGAGCGAGTCCAAGCGGAGCGGTGATCGGCGGTAATTGGGCGCGCCGCGGCTCGTGTGGCCGGCCCCGTAGATGAATGTAGAGATACATTTGTCTAATATCTTCAATGTACAACCAAAGTAAGTACGATATTTGACAGGAATTGAACATGTAGAGAGATGTTTGACATGATTTTGTATTTGTTTAAACTTGCCAATCTCAAAAACAAGAATTCAATTTTAAAAAATCCTATTGAGCTTCAAGAGGAGATTCAATGGGAAATATATATGTATATTTTCATCCCCAAAAGATTTAGAAGAACAACGTACTACGCTGGTAATAATGTTTTAATTTTAATATTGCTTTACTGAAGTATATGTTACTTTAGGTGATGTCTATAAGAGTTGGTAACTGCTCTATCGCTGCTCTACCGTCTTGAGCAGTTATGAGTTATGAGAGGGTTGAGAGGGAATACAGTATTGTGTATAAGTTTTTGTGCCACCTGCTTAGTGTATTCAATTAGTATAAGTAGTTAGGTAAGTAGCACACATCATTCGAACATGGTTTTTAAAGAGCTTTAAAGCTAACAACAAGCTTAGTAGTTACACTAACAAGCGTACACAACAAATCTTGTCGCTCAGTGAATAATGTACATAGATAGTATCTAATATTAATAATATTGCCAGGTACCACAAAATACGTAACAGGTAGTAATTGTACATGTACAATTACATGTCCGAATGATGTGTGCTACTTACCTAACTACTTATACTAATTGAATACACTAAGCAGGTGGCACAAAAACTTATTACCTGCGTTGAAACGATAATCAATTACAGATCTCAAGGTAGTTTTAATTACGCTCTTCAAACAGACATAAATCGCCAATAATGTAATAAAGCTATTACTAATTAAACGTTCAAGTAATTTGATACCACTTAAACAAACGAACCTTTAAAATAAATCAAATCGCTTAATAATTCAATTTGAACAGATATTAAGTAATTATCGGTTACACTCTTACACTCACACACACTCGCGTGTAGTTATGTAGAGAAAACAAACAAAAACTCCGTAAAAAGACGAGTGGAGTAGGGCCCGCGGCCGCCATGCCTCCGCGTAGGGCGGAGCTAATAAACAGAAAAAACACCACGAAAATATCATAACTCTACCGCGCATACCGTTCTAAAATAAACCTCAACTTGACTGGTTAAGGTTTAGAGTGGAATGCGTTGTGAGGGGAAGTTGAACCGGTTCTCTCGGCGCGAGTCGGAGGAAAGTGGCCAATCAGTGCGCCGTTGCCATGACGACGCGAGTCGCCGCCGGCCCGCGCTAGATGGCGCCACACTGCAGATATTGATGTTTTACTAACTTTTCCTTGAGTTTAGGGTAATATTGAACATGAGTAATGTAAAGTTCGGCTGTAAATGATAATTAGGTAACTAATGGAATGAAATTTGGTGTTATCACATTGGACGAAAGTTGACTTAAGATAGGATGGAAAACCTAAAAGCTAGTAGGTCTAGCTTTTAGGTTTTCCATCCTATCTAATTTAACTCCTCCAAAAGTCAAATCAATTAGGTTAATTAATTCAAAATAATTTGTTTAAAGTCAATTCGATTAGTACTAATAGATTTTGATAAGTACTTTTATAGTACCAACGTAAGTAAATTACTTAATGCCCTAGCTAGACTTAGCTAAGTAATTGCTTGTTAGACCTAATTGACAGGCGTGAACTATACCTATACAAATACATAGTCCTTGATGGATAAAATAGCGCGATCATTCAAATATCTAGAGATTAATTCAATTTTTGTAAAATCGTAAGCATTTCTTAATAAACATGGCGGCGGATCGAGTGGCCCGCGCCGATTGATTGCATCATAACACATTTATTGCAACGTCTCACAAACCGCCCTAAAATTGGGAAACCTAATCTCTAGTAAGCCATTATACTGAAAATTCAACCATCACTCAATAAAATCAACCAAATAAACTTTAAATCCAACAGTATAGAATCCAAAATTGCTTGCACCTCGCGGAGTTTTCCTTGGACGAAAATTAAGTGGCTATAAGCCGTATTCGGTGAGAGTAGGGTTTATTTTAGTTTGTGACGAGGGTTGCCAGTTTGGAAATGAAATTTTCATAAATGTGCGGTGGGGGAGGGGTGGGTAGGGCCCAGGGGTGGTCGTATTTGTATTTTCCCTGCAGTTTTGAAGGGAAGCCGAGATACTTAAGCCTTGTTGTGTGTAGCGAAACAACTATTAATAATAATTACGAGTCTAGTACTCGTAATTACTGTAACCTCGACATGTACTGCGATGTAAGGCGCGGAGCCGCAGCAAGCTTTATAATATAAACTACCTCCAGTGTAAGTAAGGAGTTATCGGACGCTCACGACACAATCGATGTTACAACTATACTTCAGTTCAAATATCAGTTACCGGAGTTAACAGGCAAGTCATTAATCATTAATAGTGCATCAGCGTTTAACACACGAACTCACTTCCTTACTTTACTTTACTTAAATAAGTGTTCCGTGAGCAATCGTAGCATAGCTAATATGGAATGGTACCCTATAGGTAGCATCGCACCCTAGCTTACCAATGTGGTTTAAGTGAATTATATGAATAACCCAAGCTAACTTAGGTACTCATTTTTTTACTTTCCATACTCACTCTATCCACTGTTTTTCTCATTGATGTATTTGTTCAGTATTTAACAAATATATCGTGTAGTAATGTCAGAATAAGTTGTAGTAATGTGTAGAATACATTCTTTTAAATAAGTTATTCATTATAATATCAACCATTACTAAATTGACATGCTTCTTATGCCCTTAACTGCAAATTCACTACAAAAGATTGCTCAAAAAAATCACCAACGACAAAGTAAATCGATATCAGCGCAATTTAAAATCAATAAACGAATTGCTTTCGTTTGAATGAAGTATAAAAAGTGTTCCTTCCGCGAATCGGTCGTCTTTGTTGCGTAAAGTATCGGGTGTCGGTTCCTGCCGGGTGTCGGGTTCGGTACAACATTGATTAGAGCCGACGTGTTTACTATTCAACTGTTTGGAAGAATAATTGATTGGATTTCATATTATTCATTTGTCCCAGCCATTAGTCGCTGTTTACTCCAACTTACTTTTGTTTGCCCTGGTTTACTTCAGGAAAGTTCAGTGGTAGAGTTAAGGGTAGGTACTGTCTGTGGTTGTCGTTGATTCCATGTTCAGGTGTAAACTATAGTTTCTCTAGTATCTAAGTACTTATTGGATGGTATAAAATTTGATAACTTATCAGGGGATCTAGGTACAAATGTAAGCTGTTGATCTACAAACAAGAACTAAACTAAGTGGTTGATTTATCAATGTAAATAGCTTTTAACTGACAAAAAATTTATAGAATACATTCTTACTAGGTAACATACATACTTATATAACTTTGTACATAATTATATTAAGTGATTAATAACCATTACCAACCAATATTACTTATCAATTAAAAACTAAGTACTTTCCTACGCTACAAATTACGTTTAATAAAGGATAGTTTTCAAGTTCTATCGAAGTATTTGACATGTTATGCCAAAAAACTTTTTTAATATACAAAAATAAGCTTATCCGTTCAACTTCATTTGACATCCATCCAACTACATACCCCAATTAGGTTAATCCCATCAAATCTCTCTGTTAAATGAGCCACACGCTTCAGGTACTGTCCCGACTCCTCGTATCCTCAACTCCTAGCTTCACGTTACGTCACCCGACACTTCTGTGACGCTAATCGGAGCCAATTGCCCCGATACAACACAATAGATACCGTCCACAATGTTGCTCAATAAATCTGATACTTCGTTGAAAAAAAATGGCGGAGAAATATTTTGACGTCAGTATTATGTTCGTGACGTACCATTATGTTCATTTTAATATAGTTTGATGTAGTATTAACGTAAGGTACTGTATAAGTTATGATGTTTATACATTGTATGTATTTGTAAAATATTTTTGTAAATTTAAACGACACTGCGATCTATTTGCTTAAACAGATTTACATAAAGATAGAAGATTAGAAGTACTAGCTGCGCACCGCGGTTTCACTCGCGTTGTACCCGTTCCCGCGGGAATTTCGGGTTGAAAAATAGACGTTGTCCGATTCTCAGGCCTACCCGATATGTATACAAAATTTCATGAGAATCGGTCGAGCCGTTTCAGAGGAGTTCAATTACGCACAACGTGACACGAGAATTTTATATATTACGAGATTATACGTTACGATTCTGCGAATTCTTACACCAAAGCTTTTTCTATTTATGATTATTATTAGTCTCCCTGCTGGCAGCTTTTAAACTTGTACGTATTTTTCTTAGTTATAAGCGAACACTGCTCCTTTTGAATTGAAATTAAGTTTACGATAAACATCGCTTCGCATTTTATTCCGTAGATTCAATTCAGAATATGTTTATCAATTTTTGCAGTTGACTGAACGACAGGTCTTCAGCAGTATATTGTGCCACGTACCTGGATCCTGTCCTCAGGCAGGTCTGTCTTGAGGGAGAGCATCTCGCGCGCGTACACGTCGGGGTAGTGCGCGTCCTTGAACGCCTTCTCCAGCTCGTCCAGCTGGTACGAGGTGAAGATGGTGCGGCTGGAGAAGACGATAGTGGTTATGATACTTTTTAAACTCGCACTAATTATACTAAAAGATACGGGTCACGGGATCACTCAGTCACCCCGTGACCACGAGCGGTGTACTCCACTCGAAACGTTGGGTACGTATTTTCATAAATACGTTATATATATTCTAACGCAAAAAAGACCCGTTTCATTTAGTGCCATGATAATGGTAGTATTGTGGTATATTGGTGATATATAAGATACAATAAGATATCTACGCGACTGCATAATACAGTACAAAAATGTATACACCGAAAACTTTATACCGAAGTTTTCATAGATAGATGACAACATCTTCGTTTGGATCCGTTTAACTTAGACTTTGGATTCCATTATTATAAGTGTTTTACTGCACTTCCTACGAGCTTAGCTATTATGTAAAGATATTCTTCTTCTGTATTTACACAGCCCGATACATGAAATCCGTAATAATTAAGTGGTAAATTTGAAGTCACTGATCGCACTTTAGTTAAAGTTATTTCTTCTTCTTCAACTGTTGTAATACCACTTCTAAGAGTGCTGATTACATCTATTATAGAATTGGTGTTGCACACCCAACTAGAATACAAGCTAAATTAATAATATTTATGATGTGTAAACATGGCTGATGTAACAATAATTAAATAAAAAAGTAAAGCGTTTTAAGTTGATTTCAATATATCTTACTCTACCTCACCTCATCTCTAAAGAACTCTACTAATGTAAACTAGGTGTTACCTGTGTCTGCGTTTTTTCTTCTTCTTCTTCCCGTTGTACCCGGTGAGACCGTCGACTGTAAAGTCTTTCGCGGCTTCCAGAGACGAGACGCCTGCAACAAACAATACTATGTATTAACACACAGTAGTAAAGACATGGAAAAAACTTAGTCTTAGAGCAGCTTAACGCTGAGGGTACGAGTTCACTTTATGATCACCCAAAAGTCTTTTCAAAACACAAATAGAACTATATAGCTCCACAGATTCGGTCAGTCTGGATGATCCCTGATTATCAGCCAGAGTTCTAGCTAATAGATCGTTCAGACATGGCGTTGTTTCCAAAAAAAAAACCGAACGAATCTTATAAAATGTTAATAAATACTTATCACTATTTTTTTAAGCGAACGGATATATATACCGATTTGAATAATATTGGTTTTGATTATGGAAAAAAATTAAAAATTGCGGATACGAATATACTACGAGTATAATGCTATATTGCTTCTACAACTTAGTTAAGCAAATTAAACATGAACCAAACTAATTAAAACAAATAAATATCCAACTCCACATAAACAGATAATCAAACAGAAGTGTTTTAATCCGATCAGCAGACAAAGCGGCAACAAGACAATCCCCAAATACCGAAACTACTTACCGACAGGCGATTGGGGATTTGTCACATAATTACCGCATGTGATTGCCGAATGAATTAGTAAACACACGGGTAATAGAATAGCCGAGAGCTCCCCGGGGAGGGGCGGGGCGGGGGCGGGGGCAGGGGGGCGCCCCCGGGGCCAGGGGTAATTGAATTTGGCGCCAATGAATACGACAATGAATTATTAAATTTAGAACTCCCTCTGGGAGTTAGACGCTGTACATTGCTGCGCGGTCTCGGGTTTAACTGGTACGGTTTAATATTGTTAAATGTAAGACCCGAGACACGCCTTTGCTTCAATGTGGTCTATAAAGATTCTTAATAAAGTTATGGAAAATGGTTGAAAATAATTAAAAAAACGTTTATAGATTCATTGCCTACTGCAATCCCAGAATTCAACTGATGAGCGAGATCTGATTTGGATTTTACCTAAATCAGAAGCATGTTTAAGTGATTTAAGTTGTCTTCTTTGCGTACGACTAATGGATAAATAAGACCTTAAATAGCTTCTTTATTTTATATATGAACAACCACAATATGGTGTATTTGAGTGAAGAATATCGCAACGAATATCGTTTTGGACAGAAAACGTGCAATCACCAAAGACGTAATAAAACAGGCACTGCAATAGGAACTTCCTTGTATTGCTTGTTTCATTGAACTAATACTAAAAAGAACCCAGCAATGTATGAGACTGCATGAGTGGAGGAGATCGCGGAACTAATGAATGACCGATGAGAGGGAGTGAACTGTCAGACTGATTATCATGTTAAAAACATTAACGATCGTGTCGATGGTTTGTTCTGGTTCAATTATAGTAATATTTTATCGTCCCACTGCTGGACAAAGGTCACCTTTATGCATATAGGAGAACGTATGTATTTTTAACCAATACCGGGCAATAATACTATTATTGGAATTACAGTAGTTATTGAAACGTTACAAATTTATAACGTTGAAAAATTGAGTTAAGTATATAACATATTATAGTTTCTAAGATTAGCCTTTACAAACAAACAAAGTAAAAAACATTACCTCTTTATTGAGTATAAATATAGATCAATGGAACCTTGCTTGGTATCTGACTTTTTAGACCGCCTATAACAACTGAACGAATCAAAGAATGTGTACAATTTGTACACGCGCGCGTGACCGATGCGCGGCCGTTGGTCATCGATTGGACACGCTCGGAACGGACTAGTGGCCAACGGAAGGGGTTGGACAGCCGGGAATATGTTTTTTAATAATTATGGGGCTAAGTGTAAGAAAATTAAATAGATTTTTTTAAATTTCATTATTACAGTTAAGCAGACGGTCGTCTAATGCGGTAGCCGAATTTGTTTCAATCTAAGTAGTTCGTCTTCACACTAGCTAGACTCTCTGTCCACTGCAAAAATTTTCTGATTTTCGAAACAAAAACAATTATATGTATAGAGGTAAAAGGTATAGTGATGGTGTAAGTCTAGAATCAGTAATCAACTAGTAATCACTTAATATGTTTTCTCTCGTTATGTAATCGGCCTTATTATATTAGCCACACTGCTAATATACCCTTGTGACTTGCCGCCTTATTCACGCTCTATAACTTAAACACTGTTATAAAATGTTTCTTTTGCTTTCTGGGAAATAGCGTATGTCGGAAAGGGACAAACTACATGATAGATAAAATGCTGTTAATAAATATTTATGAATAAGACTCTTGGTGTTTTTTAAAATCTAGCCGAGCGTCCGACAAAAATCTATGGATGACAAAGGTAAATAGATACATACATATGTATTCCCTCTTCGCATATAAGTATATCACGCAATATTATCAATACATTTCAAACAATAAGGCATAGTTTCTAGAGACTTCTACCCACAAATAAACTATGCACTTGCCAAGCAAAACCACACCCCAACACCTAGGGGTAAAGTCTGTTTTCCCGTGCGGGGGTGTGCGGGGGTATAATTTAAATGGAAAGCCCACCCTTAGCCGCTAGGGCGATGCCACTACCCTGCCACTTTACAGAAGCCTGTAAAAATGTTACGGGAATTAATTAGTTTGTTAGTATTTTTGTGAAATTCACCGGTTTGCAGTATAGTGAGTATACATACTTAGTTTTTTGCTTTACGTTTAATTAAGAAATTTTGTTAATTTTTGTTAAGAAAATATAATATCATAATACAGGTGTATAAGTATAATCAATGAATAATCGATTTAAAAAGAATACATAGGGTTGTTAAACATTAGACATGTAATATGGAATCTAAACAAATTATTTTATTAAATACACATATATTTTTTATCAAGAAAACTACGTGAACTATAGCCATAATGAACTATGTTCATATAGTCATTCTCTCACTACTTCTCTCTCTAACGTGGTATGTACTATAAGCATTTCCAACAAAACATCGCACACAGAAATATTTATATAAGGGTGGACGGAAAAGGAAATTACCATTGTACGATTCAGACGTAAGGAAATCGTATTTCATTAATTGGTATATAGGTTTATTTCACTAAAGCACTGTAGCACACCATGTCAGAGGCTTTTGGCGGCTCAATAACTCTGACACCAGGATTGGTCAGGTTGACCATCCACTCGGTGAAGAAGAAGAAGACTAAAGCACTAAAAAGAAAATAAACTTTTCTTTATTTATTTATTTTAACAAACTCTACTAAAAAGTAAGAATGAAAGAGTTGGTTAGTTTAAGACCCTGATGTCGGAGACCAGCTGTAGAGCTCACGGATTGTAGGGCTCCCAAGCACTGGAGATAAAGGACCTAATTCATAAAGGCTTATTAACAGCACGGTTTGTCCCTTTCCGACATACGCTATTTGCCAAAGAGCGAAAGAGACAAAACACTTTAAAACACTGTGTAAGTTAAATATCGTTTATGAATAAAGGCGGTTTGTGTTCGAGCATTTGATGTTAGAGTTAACGTAATTAGAGCTGTAGTAATGGTGCCAGGTCGAATGCAGAACCTCGTTTATAATCAGTAAAAAATCAATCTATACTAGGACTAATAAAGCGGAAGAGTTTCATTTTCTGTTTGTTTGAACGAGTCGCTGCTATTTAGTATACTCGTACCCTATTTTTCATAACACAGAATAATAATCAGCTTCACAAAGCCTCCTATGTAAACTACAAACGGTACAGAACGCAGACATTTCAATCCCCTCCGCGTCCTATTCGCCGGCCACCTCGTCGGTCAACTGACCGCCGGCCAGTGAATGCACCGCATTATTTCATGTATGGATGCGTTTGATATGTCCCGCACTGAGCGCTGTAGTAATTACATCTAACGATTTGTAAACGTGGAACATACAGTGTAACCAATGATCATAGTTTGAAATTGCGGTTATTTGAACATTAGGTACGAGTTGGATGAAATAGGTTGCTAGAATTTGCAACAACACGAAATTTAGGAAATTTTATCACTTAAATGGTCATTATGTAGTCAAATATAAGTGAAATCAATAACAAATCATGCAATTTATTCCATTGTTTATAAAGTTAGGAATCACGTATTAATTCGGTTATATTTCGGTATTCAGTGATTTAAAACAACATTCACTATCATACCACAGTACATACTCGTAGTTGTACTGTGATCATACTGTAAGTAACGTCAAATAAGTACTTTACTCACAATATCTCACAATCTCACACTCGCACCTCACTGTAACCCGCTGACTTTCACATACAAATTGTAGCATAAAGCTTACAAAATTTAATATAAGCAAATATCCTGAGGAATTTTGTGAAAATTGTGCCAATCGCGATGTTGAGTGGTTGACAAATTGGCAATCGTGTGTGAGCCAATTTCGGTGATCTCGCGACGATTAGATTTGTTCGCGAGCCTCGAGCGAGACGAGGAGCGCCTCCAGACGACGATAACACTAATTGATGACATGTAGATTTGAATATACGTACGAACACGGTTACATAGACGTTCTCTTGTTTTTTACCAGGTTAAAGTGTCTTTGAAGATTCATCGAAGTAGGAGTGCCTTGAGACTTTGTTCTGAGCTCAAAATGATGATTGATAAGCGTCCTTTGGATTAAGCTAGTTAGACCATGACAAACAAAAGTCTTTATGCGGTCTAAAAACTTCGACGCCAGAGTTCGCCGCTAACCTGTACAAACTTACGTATCGAGTAGGGATATGAATTAGCGAGTGTAATAGAACACAAGCGTCAGTCAAATTACTTGGTCATTTGTACGTGTTCTATGGAGCCAACCAACTCAACGAATTTAAACTACGCCTTAGGGCTCATACACACAAACACGAAATGACATCACACACACGGTACGATGTCGTTGAAATATATTTTGTTTTCAAGAGCCATCTACGAGCCCTTAGCGGCCGCCCATGATGTAATAATTTTTAGAACACATTAGTATAGATTGTAATCTTGGGTATTTGGTCTATGTATAAGACAGAAGTCCTTTATTTCCCTTCGACGTATGCCAAGTATTGGTTGGCAACTGGTATGACTTGACAAATCATTTGCCAAGGTTGGCCAAAGCACTTCACTGCACTTCACTTGATCATCATAAATTGGGTTGGCCACTAATCTACTCGAAATAAATGAATGAATCATAAATATAAGAGCAAGGCCGGTGCAGGCTTTCCATCTATTCCTATTTAGAGCAAGCTTCTTCACTTCACCTTCTACTTCACCTTAAGGAAAAGGTTTCACACTCACTGGAGTTATCAGTAGGTATAGTATTTATCAATATTAGTTACCTACTTGTTAAAACTTTTACTAAACAAAATCTCCTCGCATATAAGTCAACCTTTTCGGTATGTTAACATACATACGGACTTCCATATCACGGTGATATAGTAGCAAACGGGGTGCGTCGCGACTTGCGGCTGCAAATCAAATATCGCGGGTACGTGGCGGGTGAGGCGCGGGTATGGCGCGGGTACGTTTGCCTCAATTGGCCTCTTGCCAGAAGATTGGCAATTTCTTGTGAGAGCCACCCTTAATTGCACGTCTCGCATGCGAATGACAGATTCCTTTTTAATTTATCACTTTACATGGTTAACTCTGAGATGGAGGATTTGATTTTTTCATATTAGAGTGGAGATGTAAGAGAAATTATGATGAAATCCTAAGGAAAACTATTTAAATAACAAAATTAAATTTTAGTAGTTGAATCTTTTTTCAATCCACAATCTTACTATGAATGACGAATTGTTTGAGATGTTTCTTTTTGCTATTTTCTACAGAATGTGTATGTTTTGCTAAATAAATAAAATATGTAGTTACCTGAATATAGCTGTCGCACCGCTACAGTACATGAAACAAAAAAACTTAATTATTAACATAAAAGTGAAGTGTACAATAATACCCAATAAGTATACGAGTACCTAGGCAAAATTGCTTTGTACTCAAATTTATAAGATTTAACAAACTCGCTCGTGGCGTCGCTTGTCTAAGCGATGCTAGTTCATTGCGATTGTTCAGCAAAGTGCAGCTCGCCCCCCCCACTTGGATGGGCGGCCGACAGTAGCTCTTTTTAACTGAGCTGAGATTCTACGGACGATTTTAGTCTCTATAGACAAATAGTTACTGGTACTCTCTTCCGTTTGGTCTATCCTTTGTCAAATGAGAATATCACAAGACTACGAAGCATACCTATGCATTTTATTATCCGACAACCAAGTACAATGTCATAAGTTTGCTACTGAGGCATTAGAGGAAGGGAATTGTAAACGGCACGTTCATATAGCGAGTGAATGGTGAGTAGCGTAAAGGACATTGCTGTGTTGGGAAGAGGCCATTGGATATTATAAGCTAACTACTAATAATAAGTTATTTTTTATTAACTTAAGTGCATACACATACTGCGGGTCGCGTGACGTTGTATTTTCTTGGTATCTTAATGGACGGTATCACACCGGCCCACACCCGCACTATGTGAGTCTAGTGCTTCACTAGATACTACATTTTAGATATTTCATTCGATTGAGCTAGTGCCATATTTCATTAATTTACTTAACCTCTTTACTAATCTAATCATATCTACAACTTGATCCCGCACACAACCTCCAAAACGCACGCGTGGAAGCATTAATCGAGAATGAATACCATTAAAAAAACTTATAAATCTCTTATAGATATCACATTACGTCCCTTCTCACGTAAACGCGCAGGTGTGAACAAAAATAGAACAAATCGCTTCAAGAGACTGACAAAGAAAGCTTTGTGTAATATTATGATCGTTGGTCCCTCGTGGTCAGGTCTTTTTGTACTCCAAGGTTTGGTTTGAGGTCAAATAAGAACGATAGGGTTTGAAAGACCACTCCAAGTAAAATTGATGGAAAATGAATGTACCAACACCTCTCTACGTTGAAGTTGAGCAATGTAAAAGGAAGGCAAAGGCAGTTCAGTTTTAAGTTAAGCTGAGGGAATTAGTACAGTTTCCAATTTTTTTTTTCATTTAACAAAACTAGTTTATTTTTAGTTAACTATAAATTATGAAAATGAGCAGAAAAACATTATGTGTAGGTATGTATTTTTGAATAGCGCTATGCTGTACTACGCACACATTGCTTTGTTACATTAGATATCTATAGTTATAATATTATAAAGAGGTATTTGTAAGTTTGTGTGTTTGTTTGTATGTTTGAGCTAATCTTAGGAATTACCAGTCCAATTTGAATATTTTTTTTGTAATAGATAGCTACATTCAACGGGAAGGTCATAGGCTGTTTTTACATCCCGAAACTCCCACGGGCACGGGTACAACGCGGGTAAAACCACGGGGGATATGGAAGGTCATAAATCAGAATAACACATGGGATTCATTTTATCCCGAAATTCCCGTGGGGACGGGTACAACGCGGGTGTAACCGCGGGACATGGCTAGTTATTGATATTGTAACAACGTAACACAACTATACAGTCAAATATTTTCGTAAAATTCAACAAGGACTGAATAAACTCATTGTCAAACGATACTCCAGATAAAGTCGCTCATTAATTTAACTATTACTACTACTATTTGCCCAAACAATATCCGACCCGTTTGTGTCAACACGTTGAATGTATCAATTAATACTTTCGTATCAATATTGAGGACAATCCTTCCATTACGGTGGCGGTTTACGCAACATAAATACAAACATATTTAAGAAGCATTGTTCTAATGAAAACTGACTTATTGAATAAGGTATAATTGTCTAAATAATATAATGAGTGACGTCATCGGTGTTTGTCGGGTAATCAGTGAGTATTGTGCGTGTGCTTGTTAATATTAGTGGTTTTTGAAATATTTCGTAATGACGTCGTTTGACAGGTGGTAATATTATTTTAACAAAAACAAAAGGTTGATTTTGTTCTATTCTTATCCAGTTACTAAAGTTACTCCAGTTTATTGTCTTTATTAAGTAGGAATAAAACATATTTTAATATAGTAACTGCTGCATTAAGAGACGTCCATTAAATCGACACTTAAGTAATTGACGTAATTTAAAAACTCTACGTTACGTAATTTAAAATTATTTATTTATCTACTAGCAGCGCCTGCGGTTTTACCCGCGTTGTGCCCGTTCCCGTGGGAATTTCGGATTTTTTTTTACATAAAAACCTTCCTCTTGAATCACTCTACCTATTACAAAAAACCGCATCAAAATCCGTTGCGTAATTTTAAAGATTTAAGCATACAGACAAACAGACAAACAGACACGAAACAGAGACGACTTTATTTTATACTATGTAGTGATTAAGGATTGGTTTCTTACATGTCAAAATCACTCTTTAAATCTCTACTAAGGAAGCATTTGACGTAATTTTCAGAGCTCGAAGAAGAAAGACAATCAATTTGATCCTTAACTCAGGTATATCAAATCGTAAACACATAGAAAGAGACAGAACCACAAAACAAATGAATACCGCCACAACACAAGTAACCGTCAAATTAAAAGCAGCTAAATATAAGATTACCATCTATTTAACAAGCTTAAATGGTATAACGGGGCAAGCCCGACAATTCACTCGCTCGGGGAACTTTAGGAAAATCATTTTTGGGGCGAAATCCCCTCGGGGCTCGTTACGAGGGGGTTGGGGGGTGAAAGAAACAGGGGGTGATTTTCCGCAATTTTTTGAAAACGATATTGTTGAGTCCCTCCAAGAGGGTACGTAATGACGTAAGGATATACCCCAGAAATCGGGTGATACTACCCCGCAGTGTACAATGCCTCGACTGTATGTAGGTATCACTATGATTATGTGACGATGCCCGTTACAATGCACTGATACTTTGTATTGTACGAGCTATATTCTATTAAGGTAATGGATATCACTTAAATGTTTCCTTAGTGAAGGGAAATTCAACTTCGTAGGTCCTGACTTTTTCTTTGAATGTTAGAAAGATAAGGTAATAGGATGGTTTGGAAAATCAATAATTGTTTGTCTGTTTTTTTTATCACCTGTGATATTAGGTATTTTACTAAAAAGTTAGTAAGTATTCAATATAATTTCCTTTTTCACATCCATTTTATTTCTAAAAATAGAAAAAGTGGAAGATAGGAGGAAATAGAGAAAGAGGTTCTCAATTCGTGGGCATCTTTTTTGTCCGATAATTTTGTCTGGGACAAAATACTAGAATTGTTCAAGTTAGTACATACCTAACCATAAACACTAATATCGAAGGAATAGATCGACTTACAATAGACAAACTTAATATTCCACAGTATATAATAATTGTAAGTAAATCCGCAGCACATGTAAACGAACACGGGTTCCCTTAATAAAAGCTAGAGAAGGAAAAACAGCGTCATTATCGACACAGACGGGAAACGACGCGTGAAAATATAATGGTTTGTTAGGTAATACTCTAGTTATACTGTTTCTTTGGGACACAGTGTAGCGAAACGCGGTAAGTCAACTCTACGAAGGTGTAATATTTTTTGTAACTTAATTGACATCCTCCTCATGGTACTGATAGCGTTCGGTGAGATGAGAGGCCTTTGTGTAATAGTAAGATAATACAGATTAATAAGAATAAGAATAAGAATAATCTTTATTTGCCAATAGAAGTAGTGTACATAGGTGCTTATAATTACTAAGATTAAGGCTAATAAGATTAATACATATTGAATTTTACTTTAATTGACAGTAAGGAGACCTATTATCGTTTTTTCACTTAATTAATGTTTAAGTCAAACTTGCTAAACGTTCACTAGTGTCAATCAAAATAAATTAGAGATAGCTAAAGGCTCGTTACATAATTAACATTCGAAGTTGCCATACATCAACCGATAGTTCATCTTCCAATTATATTATTACGAGAGCCTTAATAAGACATCAATCATAACGAAGCGATTTGCAATCCAAATACACTAAGTATGTACTTCTTGTAAGCCGCCAATACTATAAATTTACTCATCATTTCGGCTTTATTATCATATATTATACTATTGGCACTGCCACAACCTCTTAAACAGTAGTGATTACAGCATTCACTTTTTCATCATTGCTCTACAAACCTATCTCCCTCCAAAGGTTAATTAGTTACTGTATAGGCCGTAGTAGATGTCCTTCATTCTGTACTGACATACTGTTATCACTACACTGTGTCTCTCGAGGAAGGCAGTGGGCGTGGTTGGACACTGTAACTGCCACTTAGTTATTGGCTACTTTTATCAGCGTCCACCTTGTGAGCTCGCCTGTACTCTGCCTTCGCTACAATTGTCCGCTTGACTGTACCCGCCTTCTATTGGACAGAGTCTGTACTTTATTTGTGAGTCTCGTATTGATTGGAATAAGACGATTCTCTACGTTTCATGAGGTGGATGGTGGTTCAGGTTTTGATACAAAAACGTAAAGGTTTATTGGCTCTTGATGAATGAGGCTATCAGTAGTTTTTAAGGAGCTGAGAATAATTGGACTTCAATATGAAGATAGCAAACGCCATTGGAATCGAAAAATCGGAAGTTACAGTCTGTGATTATTTTTCTGATCTTTACCGCTTGACGTCATATTACGAAGTAGTTAAGTATAAACAAGCGTGATGTTTGTAAAAACACATTGAGAGTTAAAACATGCAAAGTAAGGTCAGATCTCTTTGGTACGTAGACATCTAATCAACAAACCAGCCATTGAGAATACAACTCATTCATTTAATAGTATTTTCGTGACAAAAAATATGAAAACCGAAAATAAATTGAATCAGCTCGGAGGCAGACAATAACATTTTACGATTAGGACACCCCCCCTCGGGCCACTGATCTTATAATAAATACGTTGGCTTAAACTTGGACTTTATTACTTAGGGCGAAGGTTGATAATAGAAGAGCTTCCAAAATATCTCGGGAGGCCCATTAGCAATTATAATAGGTGGAGTCCTCGAAGTAAGTGCCTGCTCATTATGTGCCTCGTCTCGGAAGATGTTGGTTAATTACTTGAGACAAATCGACCCGCTTCAAGTATCTATCTACTTAGCTAAGCTTTACTGGGTACACTTGCCTAGCAGAATGACAACTGACAATGCTTGTTCTTAATCTTTACAACCTCGAATGCTACGAAATTAACTTTTTATTCTAGAATTTCCGTGAATACGAAGCCCGATGCTCTACGCTTTATACGGATTTGTAGTCCATTCACTTTATGTAGTAGGTACTAACTTATTTCTCGGTTTTACATGCAATTCAGGATTAAAAAAATCGCATATTTGATATGGAATTTTCATGCAGAAAAAAACATCGAAATGGTAACGCGGGTAAGCAGTGAAAGAGTATCATACAAGCGTATTATTTCCGTATTATTTTTACAGTTTTTTAGTACTGGGAAGTATTGAATTATATTATATAACGAAATTCAGAAAATTGCAATTATACCGAAAGCAATTTGTGATAGTGTACTTTTTAAAGCACCTACAGAATTGTAACCTTTTAATGCCTTTTAAAATTTTAAATCATATTTATAACCAAAAGTTTAAACTAAAAGTCTTTAGTCTGATTGTCATTAAGAGACTAAATCGCAAATGTTATATAGAGTGTAAATCATAAATAGAAGTGTCGCGGACACACAGTCCCCGACACCTGACACTCACAATTAGTCGCCACTAGAGTTCACTAGACTGTTTGTTCTCACGATACTCGCTACTCGTCACATTTCGGTGTCGAGTTTGTGTTGTTCTTGCCACTTTACTTCATTCAATATGGAATGACTAGAATAAACAGCGTGGTAATATACAGTTAAATATATAAATGAATAACATTCGAAATACGAAAATGAGAGCTACCTAAACAAAGCTTACCTAATCGAAGTAAATAGAAAGAAGTAACATAGTCAAGAGTACAGCTAGACTGAGATTTGCGCAGGTCTAGACTGTAGAAATACATACATACAATTATGTATGTACTGTAGAAATAAAGATTGGTTTCCTAACTACGAATATCTAGGTATATTATAGAGTGCACTCTGGAAATAAGTCGTCTGTCATATATATTCTGGTTTATTAGACTTAAGAACAATACCGGTAACTTTAGGTAGATTGACTAAAAACAGACTTGACTACATTGAGTTTCTTTGGAGTTGTAGTGCGATAGTTGTACAGTGCAATATTAATACTAGGTTTGTTGCCTAATATTAACCAGTGGATCTCTCAAGATGGCATCTCAATGAGTAGCTCATCCATCACTACCTCAACGAACGAGTCCTTGGCTCCATTAAAAACGTCCAAATTACGGAACATCTTGAAATCTTTGACATCAGATCCTGTTCAATATTTTCTTTACAAACAGTAACAAATACCGTTGCGGCGTTTGTTCGGAAACAAAATTAATTTACCGCAGTAACCTGATACCCAATCACCGTAAGAAAGTGGCGAACATTAATACAGTAGTTGTTATTACAAGTTGTCGCCACTTAGAGGGGACCGCTGTGACATCTGACACTCGGCCACCACACCACGCTAAAATCATCCTTATCGACTAATCAGTAGAGTTGCTAATTGTCTCTTAATGGGCCGTGTTTAAAAGTGTCAACATTAACAGTCGCTACTTGTCTGATGTCAGAAAAAAGTTGTTTCCTTTGGAACGTCACGGGTAATGGAGACGGTTGTGGTGGCGCTTCGATTAGGTGCGTGTAGTGGGAGCTTCATTATGTATGTTGTTCTATAATTGAACTTCATTAATTAGGTGCCGCTGAAAGTAATTGGCATCAGCAGAAATGTTACCCTGTATAGTGTAGAGTCTACATTGTCTAGACTTCTGAAACTGACGATGTGGTTGACTTGTATTCCTTTGTGTTCAATAGCCAATCACATACAAATGTTAGCCCACAAATGGGACCCTAATTTCCAAATTAAAAATGGCCGCTGAATTCTAAACAATGGAACAGAAAGACCATCGCACCGAGTTGCGTATTGTTTTAGAAACAATAAAACTCGGAAGCCATGATGAAATGTCAAATCTACAGCGAATTCCACCCTGCGGCATTCCAAATATGAAATTCCCGCGCAAAAATGGCGACGAAGGTAATTTTTACAAATGGCTGCCGGGCGGGAGCAGTCAGGTGATGTTTTGTGTGCGATGACGCTTTTCATACGCACGCTGGGGGTGAACAAACACCGCACATATCACACAAGCCACAGAAACACCACATAGAAGTGTGCTACTACGAGCCGAGCTGTGACAGACTAACACTCATTAATCGGTATTACGATCAAGTAATTTGGACCCCTCTTACTTATATCTTTATCAACCTCTAATTTGCGTTAACAATTTCTAAGCGTCACGTCTCCACGGATTCTCCAGGCTGCCCACCGAATAAGGCAACAAAAGCTCTTTGGTATATGTGATAAGGGTCTCTGTTTGTAGTAGTGGAAAGTTGAGTTTCCGATAGCTAATAGATTGGTATATGATTTGTGGTATCGGAGGGGTCGGGCGGCTGCGCGGTGATGTTTGTCGTTTGGCGGATTCATTACTGAAACAAAGGAGGGTGGGGTGCCGAGGGGGAGGGGGCGCCTACTCTGTACCTTCGAGCCACTTTCCTAAATCACCAACAAAATGTATTGTTTCATAGTTGGCTGCGAGCTCCCTGGATTGATTAACAGGCACTTATTGATTATGATATGGAATGCTGACTACATAACGACATAATTCAGTAACATATTTAAATCTCAATTCGATTCTCAAATCGATTATATAAGGACCACCTGATTTCCTATGTATGTATTCTTATCAAGTTATGTTAGGTAAATTTTCGGTTCTAACAAACATTTAAAGGCCAAGATAGGTATGGCTTACGTTAAATAATATGAAAAGAGTTGTAGTTACCTGTCAGGTGCGGCTGGCTGGTGGGGCTGTAGGGCGACTTGATCTGCGGGAACCCTGCAACAAGATCAACTAATTAACCAACAAATTAACAAAAGGAATTCGCAATTACCAGCGCCGCGGCCCACTCTCCTCCTCTGATTTACTTCTTCATTCTGCCGGAGTGGCAAAAATGCAAGGGACGGCTCAGCAACGAGTTTCTAATTAATTTAAATGTCTTTCTTGGCTTTGTTTGAGTTTCCTTTTTGTTAATACTTTATTGGTTTGGTTTTAAGTAGAGATTTTTAGGGCGTTTTGAAGTGTTATTTGAATTTGTTTTAACTTTTATAATATGACAAATTGGAATTTCCCCCCACACCTTTTGCGCAGTTATTTTCTTTTCTCAAAGTGTACAACCTACGTCAAACAACATATAAGTTTAGACAATGAATATCTCTCAACGTTTAACAAAGGGTTCAGCGGCTTCGATTATATCTAAACAATCTATATCGCTATCTATCTACTACAATGATCGGCATGTTAACGCGATTTTCCAGTTAATATAGGCCTAGCTAGATACCCACAGTAAATACCACAGAACTATTTAAATGTTATTCTTATTTATAAGTAAAACTTGTAGAAGTTAGTAGAAAAAAACTTCTACAAAGACGGGCCAAGCTAAAGCTATTAATTTACGTTAACCTATTAGGTTTCTTGTAAAAAACGAAGACAATTGAATAGTTGTGCCTATTGTAACACGAATCAAATCAAATTTCGCGTGTCGAGACAAAGGCGGGAACAATCGAGCCAAATCCGAGGAGAGTCCATTCAGGACTCCACTATCTATTAGGGGTCCGTGGACATGTTGACGACCGCTGAGAATATAGAGGATTACTTCTTCTTCGAGTCAATGAGTCTATCCATAAATATAGGTTCTTGGTCAAGAAGATTAACTTAGTTTTTAAATTTTTCGAGCAACTCGCTTAGCAGGATGCACCCGGACAGATGGCCAAGATTGCAACGGAATGGGAATTCCAGGATGCCCGCAGGCCCCCAGGTCGGCCTGCGACTCGATGGCGAAAAGAGCTGGACAATTTTAAAAGGGATTGGAAGGAGTTGGCCATGAAAAGAGATGAATGGAAAGAATTGGGGGAGACCTCTGCCCAGCAGTGGGACAGCCAGGTTACGTAAAAAAAAACTCGCTGTAAACCGGACACATCGAAACCTCTGACACTAGGGTTGGCTACTAACCTACTCCATGAATGAATACCTACATGTCTTTTCATTGGTACGTTTATGTGTTACTATGGTTGCTAGATCGCATCTTAACTTACTCGAGCAAACTAAACGTTTATAATAGCAATAGCCTTATTTGTCTTCACTGCACTGATACTGTCAGTGCAGTGAAGACAGTGCCCACAAAAAACACAAAGTTTTAAGTCTAGCAGTCGAACAAAAAAAGGACGTTACTAAATTTAAACCTACATGGACTTTTTGGTGAGGCTAGAAGCAGGTTCATTACATTAAAGATATCTTTTTTGACTATGTCTAAAATAAAAAAGACGTATTTAACATGATATGAGTAGCGTTTCAGTATTCTCCTGTTAGTCTTGTCCTATTTGATTAACTTGCAATAGGTAGAGCTTTTTCAGAAAACATTTAAAATAAATTTCCTATCACAATGTAATATTGTAATATCACCAAACGAAGCAGCTGCAATGTTTTACAAATTTCCTGCAGAACCCTCCACCATTAAAGCAAATTCTCACAACAAACGCTAAACACTTCCTCAATTATGTAAAGATAAATAAAGGTATTGGTGCGTGGCGGCCATTGTGCAGGCGGACTGACACGCTACCGTTGTGTATTCATGTTGTTTCATGCAACGGATGGAACGCACAATGGACACAAATTGATGCGTTCTCGCGGGTCACAGGTGAGTTTCACTTCGAAAATGGCGGTTGGAAAAGCGTTAAGTGAACATTGCATAAAGTTAACTTTGATAATTATGCAGTTGTTTGTCTACTCTTAGAAGGCCTTGTTAATAAACACGATGTAACTAAAACACTGTTATACTGTGTTTTGTCTCTATGCTATTCGGAAAATTGCGATTGTCAGAATGTGACAAACCAGTTACGTTGGTATACTTTGATGTGGCGATAGATTAGATCCCAGAGAGTCATATCGAACGTACTCGTATAGCTTTGGTGTAAAGTTTGATTTTTAGGGTTCCGTAGCCAAATGGCAAAAACGGAACCCTTATAGATTCGTCATGTCTGTCTGTCTGTCTGTCCGTCCGTCTGTCCGTATGTCACAGCCTTTTTTCTCCGAAACTATAAGAGCTATGTTGTTGAAACTTAGTGTGTAGATGTATTCTGTGAACCGCATTAATATTTTCACACTAAAATAGAAAAAAAATAAAATTTTAGGGGGGTCTCCCATACTTAGAAATGAAAAAAATATTTTTTTTTTCATCAAACCCATACGTGTGGGGTATCTATGGATAGGTCTTCAAAAATGGTATTGAGGTTTCTAATATCATTTTTTTCTAAACTGAATAGTTTGCGCGAGAGACTCTTCCAAAGTGGTAAAATGTGTGTCCCCCCCCCTGTAACTTCTAAAATAAGAGAATGATAAAACTAAAAAAAATATATGATGTACATAACAATGTAATCTAACACCGAAAATTGGTTTGAACGAGGTCTAGTTAGTAGTTTTTTTTATTTTTTTAGTTTTTTGGTTTGTGGGGTCGTTAATCGATCACAACCCACACGCTAAGTAAGTAAGTAGTAGTAAGTACAACGAACTTCAAGAACTTCTTTATTATGTTACTCGCTGCTACGGAACCCTTCATGGGCGAGTCCGACTCGCACTTGGCCGCTTTTTTTTCTTTGAACGTGCTAATCTCAGGAACTGCCAGTCCGATATGAATAATTCTTATGTAAGAGTAGATACGAATGCAAGTTCCATTAAGAGTACAACCTATGTAACTGGCATGGTGCAGATTTATTTCGTATTCACTGCGAATTTATTCACGTATTTTTAACCTTTGAGAACTTATCATTTCTCAAACGCAACAAAGGAATGTTTAAATCAAATAATTATAAAGTACATTCTGTAGTACGGCAACATTCCGCCCATAGGCCGGCCCCACACCGCACGACAAAGTGTCTCGACAAAAAACTGTACAATAGAGGTGTCATATTACAACTGTAAGAGGATTATACACTCGCGAGCTACTTGCTTAGTCAATGACGTTTAACGTCAAACCACTCGGGACAGATTACGTCACTTGACATTTTTGTTTTAAACTGTTGAGTGTTCAAATATTGTTGTATCGTCTTTGTGTGGTCGATGTTTTATTAATTTATGTGCTCCAATTTATTTTTGTTGTAAAATTAATTTAAGTTAGTTATTCACGGTGTGTTTGCTCAAACATAATTTGATATTTCACTCCAACGATCCCATTAACCTTAAAAGTTACAACAATCCAATTATAAAACTATTTCTAAACAAGTTGTACAAAGAGCTTTAGCGCTATTAAATGTAAAACCATTACGGTCTGTTACAGACAAAAATATTTACTTACAAAAGAACTCTCACCTCAATACAACTAAACGCATTGATTACTTTAAATTCGTATCGAATTCCATAGAGATAATTAATAGGCAAGGGCCTTTAATTATGTTCTGGCCCCACTTGAGGCCGTCAGTCGTGGGCCGTCACGTCGGCCGTCACGTCACGGTAACGAGACAACGGATAAAGTTGTGAGTCATGCAGATTACGTCGATCTATCAACACTCCACGTCGACGGTTAATCGTTCTGATTCACTTAATTAATTTGGAAATCTTTCACTCAATTGACTAGCCGTTTTGATGTTTGTATTGTAGTAATTGGACCAATTACGGCCACGAATATTCATTTCATTTTACGTTGCGTATTTTAAAAACTTTTTGAAATATGATGACGATCAATTTGGCATTTATAAATTGTAGTTTCTTGTGACATTTATAAAGGTTGTCAACTTATTTAAGAGTTATTTTTCATAAAAGCTAACCTACTTAGCCGATAATTCGTGTCACAATTCATTAGCGTGCGAGGTGAGGCGGCCATCTTGTTGTAAACGTCACATTTGAATTCAGAACACGTTCGCGTGCCACTCGTGTCGCGGCGCGTTGTTGTCGCACGCATCGACACGCTTACCGTGTGCAACTACCCTTATTTTAGACATATTTTTTTAAAGCGTATTGCTTATTTCATAAGCACGTAGTCGTGGTAATAAAAACGGTTTCAGTTTGTTCGTTTACGTTAAAAAACTACAACGATACAACGCTATTTGATACAGTCGATTCGTGGAGATTGTTCCTAACATATTGCAATGCACTATGTCTACTTTAAATTTGTTTAAAGTACTTAGTTTCTTAATATTTACTAAGCTATAATCCATGTATCATAAACTCCATTCATAATAACACAGAGGATCAATTAAGCTTACATTACGAACTATTATGACACCAATAAATTAATATCCAATCGACTCTAGGGGTCGGTTAATTGAAGCCGGTCTTCTACCGTTAACTTGTAATCCGGCAAGAATGCGCCTCTGTTTTTACACGACCAGTTAGACAAGAGCTGTATCCGCGGGTGCAGAGTGTGGGGGATGTTCGCGAGGCGGGGGTGGCGAGGGGTCTCTATGCACTGGTAGTTATAACACCGACTAATGCGCGAAGCTATTTCAATTACCGCCGCGGTGGCGCTGGTGTGCTCCGCATTTTGCCGGCTAATCCTCTAACAAAAGATCTCTTACAATTTTAGATGAGGACCGAGTCCGCGCAGTCGGGTAATTGAAATTTTATTGCAAGTATTTTGATGAAATGGCTTAAGAGGATTCCGACGTGAGCCGCGGGTGATATGAGGCGGGTGCTGGGGTGAGACGATTGTAATGTATTGCGAATCAAATAAGTAGCTAATGAATGTGTGATGATGATTCATGGTATTTATTTCTTCTACAAATTGATATAGTCATGACTATTAATATTTTCCTATATATTTTTGCTATTTATCTTGTTTTCTATTTCTAACGTTGGTTTCTATATTATCTCTATATTAAATGGAACAGTTAGAATATACATTTTTTATTTTTAAATTACTTACTATGCACAGATAATAATGATCTCAAATACTATGAATTAAATAATTTTACACTTGGTTCTGACTTTTACTTAGATTTATTCTATTCCTACTAGGTGATAAAACATTATAAAGTATGTTTCAAAAATATCAGGCGTATCAGGCGTCCAATCTTACTGAGGTAAAATGGAAGATAAAGCAAAATAAGATATCGTTTATTAAAAAAATGACATATTGGTAAAGAACTTGTACTTCTACTAAAACCTCTTCGAGGAGCACCTTTTAAGGAAATCGCTCTTTTAATTAAATTAATTTGCCTTAAGTGTTTTTTTTTGTTATACATCGTCAAGTCCGCATTTGTTTCCTTTGCAACCCAAAACAACAGTAGCCTATCTAAACAATGTTTCTAGGAAACTCTAATTCGAACGTGTAAACTTCTTCACATTCTATTAAGTCGTTCAAAAATGATAATTTGTTGAGTCATTTGTTTTTATATCTTGAATAATAATAGAATCTTTCAATCGTTAGTTTTTGCAATGTCGGTCACGGGGTGGTGAGGACTTAATAACGAAGATGGTTTTATTAGACTTGATTTATTGTTGTTCTATAAATCAATGGAAAAGTGCCCATAGATAGATATTGATAAAAGTGATCTACGACACGTTAAAAACAGGAACAGTAGATATTCTAAGTTCGTGTATTTCAGTGGCCAACTCTGTAGTGGAAGTTGCTAAACCGCCTAAAGGCCCCCGAATTGGTCTATGCAATCAAACAACCGAGACCGACAATTTGACGTGCCCTCTGAATCACGGTAGCGCTCAGATATAAATACAACTATCGGCCACCCATCTAGGTAGAGTAACTGACCGTGCGTGTGAATTTGGTATATTAATCTTATGAATACATTTGAATAAAAACAATACTCAGACGATTAATACAAATAATAAATAAAAGAGAACTACTAAATCGATATACTACAAAAGGATACATCGATTAAGTTCTTAACACAAGCCGACAAATCCCAGCGATTGTCAACCGTTTATACTTAACCTTCCACCTGGGCAGGACACGCCCTAACTCATTCAAAGCAAGGTAAATCTCGTGACAGATACAATAAGCCGAGTGGCGATGAACTGCTCAATGAGGTGACAAAAAGTGACAATCCTATCCGAGTCATTGTATTGAGGGAAGCCTGTCACAATATTATGGGATTGTACGGCGGTGCTCAACCTTTTGTGTGCTCTGAGGAAGTGTGGTGCGATATGGCAATGTTGCTGGAAGGAGGTTTGTGTTTCATTTCAAGATATTTGCAGGAAATTAAAGCTCTCTTACTGACGCCAATACTCAGAGAAGTCAAATGCTTCCTTAGTAGAGATTCTGGTCCAGACATATATAAGTAAATAATAAATAATAACCATGACTCGATAAAAAGAAGAAGTAGAGATTTAATTAGTGATTTTGACATGTATGGAAAATTACGTCAATTACTGAAGTATCGATTTAATGGACGACTCTGACTGTGGCAGTGAAAGGTCAAAGTACACCATGGTAATTATGGAAAGATATGCTGAAAAAATTAACGAAAATATTTGTTTTATTAAGATCTTACTGTTTCAAAGTTTGAAGCTGTACGAGTACTGTGAATTAGCTAAGCCTTTTCCAGGTTGTATGTTTTTGTTCATCAAATCGTAATCTACATTCACAACACCCCCTATTAGTCAATAGGTAGAGAATGTATGTACTAATCTCTCTAATGCTGTCGTAGAGCTATTGTCAACGATACTTTGCTCCAAGTCCGCCCGTCTCGGCTCAACTAATAATCCTAATATATTTATATCCATTCAGTTCACTCGGCGGATCATTTTATCGTCTTTTCAATACAAGGCCCTTATCTTGTTTTTGTCACCATCTTTACCCAAATTTAATTCCATCACCCCTTCACGAAAAACCACCTTAACAACATCAAGTTAAGGATCAAATTAGTTTGAGGGTAGGTGAGCGAAATAATGAAATGGGATTGCAATGGAATTTTGACCTTAATTTTGATGGGGTAGAGTGTAATGTTGTTTGTGTTGAATTACCGGCGGCTGGTGGCGCGTAGTGATGGGCGAGAGGTTTTGAGTTTTTGCTACATAATTAGTTTATGAGCTGTTCCGCGGCTTGGAAATGTGGTTTATTTTGACGAAACGTATTCCTAGGACGTTGGGTAGTTTACCTTTGATGATTTTTATATCGTGTTTTCTTCTTAATAAAGAGTTATTTTATTTTATTCAAATCAAAGTAAAGAAATTTGTTGAGAAGAAACTGCAGAGTTAATAACAAACTTATATTTATTACTCTCTAATCTAATCTTTTTGATCTAATTCGTTTTTTATGTCAGTGGATTACAAAACGAAATACTAAGTTAGTAACAGTTATCATATACATCACTAATGCATATCTTATTAATAAAAAAAATCTTTTTCCTGATCTAAGACCTAAATAGAGAGAAAACTGGTAGCCTGTGCTATTCATCTGCGCTTAGCGGTGGACAGAAGTGGTGGTAGATACCAGAACAAATAGGAATCATGTACACTTAATTGATAAACTTAATGTCTTTAACATTTAAAAGAAAATCTCCTGTAAAATAATAATTATTTGTAACTTAACAAAAACAAATATGCTGTAACTAATTAGCTACAACAATAATTAGTCGCACCGTGTTACATCACTAGTCCAGTGTAGGGGTCGAGCAGTATTAATAGCAGGCAGTTAGGAGCCTTTATACTACGTGTGAAGTGAACACTACCACGCACGACTCACTACTCCCACCACCAGCCCAAACAGACCTCCCGCGCACCCCACACTTCGGAACAAAACACACGCCAGAGGAAGCAGACCAGCCAGCCTTAGAGTTCAACCTAACCTGGTCACAAGTCTATAGCACAACTAACCAGCCATCAGAGGCCTGTCTCGATACTACTTTTAATGAAGACGCGATAGTAAGGTAGGGACCAAGTTTGATTGGTCAGCCGGTGTAAAAGTTGGTACGCCGGGAGCGAGCCCGCGGGCTTACAATAGTATAGGGGACCTCGGAGCACTCGATGATGGTCTAATTTTATTTAGTTTTGTTGTTGAGAGGTCGAAGTCTGGATGGTCTTTTGATTTGCTGATTATTTGGGGAATGATTTGCAGAAGACTATGCATCGAATTTGGGCCAGACTGACCATCACACCACCCTGTCACACTAGTGTGGTGGTTAGGAATTCTATTTCTTAACTGTCCCACCGACAAAAGAAGATCGAGAAAATACGATAATATCAAGTAGGTATGTTTAATAGGTCACATTCGTACAATTTCCACATTCGTACAATTCCACATTCGTACTAATACTTACTATTCGGTAGGTTAGGGTTATTTTTTTTTTACTAGTTCCATAGTTATCGGTTTTATAGCACCTATTTGTACGAATGTTAGTGTGACAGTTAAGAAATAGAATTCAAAATTGCAAGGAAATATTAACTGTCACACTAGTGTGACAGTTAAGAAATATAATTCCTAACCACCACACTAGTGTGACAGGGTGGTGTGATGGTCAGTCTGGCCCCATCGAATTATATGTAGATAACCTATAAATGATTAACAATCAAAATAATCTTATTTAATGTTTCCCTATAGTAGAAATAAGCAACTCAAAATTGGCAAAATCCAAAATGTACAATGGTTTGTGATAGCTAGTAACGAGTGTAGTTATGCCAATAAAAACTGATCTCAAGCACTTTACCATTGAGGAACTCTAAAACCAAGAAACGTCATGTAAACCGCGGGTTATAATATCTGGTTCCACCAAAACACAAGGAGACGCTCCCTCCCTCCTCCAAAGGGATAGAGTTACAACTCTCAAGAAAACTATAAAAAAACCAATTGGCATTCGCTCTTGGTGAGCTTTGATGTCCTCGTAAACACAAACATACACACATACCTCTCATATACTAACGTTCACATACGAATATAGACTTTAAGATGATCGTAATAAAGTCTAAGTTACCTTTTTTTTGTGGAAAACTATACTGTGAAAATGCAGAATGGAATATTGATGAAAAAATGTTTTATGGATGTGTTAAAGCATGGAAGATATTGAAACCTTGAAAATAAATGCATGGACTTAATTTACCATATGGATTAATCTGGTTTGGTGGTTAAAACAATATCCTGCTCACTGTACCGATATCTTCAGTGATACGAGAAGCCTTTGCCCTACAGTGGCCACAGGCAAATAATACTTTTTAACAATTTTTATCGAGCGGGATAACTAAGAATTAAAGTAGTAGTAGTAATAAAGTAATGTATACAGTAACAGTGTTAGCCTGTAACGTCCCAGTCCTGAGCAAAGGCCTCTCATCTCACCGGAGATATCAGTTTAGTGTCGTGGGTAAGACATGTTTAAATATCAAATTGCAGTATTCTAAATACCAAACCAATAATTGATAGATAACGATAATTGCAACGTTTCATTATAAAGTGAGTACATACATATATAAACATGATTACTCAAAGACTCACTCAACATAATAGACACTGAGTAAATAGATGAAAGTTAAATCGTTTAATTGCAAGTTAATTGAGAAATGGACCGAATCAATTAACTGAATTGACGGCTTATATCCATTGTTACGATGAACCGCTAGGGATGGGACAGATTGGCGGTATCCAACTTGAAAATAATAACGTTTTGTATTATGGTTTTAATTGTTTTGTAAATAGAAAATATTTTTATTTATTATTTCGATTGATCTCACTGGCGACACAGTACAGTCAGAACAGTGATTTGTTGTTGTATAATAAAGTATAAAATTATCCGGTACATTATTTCAGAAGCCTTATTTATAAATATAGTCTTATTTATAAAGTGAGGATTTTTAACCGACTTCAAGAGAGGAGGAGATTTCTCAATTCGACTGTATATGTTCATATACTTTTAGGTTATCAAGTTAAATAATTTGTATCCCACGCTATTATTGTTCAAGTGATTGAAAAGAAAATGGACAAAAAGTTAGTGCTATTTTTTACCTAACCTACCAAGACAGACATTCTTGGCAAAAATTGAACCCATTTCCTTAGCGAATATCGCGAGTCTCGCCAGTCTCGGAACACCTCCAAGTGTCTCATCCCATCACTATTTGGAACACAAATTCGAGGCCAACAAAAGGCGGTGGCATTTCGAGCTTTATTTCCTTGAATATTTGTGAAGTAAAGGAATATCTTCAGCGATGTCTGAGGGGGAGCTCATTAAAAGCTACTGGATTGCCTCAGTTTTCCACTTAATAAGAAAATTGCGATTCGGAATAGAGCGATTTTAACCCCGCCGCTGAGATGGTGACACACTGCGCTAATGAACTATTTCATTATGAGGTGCTGAGACTGTCGGTTTTAGTAGGAAGATATAAAACTATTCGAAAGAAACACCGTCCTAAATACCCATGTATAAGGAAGGAACGTCCATGATTTGGGAGGTATTTGTATTTGAGGTTTGGAGACTAGGACATCCAATTTAGGGAACTAGGTCACATCTTGAATACGAAACAGATTGCAATAACAAAGCACCTAAGTAACTGAGAATGACTAATGATTCCTTGGGGAAGGTCGAAGAGTGATTTTACACAAATAAAAAGTGAAAGTAAAGTATTAGCCTGTAATGTCCCACTGCTGGGAAAAGGCCTCTCTTCTCACTGAAGATATCAGTACAGTGCGGAGGACAGAAATAATCAACGAATAATTACGACTTAGATTTTATTGAAGTTTACGATACGGCAATCCTGGTGATGTAGTTTATTTTAGCACTAGTGATTTGATCATCAGAGGATGCTCCCAGTGTGCACCAGGTAGAGTCGCAGTGACCCGATTGTAGCGGCTCGGTTTGCGGGTAGTTAATTAACAATAAGCCGCCCGCGAGCGCCCGCGGCCTTCCGTCGCAAGCCTTTTACCCGCGGAAAACGCGCGTCTGCTGGTAATTTCACACCTATTATTATTAAATTATCATCCTCTTGATATATCGTACTGCGAGTATTTATGTTGCACAGTTACTGCAGTAGAGTTGGTAAGAAAATTGAAAAAAGAACGGCGTATAAATTGGATTGAATTGAATACCCTATCTGATTTTCTTTAAATCACGAGATAGGGTCATGTACTCAGAGACGGCAGTAAAATAATTAAGTAATTGACGTTATATTTCATACTTGACATGTCAGTTACCTTCCTAATGAATTATTTGACGGTAGTTACCTAAAGCGCCATTTACATGATGCAAGTTTCTTGCCTGTTGCATACAATAAAATTAAAGCAATTATTTTCTTGCATGGTCTAAACAGTACGTAACATTTTGATCTTTTGCGCAAGTTTTGCTTGCCAAAATTGTCTTGGTGTAAACAGCACATACAAAAATTTCTTAGGCGATTCTTGCATTCAATTTTCTCTTCGTCTAAATCACGCGAGCGTGATTTAGACGATACCATTTTCTTGTACATTCAAGTGCAATTATTGAATGCAATAATTGAAGTGCGTTAATTGCCCTTCAAGAATTGTACGCAACTGTTTACACGTGGATATAAGTAAAAAAATTGAACGCAATTATTGAATGCAAGTCTTGACAAAAAATAGTTGCAAATGTCTTCTGTTTAGACCAATACAATAATGTTTAGGAGATTCTTGCTTTCAAGTTTTGACTTGTCTAAACAGAGAGTTGTATGTGCTTGTACCATTCATTGGCGGGTTGCTTCAAGTATTGCACGTATTTGCGTTGTCAAATTTTTCATTCAAGTGTTGGAAGCACTGACAAGACACTGACACTGCAAGAAAATGGCCACAGCGGCGACGGCGAGTTTTTTGTGTAATATAATTTTATTTAGTGGTATTTAAGTGAAATTTCATATTTAATTGTGAAAGTTGAGCTAAATAAACATGATAAAATGTGTGTTTTGTAAAGCTCGCTAAAGAAAAGGGAGTAAAACGTCATTTCACAGGTACGTGTATTTTATTGTTGTTTTTATGCAAATTTGTCTTGAAATTGTGTTTATAGCATTGATTACTATCTGAAAATTGATTGCAATGATATCTTAATAAAATAATGATGTTAAAATGATGAATTTCGTGAGAATTGATGTAAAAATTAGTTTTATTTATGTTATTGTTTATGCACTAGGGATTGATAAATTCTCATCGATAAAATGTCGATATTCAATACTAAAAGTTGATATACTTAGTATAAGCTCAGTAATAAATATATGTTATGTTATGTATAAGTTATCAATTATATTTTTGCAGATTTCCTTCCGAGTTGACGCTAAGGGTGACAAATCAACATCGAGCTGTGCTGCGCTGTACTGCGCTGTGCTGTGCTGTGTTTCTTAAGCTACGTTTTTTTAACAATTAAACGAAGCTGCGCTGTACTGCGCTGTGCTGTGCTGTGCTATGCAGTGCTGTGCTGTGTGTCTTAAGCTACGTTTTTTTAACAATCTAGCTCAGTACTCGTATAAAGTAATCAGCAGCTCGTGTAGTCGTTTATCTCGTCAAATATGACCCTATTTTCAAAAAACGTAAACATTACGACATAATTGAATCCGATGAAGATGAAAGTGAAGAAGAAGCGGAAATGGATATTTTATGTGTTATTTTGTCGTCAAAAGAGTCCAGTCACGGTATCTTGTTACCACACACCATACATGAAAAATACGGAGAATTTAATTTAACTCCAAACCTAGCATAGCTCGACACAGTGCAGCATGGCAGAGCTCCATAAAAAACATAGCACAGCTCGGCACAGCGCGGCACAGCACGGCGCGTAGCGCGCCTCGCTCGAGTCTGCTGCGTTTTTAAACAGAGCGCAGCCTCGCACAGCGCAGCACAGCATGGTTTGTTTGCATCCTCATTAAAATATTAGACGAGCGAGTTGACCAAACATAGCACAGCGCAGTACAGCGCAGCTCGATGTTGATTTGTCACCCTAAGAAACGTGTGGTTACAAAATATGAATGCCTTAAACTGGACCCCGAAGAAAATAGATTATCTCTGTTCCAATTAATATTTATTTTTTCCAATTAAAATGTGAAAGTATTTTTGTTTTTTATTTTGTCTAAGCTACCCAGTTATAATTGTGTTGGTCTAGTTCGTCCCGCCAACATAACACACAATAGCCCACAATAGCTCAGGATAGGGATCAGTGGAAGGAGGGTAGGGAGGCCTTTGCCCTGCCGTGGGACATTTATGGCTAATTAATAATATTAATAGACATAGCAGTTTGCAATACACCCTCCAATACAACTGTCATAGTCCGTAACACCACAGACTTAACATAGTCTATTCTCATACCACAGACTACACCATGAAGGTAGAATTCACGTCACGGAATAACAACACTACAGATTCCATCAGTCAGCTGAATTTACAAACTACTCTTATACTTCTATAGCTTGATTAAATTGACTACAGACTTATTTCTTTATTTATTTATTTATTTAAGGACAGTCAGTGAAATATACATCAAACTTAAAAATAAAACTTACGACTAAATTAATGAATTAGGTGCACTTTCTATAGGTGCCACAACATGCATATCTTAAAATAATAATAAAACCTCAAAACAAAAATAATATGAACTATAAGCAAACTTTAAGTGATAACATTTCCATATCATGGGTTAACGAATATTAAAATGACAAACAAGTTAAACAGAAAAAAAATATAAACTCTTAATAAAACAATTAATAAAAATGAAAATGAAAAATGAACTATAATATTAAGGGATTAAAAAAAAGACGTGTGGCACTCGGGGACTGCCGCGGTGAAGCTATTGCATAGCATTTTGTATCAACTTATGCAATTATATTTGATATATTTGATATCTCTTCTCTCTCACCCCTCCCGCCTCCTCTCTCTCACCCCCCTCTTTCACCCTCCTCTCTCATCCCCCTCTCTCACCCCCCTCTCTCACCCCTCTCTCACCCCTCTCTCACCCCTCTCTCACCCCCCTCTCTCACCCCCCTCTCTCACCCCCCTCTCTCACCCCCCTCTCTCACCCCCCTCTCTCACCCCCCTCTCTCACCCCCCTCTCTCACCCCCTCTCTCACCCTCCTCTCTGATCCCCCTCTCTCACCCTCCTCTCTCATCCCCCTCTCTCACCCCTCTCTCACCCCCCTCTCTCACCACCCTCTCTCACCACCCTCTCTCACCCCTCTCTCACCACCCTCTCTCACCCCCTCTCTCACCCCCCTCTCTCACCCCTCTCCCACCCCTCTCTCAACCCCCTCTCTCACCACCCTCTCACACCCCCTCTCTTACCCCCCTCTCACACCCCTCTCTCGCCCCCTCTTTCACCCTCCTCTCTCATCCCCCTCTCTCACCCCCCTCTCTCACCCCTCTCTCACCCCTCTCTCACCCCCTCTCTCACCACCTTCTCTCACCCCCCTCTCTCACCCCCTCTCTCACCCCCCTCTCTCACCACCCTCTCTCACCCCCTCTCTCACCCCCAACGCACAATCGCACACAACGCCGTGTCGAAGACTGCCGAACTGAAACGACGTTAGACGATGCACGGCCTTCAAGCCACACCTCCTTCCCGTCGGATCGGGTAAGCGTGAGGTTTTTTCGTTACGGAATTTTTGGATTTGGTCCCCGCGCTCAAGGCCCGCGATAGAAGCTATGCAATAGCTTAAAAATTCAGTACTTATAATAATCAATAATCAATAAATTTATATAAAAGTAAATAACTTATTAATTGGTGAGCAATATTTTGCTTTTGACTATAAATAATGTAGTGACGTAATAAACCGCTATCTGGTGTGGCGCCACTGATGCCACTCTCCGACATACTATTGATGCTCAGAACGAAAAATAAAAAATATTTATTTATTATCAGAATATAAACTACGGAATCAGATATTTAATTAAAATAGAAAAAAATTACACGTTCAACCACACGTCTTCGCTGTCTTGTTTCGAATACGGGGATTCTAGTATTGGAGTAGAGTTTTGTCGTTCTTTTTCTCTAAGATCTTGCAGTTTATATTGTGATAATATTGCTTGTATTTCGTCCTGAGCATGTATGCTATTTTCGGTATTCAAAATTCGCAATGAAGACGCTACATATTTTCCGAAATTGTCCAAATCATCGTCTTTTTTTTCAAGTCTTGCTCTTTTTTCAATATTGTCCAGTTTATTTAAGGCCGTTTCTATGTAACCTGCTCTTTTGGTTGTTTTTTTAGGCATTGGACACGGAAGCACATCATCGACGACTTGTATATTTGCATTTTCCGTATTTTCATTTTCAAAATACAATAAATGGCGCCGGAGTAGCTCGACTCGCGCGGCGCACGCGCGTAAAACGAGCGAGTCGAGAGTCCCGCTCATTGCATACGTTTTACGCGCGTGTGAGGTGACGCGCGAGAGCATCTGGACGGAATGTATGTAGCTCTAGTAACTCGAGAACGCGCGAGTGCCTTCGCGCGAGTGGAACCGCGCGTAAATCGCGCTTTCTGGACAGGCTCTAAATGTATATTTTTCATAAATAAATACTTATAGACCTAGAGCCCGTGAAACCCAGACCTTCGTTATTTTATAAAAGCTGAAAGTTTGTCAGCGCATGCTCCCAACACAGGGTAAGAACGATGGACTATTATGAAGTTTGGGTTACCGTGGCTTTGGCAGGTAAACGATACTAAAGATGTGTAAAATACCGATCTAAATTCATCAAATAATAAAGTATGATTTGTGTGACATGACATATGTCATTTGAAAGCTCTTGAAGAGTTGTACAAGTCACCCTTTGACGGTGATATCGAAATCGACGACCAACTTGGTGTTTTCGACCATTGAAGATTGGAGTTGACCTATGCTATGGACGCTGATCCTAATGTTCAACAGTGACATGACCTATATCATTTGAAAGCTCTTGACAAGTTGTACAAGTCATCCTTTGACGGTGATATCGAAATCGACGGCCAACTTGGTGTTTTCGACCATTGAAGATTGGAGTTGACCTATGCTATAGACGCTGATCCTAATGCTCAACAGTGACATGACCTATGTCATTTGAAAGTTCTTGAGGAGTTGTACAAGTCACCTTTTGACGGTGACATCGAAATCGACGGCCAACTTGGTGTTTTCGACCACCGAAGATTGGAGTTGGCCTATGCCATGGACGCTGATCCTAATGCTCAACAGTGACATGACCTATGTCATTTGAAAGCTCTTGAGGAGTTGTACAAGTCACCCTTTGACGGTGATATCGAAATCGATGGCCAACTTGGTGTTTTCGACCATTGACCTTTAGTACCGTTTACCTGCCAAAGCCACGATAACCCAAACTTCATAATAGTCCATCGTTCTTACCTGTGTTGGGAGCATGCGCTGACAAACTTTCAGCTTTTATAAAATAACGAAGGTCTGGGGTTCACGGGCTCTTGGTCCATTACCATATTTGATGTTGTTTCTCTGTGTTCAGAAGTTTTCCTTAAAAAAGAATCCATTAAATAATACCAAGAGATTTTGGACTTATAAATATCAGCAGTACCGGAACCAGTGCTCATTGAATTTTTTATCTTTTTCCTTTCCGCATGATACTGCGTTCTTAAGTTTTTTATTTTGTTTGTTATTTCCTTGGGTCCCAAACCGTCAACTCCAAATTCTTGGGCAAATGCTACAAGTGCAGCATTTCGTGCATCACGATTCTTGTAGTTTACATTTTCAGTGTCCCACAAACACTCATGGCTACGGTAAATCTCTATAAACTTTATTAAGTCAGCAGAACCAAATTTTAATATTTTTTGACTCATTTTTTGAATAAACAGACTCTACAAAACCTCCCAACACTTGAATGAAAAATTTGACAACGCAAATACGTGCAATACTTGAAGCAACCCGTCAATGAAATGGTACACGCCATACAATTCTCTGTTTAGACAAGTCAAAACTTGAAAGCAATAATCTCCTAAACATTATTGTATTGGTCTAAACAGAGGACATTTGCAACTATTTTAAGTCAAGACTTGCATTCAATAATTGCGTTAAATTTTTTTACTTGTATCCTCGTGTAAACAGTTGCGTACAATTCTTGAAGGGCAATTATCGCACTTCATTTATTGCATTCAATAATTGCACTTGAATGTACAAGAAAATGGTATCGTCTAAATCAGCCTTAAGGATTTAGGCCAAACGTACTATGAGCCATATTAAAATAATTTCTTTCTCCGAAACCCAACAGTTACCCTACAAGTATTCCTGCCTCCATAGTGAAGTCACCGGTTGCAGCCGCCATCCGTCCAGTTGTAATTCTGCTTTAATTTAATTAATCCCTAGGACAGGTTAATTATTCAGCGCATACATCTTGCTCGGGATGGTATTCATCTAATTAAATTTAATGGCGCCTACTAGTGTGACCCTGTATCGAGGGTGCGGGCTGGAACAACGTCTTGTTTATTAGCAGTTTTGTTTGGGGCCACCGGTACTTGAAATTGAATAACACTACTATAATTTTAAGTTTGTCTCTATTTTAGAGGCTATGATTAGATGGCACTAGTGTTGTACCTCATAATATAACTGTAGGCAGTATAAACACAAGTCGTGTGAAAGCCACTTCACAATTTGTTTTCGAAATAAAATTCATAATTTGGTATCGCGAGACGCCACTCGGCACTCAAAACAAAAGCGTTCCGTTTCAAACCTCGCGGCACTCGCAAAAAAACGTTCCTTTCCACGCATTGTCCACAATCCTGCTAAATGCTAATCCCCAAACATTCGCGAGCGAGGACAAACGCCCCTCGCGCCCCGCTCCGCCGTTCTAATGGAGTTTTTAAGAAACGTACAATAATCGTTGCGAGAAGGAAATTAAGCCATCTTGGGTTAAAAAGTCCAAAACTGGAGTGTGTCGAGGGGATCGGGGGCAAAACGGGGCCCGGGCAGAGGGGGCGATATAGATTTTTCGGGGGTTCGTTTTGTAGGTGTGAAAACAAGCGTTTAGATGCGATACCGAGTGTTATGTAACCGTCGCTTGTTTGTTGGTATTGATTGAGTGTTGCTCAGTGTTGCTGCAATGTATTGCCGCGAAGATGGTTTATTTGTTGTGCAGAAGCTTTTAGGAGAAAAGATATTGATAGCTCTTGTGATCCAGACGATTGGATATGAACTTGCATTAGAAGAATGGTGACATCAAACATTTCGTTCATTGGTCGTAAGGGACTGTGCACTCTCCACGTGATAAATCTAATATAACCAGAATAATTGGATCAAACAAACGATAAAACTCATAATTTCCAACAAAGTACCAAACGCGAAAGTATAAAAAGATATCGCCATAATAAATTCATTACGTCGTATAAAGGCACTAAAATTTACATAATAACATTATCAAGTTATCGCGTTAAATAACTCACTGTACATAACCTACCAATTTGTATTCAGTTCGGGAATTATTATCATAATCTGGCAATACTGCTTTGGGGGAGCGAGATGCAAGATACGCTCTTATTGCAGTTGGAAAGAGATAGATAGTCGAGGAATTTGACGTCGCCTGAAATATGGGGAAGCAAAAGTTTATTGGAGTTTTCAGTGGGTAATGAGGTATTATTGAATTGAATATTAACGGTTGCGATTAAACGGGCCGTCCGCAATGAATTTATTTGAATATTTTGGTTGGTGCTTATTACTATTATACTTATCTTTGTTAAATAGTTAATGATGTTGCTAATTTATTTAAATGCAGTAAGTTTATTATATAAGACAACACAGTAAAAAGTGTAAAATAAGCACCAATGTTTTATACAAAATAACATGTAATTATTTATTTATTTTACCCCTCTGTACCCTTTTAAAAAACAATTATGGATCCAGCCAAAGCAGAGCAACACCTTGAAAGTCTAATAAGAATGTGTACTTTTGACTATAAAACCTTTAAACCTCAAACAGTATGAATAATGAGAGAATAGTAATAGCACTAGTATGCTAGTAACTGCTCTTCCGTTTAACAAGCATCTTTATTGTATATATTGCCATAAAGTTTATTATAAAAAATCACAAATATTTTAAGGCTAATGCACATCGTGCGTGAATGTCGCCATCTCAGTCGTAACCTACAAACAATTCCATGTTTATTTATCGTCATATTGACCTCTCTATCAGGAATTTTAACTATTTTCCTTTCAAAATCGTGGCTATTAATTTGTTGGAGTTTAAAGTTTATTATGAAGGGAGTAGGGGTGGTTATATGTTGTATGTGTGTGGAAGGGTTGTGAGAGGGTGTGGAGTGGCTCGCGCCGACACCTCCGCACAAAGCACTGTGGTAATAGCTAGTTTTCATATACTAATGTGTGTTTTTGGATTTGGTTAAGGATTTATATCTTTTATTGGAACAAGAATGTACATAAATAGGTACCCTATTGCTCATGTAACCAAAATTAAATTATAATTTAAGGAAGGCTTTAAAACATAAAGTATTAGTCTGTTATGTCCCACTGCTCGGCAAAGGCCTCTCTTCTGAAGATATTGTTGGCATAGTGAGGAGGAAAGAAGCTTTATAAATCTTCAATCAAGCATCGAATAGTTGACGTACCACTTAAAGCAAAACGTGTACTTAAACTTAACGTTGCGCTTTAGATATTTCAATTTCAATATCGAAAAGAAAGCAATTTTGTAAAGATTAAAAAACGCAATGCAAACTCACACACAAACAAACCAATCTTTTCCTAGATCGACTCAAGCAAACAATTCAAAAGCTCCCTTCGCATTTTCATCTTAATTCCACAGTTATAAAGTCGAAATTCATTCACCTACAAAATTGCCACCCTCGTCGCTAATTAGCCTGAAAATGAAACTATCTTCGCTTGATTGAATTTTGGACTCTAACCGCTGGAGCCCAAGATGTATTTCAGGTTGTGTTGTCGAGTACAATAATAGATGATACTCGACCTAGCAAAGAAGTGTGAATTTCGCTTAGAATTTTCTTTTTTCTGTCACTTTTCTATTCTGAAACGGTGAAAGGTTTCAAACTAGCGGAGGGCTGTGACTTGGTTTAAATTAGATACTTATCATTCAATTCAAGTGTACTTTGCTCATTAACAAAGGTCATGTATTTAAATACAAATGGTTAAAGAACCATACAGATTTTGTATGGTTAAAGAAACTAAAGCTAAAGTGTTAGTAGACATAAATCTGTGTCTTTGACAGAAGCTCCCTGATGAATGGACTGATTATGATGCGGTTTCTTTATTTAAAAGCTAGCGTGATTTAGATGTTCCTAGCTACAGAGTATTGTATCAGTGCTAGCTTAAATACACCCACCTAGTGTTTAATTACTTTTTTTAGAGAACGGTATATTAAACTACACTTATACCCTTCTCCTTCTCTAACTAATATTTCTCTCTGTGAATCCGTAAATTTCAAGAACACCCATAGCCCTAAAGAGGTACCAATAAATTCGCTCCGTGCGTAGCTCGTATGTTAGAAAGCAATAGGCAATACTGCACGCACTTCACACCTCCACCCGCCCTAGACACGAGGGCTGTGGCTCAGGTGATTGGAGGAAGCGAGTCGCTGCCGCTTATCCATTGGTAGCTAGTTGCTACCGCTTGTGTATTATAATTTATAACGCAAATGTAGTATTCTAATTATGGTCTGTCACTGTATGAGAATGCAGTGACCGAATACAGTGTAAGGAATACGTATTCTAAAGAATACGATAGTCGTATTTGTCGAGGCAGCAGCTGTTTTCAGTGTCGGAGTTCGGCTGTTCGGATTTTCGGCGACCGTATAACATTGAAACAAGCGCGACGACCGCATAAGGCATGGATTTGAAGTTATTATTTAGGAGTTGACTCTGGTGTAAGAGTTGGTACATGACTCTGATCTGCGTTTGAAAGTAAGTAGGTAAAGGGCAACGTTCTCATTTCACTAGGAATATGAAAACAATGAGGTATGTACCTACCACTTACAATTACCTAAAGACGAGCTGATTAACCTAAGGTACCTAAAAGTATCTTGTATTGTAGGGCAAAGTCATCTGCTCACTAAAGATATCAGTGAGGTCGGTAGGTACAATTAAGATTGATGCGTACTAACATGTCTATAATAAATATAAGTGTTTAGTTTAATGAACTACAACTAGTCTATTCCTACGTGTGTAGATATGTATATAAAATAGTCTGCCGTTTGTCTGTCTGTTGGAGCCGGGAATACCGTTCGGATCGATACGCTCTGACCCATATAGCGTATACAGAGCGATACGTTACGGCTACAAATAACTGCGCAATTAGTAATTACTGTTGAAACACGAGAGGAGTCACGGGTGAAGCTAAACTTGAATAAATGTAGGTACTATAATGAATATGGCGTAAAATATCATTTATATTCGAGAGCTATCGTGCTTCGGAGGGACGGTTTCGGTTGTTTCCTTCGTTAGACTATGTCGGAGGCTTTAGGTGGTCTAAAAACGCTGATATCAGGGTTCGTCACCAACCTCGAACTCAACTACTTTAAATAAACGTGAAACTGTGAGGGGGATAGATGGACTTTATGGACATTTGTTATTGAGATTTGACGTTAGACAGACGAGTAGATTGTAGTCTAGAACTGCATATTAATATATACCTATACAGAAGTTTGAAAATGAATACAACGAATACCACGAGACACTGCTAATTCCTACCTATTTCTCGAATATATGTACAATTCTCAAAAATAATTATTTGACTCTGACTGGCAATTCCTGATATGAGCGCCAGGATATGCGCATGCCAACAAATAAAAAAGATTATAATATTGATACTCGCACATATATAGTACTAGCTGCGCCCCGCGGTTTCACCCGCGTTGTACCCGTTCCCGCGGGAATTTCGGGTTGAAAAATAGATGTTATCCGATTCTCAGACCTACCCGATATACACACAAAATTTCATGAGAATCGGTCGAGCCGTTTCAGAGGAGTTCAATTACGCACCCCGTGACACGAGAATTTTATATATTAGAAGAAGAAAATAGATTTAAGAAAAAACCGTGTAATAATAACTTATTACTTTACTACATATGTAGATACTAAGAACGTAGATATAAGAATGTAATAGAAGAATGTAGATACTAACATGAGAAAATAAATACCTGTAGATAGGTACTAAGTTAGTACTAGACTAGGTAAATAAAGATATTACGGTGTCATTAAAGAGTTGAAGAGGATAGCGGAGAGCAGTGAGGAATGGAAAGAACTCCATCGACAAGAGCCTAGCTCCAGAGGCTCTTAGGTTTAAGAGAGTTAAAGAAAGTATATTTCGTACCGTACCCAGGTGACTATGGAACAACTACCTAATATCTAGCATTTGTAACCGCCGACGCATAAGATTATTATTATAATTTTGAGGTCAATATCTGTGTGTCTATCTGTGGCATTGTAGCTCACAATGGGATGCGTCGATTTTGATGCATTTTTCTTCATTTGAAAGCCAGTTGCCTTGCGGTGATTATAACTATTTTTAGTAAATATAGGTCCAGTCGTTATTTCGTAAGATTGTTTTAATTATACTACTCAATGTAATAAAGCTGAAGTGTTTATTTTGTATCTTTGAACGGGCTAATCTCTGACACTACCAAAACGATTTCAATAATTCTTTTTTAATTTAGATAGCTACATTCAATGTGAAGGTTAAAGGCTATTTTTTTAACCTAAAATTACCGCGGGAAAGGGTAAAACAAGGGTAGAACCGCGGGTAACAGATACTTTATATAAAAATAATAATGTGTTGATCTATTCGTTATCTACTAATATTATACGTTCTTATACCATAAGTAGACACTTGTACCTATGTGTGTTACTAAGAACCGATCATGTAGTGAGTGTGGGTAAATTTATCTAAATTACTAATAACAATACTGAGCCGTCATTTTAAAACACGCCATTGAACAAAGGAAAACATCCCAGTGACCAGACAGCAAACAGAGTCCTTCAATCAAATATTCTTTATCTCAACTTCATTATAACCCACAAAGGAGGTGTGAGTTCCATACAACTTGTATGGCTTTCAATGGCTTTGTATGAAGGTGTCGCTCAATGATTTTGACGTTCCTACAGACCATACACGTTTTTTTCAGGTCAATTGTCTCTGGGTATTTGTTTAAGGGTTTTTAATTTTAGAATTTATTGATCAAGACTTGGGGCACATTGGGGTACTGTTACAAAACTATTTATTGCAATTTAGACTTAACCATCATATTATAAAACCGTTGTCCTCGGTATATTTATACTTAGTATCGAAATAATCGGTACTTTAATGCTGTAGAATTTAAGATGTAATCATGAGATAACTACGTATGCTCTGTATAATATAATATGCATTATATTGACCATGAAGTCTTTTACACAGTTCAAATGTTGTTCAGTTCCAAGCAATTTTACTATTTATAGATCTCTAGGTACATCAGGTACCTAGAGGTCTATAAATAGGCCTACTCTCATCGCAGAGGAGCTTATGTTTACATGGGGACCTATTCCTTCATACAGGGATATTTACGATAGAATACGACTTTATATCTGAGTAGTAACAGAAACACTAGGTTCTCCTTTACCTTGTTTAAATAACCCAGAGATGTCAAATGCTTCCTTAATAAAGATTTAATGGTTCGTTCAAAAGAACCTCTTTGGGGACAAAACTGAATAAAAATATTTGACTTTATGACAGATTTTGTGATTGCTTGAGTTAGGCCAAGTTTTCATATAGACAAAAATCCAATCCGTTATTAAACGTCTACGAATAAAGTGCAGATAGCAACCCGGCAGCTGAGAGCTAACATAAAGAGTACAATACAAACGCAAGCGCACGCATTGTTCATATGCGCAGAAGTCGATTGTACGGCGCGCAAATCACTGGCCTCTCATTGGCCGGGCAATGATTCCATAATTGATTTTTGAATTTTAAGTGGAATCTGTTCGATTCTTTATTTGAATCCTGTGGCATTAGGATGTTTTTCCTTTGTTTTAATTTGGTTTTGAAATGTTATTAATGTTTTTTTTTATGATAGAAGCTAGGTAAACTAGAAACTTAACCATTTAGGCAGTCAATATACTTATTTTGTGAATGAGATAAATAACTAATTAGATGTAATAAAGATAATTAAATCTAGCCATAGTTCGTCTTTGTTCAGGTGCTTTAGCTACATAATTGGCAAACAAATCTCTTGTAGAACCTACTGCAAACTCCAAGATTCAAATAAAATAATGTAGGTACACACATTAACTTAAACTCTGTATTACATTTTCGAGCAGAAAAAAAATCTTTACTTTATTATAAAACCAAATTTGTGTGATGAAATAAATATTAAATTTTAAATGACTGCAGTTGAGTTTATTGTTTCTTATCAGATAATACCCATAAAGTCTACAAGTTCTTATAAATCATCACGGCTATTCGTTGCCGACGGCGGCGTGCAAAACGGAAGCGAAAACCAAGAAATCAACATAATATTTAAAAGCATAGGAACCATATTATTAGAAACATCACATTTGAAAGTATAGTAGGTAACAGTTTATTTTATTACGCCTAAGATCATATTAATTAACTTTAGGTTATTAATTTAACTTTGTATTCCGCCATGGAAAAATATACATAGCAGAGATAAAAACGTTACAATATTGACAATGGTTTTATTGTAATGTTATCCTGAGCGAAAAACTTGAAACTATTTTTATGAGCCCTTTTGGTTTTCATAAAAGTAAGTTCATAAATTATGGAAATATCATTCTCCTTAAGATTCAGAAAATGAGAAAGATTTGGCGTAATAACTTTACCATTACTTAGGTCAATTATTGGCATAAGAGGGAACTAGATGTTAAATATAACGGCGGGTTGATACAGCTTACGTTTACGCACCACTAAACGTTAACGTAAAATGTCAGTCTCTACAGATGTAAGAAAAATTGAAATCGTGGTTTTCTACTAATTTATGAAACAACGCTTTATATTTAACAGAAGCGCAAAGAAACGTTAACTTTTTAACGTAGTACATATGTTACGGTAGTCAACTGTTTTAATCAACCAACTCTAAGCAATTTCCTCTGAATATTTATTTTATTAATAAAGTATTACGAACCGTTATACTCAAATTATATAATTGTGTTTGTCTAATGCAGTCGCTGAAATAGTTTCAATATAATCCTTAGTTAACGGCCCGTCTATAAATTGTACATACAATTAGAAACAAAATAGTGATTATGAGTCGTTACCCTCTCACTGCAGCGCAGACCTTTCTTCTAAAGTATATTCCCAACAATACACTAACAAATTCGTACCATTTTAACGGTGAGTACTTAGTTAAATTGTGTCTAAAATTAATTATCAGTTTTTTAATGTCTTCGAAATTATTCTTTTAATATGCCTTAGTGTTTTAGTAACAAAAATATAAAGTATTAATTAAGCCTCGAACGCTTTAAGTAAGTCCGACGTAAGCTGGCAGTGGTAACCCAATACTTTCGCGGCGTAATCCAAAGGCGGAGTGTTCATTGTCTCTCCACAAAGACGACTAACACGCTAATTATTAATAAAAAACGCTAATTAAACGACACAATGCCGCAGCCGCCGAGGGCCGACGACACTTATTGATCGCTTTTTATTCTTATTAACGAGATATAATCAGATTAACGGCATATTTGGCGTTAAAATCGCGTGGAGACTGGGATTTAAGGTGTTTTTAAACGGTTAAGTATTTGAAGTCATATTTAAATTTATTGCTATAATGACAAATTGTGCCTTTACATAGAAAAAAACTTGTATATTATAAGTAGCTATATAACTTGAGCAGCATAGTATAAAATATAAGAGCGTATTAGTCTTAGAAGTTACTGTATACCTAGTATAAGTAGACATTGAGAAACATACTTAGAAATATCTAGATGGCTTATATGAGAGAGAAAAACTCAGTTTTAAATAGCAAATATAAATTTTAAAGTTTTACTACTTGCTCTCTTCGTATTATTTAATATACAGGGTGTCCCTGGCTACGAAATACCAGCAGGTAAATACCCCGTCTTTAAGTATCTGTCGTTAAAATTAGTTATAATTTGGCGTATAATGTAACTAGTACCGAAAAAAATGCTAGCATCTTATGTACAAAAAAGAGATAGGCATATAAATATCTCAACATATATTTATAGTACTTATTTCAGTTTTTTAGTTTTTCAATGTTCTTACTAAAATAGGTACAACATTGAATTAAAACAATTATGCCTAGTATAAAACCAGTAAAATGCCATAGATTCTAAAAGTTAGAAGGATAAATAATAGATAAAATTATACCCAAGTTAATAAGCTGTAGATTTACTAGCGGAATAACAGCACAATAAATTATACCAAATCATGCGTCTGAAGTACCTAGTAGAGTACTGAAACCTAAATATTACCTATCAATCTATTATATTCTGCTTTTCAACATAGAGGGTGATGTAGTCCTACCGTCGAAAACTATGTCCAAGACTAAGTATGTATATAATAGACCACTGTATCTCTAGAAGAGTAAGATACGTCTCCGCAATTACGTCTCGTCTTTACTTATTTTGAACGAGTTGTGCTAAAACTGACCTGGTGGAGGGTGCAGTAGCGGCGGGCCCGGCAGGAAGGCCGCAGCCACAGCTGCCTGCGCGTTGAAGGCCGCCGCGTACGCAACCCGGCTGGCCATCGACGCCGGCAGCGGGAACTGCGGCGCGTAGCCCCGCGGCTCCCGGCCCTCCGACAAATTCAACACCCTGTCTCCATCTCGGTTCTCGAAGTATCTTTCCCTCGACTCCCTCGTGTCTGAGAGACCCAACAACTCCTGGATGGCAAACGGCGACCGCTGCGGCGCACGCGGCGCCGACGAGTTAGCGCTCATCGCCTGCATCTTCAAGCAGCTTTTTCGCTCGTCAACACCCAACTTTACATTACGATATGTCCTACGATCACAATTTATTTAGGCCAATTTTTTTAGTCTTATACACTTCGATACTATATAAGAAAACACTAATGTAATAAAATATTTTTTGCATAAAATCTATTATTAGGCCTAAAAGTCGAATTGGAAAAATGTTTGAATGCAAATTTTCCGAAGACGCGGAAAATATGAAAGTAGTGAATTGAATTTCGCGACGAGCGCTCCGCGCGACGACCGAGGCGCTTCTGCTGGCGGCGCCGCCCGTCGGCTTGTAAAAACGAGAAAACCCCCCGGTACACCACACCGGACCCTCAGTGACGAACCGGCCTAATTCGACAACCCTCCACCCGCACATACGACGTTACGGCGCGGGGCGGGCGCGCGCGTGCTCGGCTCCAGAGTGGCGCGCGCGGCGAGCGATGTGCGCGTACTTACGCCCTTGCGCGCCGCGGCGCCGGGCCCCACGCTGGCGGGCGGGGCCTGCTAATAGCCAATACGGATATTTTGTTACCGCACTGTATTGGCCAGATTTGTTCCCCGAGACACGCCTCCTGCACCTCACGTCACGTGAAACCGAACCGTAACCAAACGACTATTGGATCTAGAATGAGTCTCGCTCTCGGCGGTTGATTTAATTTTGATTAATTGTAAGAAATGAATAGGTGTGCGGTCGTGGGGGCGAGTGGGAGTTCGGTTCCCGGCCGAGCCGAGCACATTAAGGCAGGTGGACGATTTTTCTGTGTATGTCCTATTATGGCCGGTCTCGATGGCTTCCTTTGAGCATAATTTAGCCGTCTGAATGCATAATGCCCCATTATCAATCATTGGTCCTTCCTACCTGTAACCCAACCCGCACACACTACACCTCCGCACTATTGTTCGGATGACATGAGAAATTAACACCTAGGTAAGTACCATGTGAAGAAAAAAATTGGTAAAAGATGATAAACTGGGAAAAACAAGAACGAAAATTTCTCAAAAAATTGGTACCATATACCTACATGAAGGTACAACATACCTACATAAACTGAAGTATGATGAGATAGCTCAAGACAGACAAAATGGTCACCTAACAATGAAGACAGGTGAAGAAAACGAAAAGGGAGAAATTCTTTACTATTAAGTAATATCTACCTAGATATTAGGTATACAAGATGAGTCAAAGTGTGAGTGAATACAACAGTTTACATCAAGGATTAACAGCCCTTTATTTCTAAGGAGAAACAAAAATGTTTTCATGAGTTTTTGATTGAAAAAATAAAGTACTTTTCCTCCAAATGGATTTTTTGACTCACCCTGTATAACAGTAGGTGTAGTCAATTGAAATATATTTTCTTTGCTTAAACAAAATATTTGTTCCTTTTTCAAAAAGTTTTAGTTACTTTTAGGCCAACCTGCAAAGGTGTTTAGAACTACAAAAAACAGATACCTACGTACCTACTTCATTCTTGAAATAGGTATCTAGGTGCCGGGGAAGGCTTTTTAAAATTTTATCAGCTGTTAACGGAATCTATATAAGTAAAAATAATCCTAGATATATTTCTTTGAGGTTAAGTTCTTATACCTGTATTTTATACCTAGGTACATATGTACCTATATATATATATAAAAAAGCTTAAAATACCAATATAAAAACAATTTCAAAAATAAGACTAATAAGTTAGGTATGTTTAAAAAATTGTTTTAAGGTGCAATAGCCAGGTAATGCTAACATTGTATTGAGGTAACTTATGTATTACTTATAAGCATAGGTTAGGTATTACCTAAGAATGTATTTTCAGGCATAATAGAGTGATCTTAATTCCGTTTAAAAACGTTTGAGTTTTTATAACAATATACCTAGATATGAACGCATCTTTGTTCATTACCAAATAGGTTTATGATGTTTCTGACAAAAAAAAATTCTAATACAGTAATGTCATCCTGAACTCTCATTTCATTATTTTATTTTAAAAAATCTATATTAAAAAGGAAAAGAGATAGTGAAACTACTTGGTAGATATGATTTAGAGCTTTTCACAATAGTGCCTAAGTATATAAATGAACTTGCTAAAAACGCCACCTTAAAAAAAACTATTATAGATACCTCTTTTTAAAATATAATATTCTTTTCTATCTCTACCCTGAATTTAAAGATACATTTGAGATAAGGCTTAAGATATTATATAAATAAAATACTCATACATTGTAAAGCTTAGACCATATTGCAAGTCAAGGATGTCTAAGTATGTAAATAAGTTTCAAGCACTTAACGATTAGTTACTTGTATTTTTTTAAAACTGAAAGAAATAACCTACTGAAAGAAAGAGCTAATGTCGTGTCGTACAAACAGAAGAAGAAGAGAATGGCCGAGGATAGATAACAGTGAATCATCTTCATCTCCACCATCGACAATATTCCAACTCTTCTAAGTTTAAGAAGGAAGATCTATCAGGTACATACCTACACCAAATTGAACATAGACAGAACATTCTTGTTCGAATTCAACGCATAATTATAAAGATTTTTGTGTAAAAAATAATTCAATACTATTTAAACCAAAATGGATGATCAATCACCATTAAAAAATTAAAAAGGATGTGTGAACCATAAACAAAAGAGCTGTCAAATTGACATAAACAAAGGTGAATACGTCACGTAGGACTTTGTTGGCACAACGTCTTGCACGGGAAACTTGACACCGATATCACAGACAATGATATGAATACCTCTGTTTTGTTAAATAGAAAATCGTATAAATATTTGGGTTTAAAAGCGTTTGTTGTTAGGGGATGTTAAATTGATCTACAGCGAGTGTGGTTGTTAGTATTGGATAAAAACCTTCTTTCTGTTGATATTTGAACTTTTTGCTTGAAATTTGAAATTTTGGATGGAACTCTTTGATATTTCAGAATGTTATTAGAGCTTGTACACTTAGTAAAAACAGTAGTTAGACAGTCTTTTGACCTATGAAACTATATGACAAAGCGCATACTAAAGATAAGACTTAGTACTGACAACTGTTTGTTACATAGTTTAAACGTACTCACACGGGTTTTTTCGTGTTAGAAAGTTATTAAAGCAAGTAATAGCTTACTTTTTATTTCAGCAAGTAATAACTTACTTTTTATTTTAGAGTTCACCCGCGACCACGAGAGGTGCAATCCCCTCGAAACGTCGGGAAATAAAAAGTAAGTTATTACTTGCTTTAATAACTTTCTAACACGAAAAAACCCGTGTGAGTACGTTTAAACTATGTGTTCAAATCGTATAAGTTTGAAAAAGACAACTGTTTGTTAGACTGAAAAAGATAACAAGTTAGTATAAAGAGTAAAGCGGTTAGTTTCGCTATGCTCGATTCCCGCTATGCACTGATCATAAAATACCTACCAAAAAGTGCCGCTTTGCTCGGAATTTCTCAGTGCTACCTTAAACAATGGAAGGTACAATTCGATAGAAAAGTGTTTCTAAAGTATACTCTTAAAGCTAGCCTGGGACTGCATAGTTTGAGGAAAATTGTTTTAGTAAATAAAAATCTAATTTAAATTTAAGAATTGCGTATATTTCGATTAAAATATAAAAACACTATGAAACATAAATCAACTCAAAAACTAGCCAAGAAAATATATATTTTCAGATTCCAAAGTTACACTTACTGATTACATTGAGGACAAATATGTCTGGAGTCAAAGTCCTGCACCAGCAACACAACCTGATTTTGACATGTAATCTTACTTATTAGTATTAAATTGTATTATATCTTGACTTAAAAAAAAATAACCAGCAGAGTTTCTTGCCCATTCTTCTCTGCTGATATTCTTCCGAATGGGTGGTACGTTCAAAAGAGCCTCTATGGGGCCAAAACTGAATAAAAATATTTGACTTTGACACTTCCACTGCATTTAAGATCACTTCTTTTATTTACACATTGCCAGAAAACAGTTCTTTTATTTTGTCTTACAAAATGGTAATTGTGTCCGGTATATAACAGGGTATTTCCACCACGTCTACTATCAATTATTGTATAATTTTTAACCGGACCACGGGAAGAACTTGCGTCCGACATGATTGCAGACGTACTAACGAACTAACCTAATTACGCTTATCAGTAAAATAAAGATGCACCAAAACCGCAATCCTACTGTCTCTTTCTATTCAAGGACAAAAGTTAACACTCAGGTACAAATTCCCGGAAGAGGTAACCCAAAAAACTCGTTGTTTTGGTGTTGACGGTTTAAGCTATGAGTTGATTAACACGAATACTGATTATTAATTATAGTTAGTGAAACTAGTAAGAGAGTATTTATTTAAATTTTTATTTATTTAAACATAAGCATTTTCCTTTCGACAGTCCAAGAATCTGATTCCGTGCATGGCGGCACTTTTTGGTAGGTATTTTATGATCAGTGCATAGCGGGAATCGAGCATAGCGAAACTAACCGGAGTAAAGACTGTTATGAAAAGTAGGTTATGGCTATTGTTATTGTTTTAAAAAATAGGTTTCCTACTAATATTTATACATATAGGAAGCTCAAATGAAAAGTTGATGCTCTGTATCTATAAGAATACCTACGCGACGCGCGGTAAACTAAATACATACCTATGTAGATTGAAATGACTTCGGGGACCATGTTAGGCGAATAATATAGTGTAATAACGTCAACGATAAGCGTTTGACCTGTGACAGCATCTAACAGGCTGGTACCTTACCTACTTTCTTAACTCAGAGGATTTGTATTGTACCCATTATACAAGTGAAACGGAACTGTCTTTATGACTTGAGCCATCCCGTGACCACTAGAGGAGTATCTAACGCGATAAAGTCCTGTTTCATTTAATATTTATTTCTTACGAATCTTAAAATTTGGACTAAGGTCGTCAATTTTCCAGCCGAAGACGATTACTCCTGAAGAGGATAAGGGTTTAGAGATAGTGGTATCATACTTAACTATCATGTTAATCGTTAGTTAGAAATATGAATAATATACCACACAAACAATGAACAAATAATCTACGGGGAACGTAATTAAATATATTAAAAACTGTAATTACAAAATGGTTCGAGTAACATTTATTAAATGTATCGGTGACGCGCTTCGCATAATATTACGGATGTTTTGTCGCAGGCGTGAGCACAACTCAATGGTTTTTCATACTTATTTATTAATATATTTTCTCTCTGTGATATTAGTTTATTTTCATATTTGCTTTAGCAATGTTATATGAAGAGTGTCGTTGAGTTTGAGGGAGTCTACAAGGCAATTATAGGTGAGCGCCATACGGTGGCGTCATATCTATACCGACTAACTTTATAAAGGACGAAATGTTCATACCTACTCCCACTATATATTGGATCGCGGGTGGGTCCACCGCACAGAACAACTAGTCTTCTAAGATGTCGCAGCTTGTAAACTAAGTACTTGTTATTTATATAATTCAAGATAAGGAAAGGTGTGAAAACAAGAGCAATATTTTTTATTAAATTCAATATTAAAGATTTCTCAGTATTTATTTTTCAGGGATAATTGATCTTGAATTGAAACTTCGTTTACGAATACACTTTGCTTTTATTCAACATAGTTAGTAAACGTACTCACCGGCTTTTTCGCGGTAGAAAATTTAGAAAGCACGTAGGTACTTACACCTGACCACTTATTTTTCATGGTGTCTACTTTACACTACGGATCTATTCATTGGTTAATTTCACTGATACATGATTAATCCTTGATACATCTATCATACGTTATCTTAGCATAATGCAGGTTGGGTTCGACAAATATTAATGTTACTATACAGGGTTTCCATGGCATTATTAAGGGTGATTGAAAATCTGATAGTAAAATGGTGTGTTTTCTGATAAGAACCGGATCCGGATACCAAACTAATAATTATAAGATTCAAATGACTGAAGGTTCTGGCACTACCTGTCCCCGTCATCGGGGACAATATGTACGGAGACAACGGACACGCATTTTTTATTTACTTTATTATACCTATACCTTACTTTTTCTTTAAGTTTACATGGAACAGATAATCTCAAAATAATTTGAATAATTTGAGGTAGGTATATTAGATGTAAAAAAATAAGAATTCAAAAATAAAACTTAAAAATAATACCTATTCTCTAAAAATCTAATCGAAAAAATCTATCGATTCTACTGGAAAATCGACTGGAGTAGGAACCGGAAGAATATAGAAGAATATAGAACTAAAAAAATGATTTTTGTGCGTAAAAGATTACACGTTCTGGGATGTAAATTACTTATACTAATACTTTGTAAGGCGTTTAAAGAGAATACCTTAACGTGCCTTTAACTTGCCATCTTACAAATCCCTGCATAGGGGAACAACAAGACAACGTAACCCTTTGTGTGCGTCTCACTCACACTTGACCGGCTTATTTTTTGGTAAAATATCAACGGTAACACAACAGATACAGTAACAGTACAGAATACAAGAGTGTTACTGACATTAATTAAAGTTTTTTTAAATATTTCCGTGGTTTCTAAATTATGGTTATACAAACCCATTTTTAAATCATACTATTGATTCCAGAGATCAGACGTTCATTATCGTCTTAGTCTAAGATGTCTAAGAAGTCAGGTCAATGAATTTAATGATAATGACTGATAGTCTGAAATTCTCATTTCAACGCTGCTTCTTTAATTTTGAATATTCCTAGATTAGGATACGTTAAATCAGTTATAGAAATAACAAGGTTAATTAGACCCAACCTGAACTTTAGGCTTGTTGGTTACATAAATACATTGTATCGATTTTACTATTTTAGTGGCACTATTTGTGACTGTGCAGAATCACCCTAAACTAAGGTCAATTTGCTGACCTGTTCTCTATGCCCTATTGAGCCATGTCACAGGCCTTTGGCGACTCAATAACTCTGACACCAGGATTGGTCAGGTCGACCATCCACTCGATGAAGAAGAAGTTTGCCCTATTAGATGCAGATGATACAATAACCCTGGCCAAGTTCTGGGCTGTTCGATTCAGTGCTTATGACAGAGAAGAAGAATTTTTTGAATGAAATATTTACTAATTTATGTTGTTATAACTATCTCCAACATTAAATTTATTAAAAGCCATTTAAAATTTTTAATTTGACATTTTTCTCCTCATTATACTGATCTTCAGTGATATGAGCGATCTTTCCCCGCCAGTGGAACATTACAGGCTAATACTGCCATTTTTTGACCGATGGTACTTATTAACAGTACTAACGCTACAATAAACAGTTATGCATCTTAGTGTTTACTATGGTATATATTGTGTCTACTTTCAGCAAAATAAATCCTTTTTAATCAATCCAAGCTATGTACATACTGAAGGCTGAGAAGAAGATGATGATGTTGATGCCCGATGCCTGTTTAGCGCACAGAGTTCTTCTTCTAGAAGAAGCGCACAGTAATTCTTACTATTTAGAACCATTTTCTTCAAAATCTGTTTGCTAAAGATGTCGTAATTTTCGTAGACTCGTCATGTCTTGTCAGTCTTCAGATTGTAACATGTGTTTTGATGATTATTCATGAAAGCAATGAACTACTGTACATAGTACATACTAACTAGTAGGAATATAAAGCCTTATAGCAATAGTATAACATTGTTATACAAAGGCCTCTCATTGAAGAATATCAGTGAAGAAGTGCAGTGAGGAATCGTTCGAAGTATGGATATAACTACATACATGTGTGATGTCATTTAAAAACCTTGCTAATGAACAATCTATGAAATTAACCCCTATTAGCTCAGTATTACATAGTTTTCTATTTTTTAACCAAGCGAATAACAATAAACATTTTGGTTTATAATTGAAAGCGTTTATCTCTTGGGTTTAAAATTACCTATTGGTACTTCACCAGTTTTGATAATGAAAAATACAACCAAATAGTATGTAGATTTTGGGCTAAACAACACTCGTACTTGGTTTGAAGTAAACAACATAACTTTTATCCGACCTTTCGGCCTTGAAACAAAGAAACAAAAGCTAATAAATCTATGACCGTAATTTCAATTCAAAAACATGTAGTGCTTGCCCTTATACCTCAAAACCAGAACACAAATAAGATTACATATAATGTAAACCTGAACATTTTATTGCACAAACGTACCCGGCTGCGGGCACCAGTCAACTCCTCACGGTGGCAGCCCTGCAGCGTCAGGGTAGCCGCGAATTCGCGCCACACTACTTTTTATTGAGTGTCGGGTCGGGGGCGCCAACCCTCCGCGAGGGGTGCATAATTGCACGCTCTCCGCTTCTCTATGCAACCATAAGCACGAGAAAACTCACTTATAGGTATTTCCAGATAACTCACGCTAAGATATTGTTCAGGTTCGAGTTTGAGATTATAAGATGGTGATGTGACAGGGTTCAAGGATGCTTCATGTTATTTGATTGAGTTCTGAATTACCACTCATCCTTAGGAGGCATAAAACAGTAATATTGGTATAGTTATACTCCGTTTTAATAATAAATCAATACGTTATCAATAATAAATATCTTGAAAAATTGTGTGGACTTGAATAAATTTTAGTTTTAGTAAAGGTATTAGGACTTACTCTTAACAAGATAAACCAAACTTTTTATTTAATCATTCTTATAATAAAAAATCTTATAATAATATACTACTTGTTATATCCAGAGAAGAATTAAACTATAGGTAAGGTATGTTATTAACACACCTAAGACTGTGTTGAATGCGCTTATTAGTTTTACAATTGGAAATGATATTGATTGAAGCTACCAAACTTTAAGGCCCTAAAGGATTATTATGTTCTAGCTACAAACTAAGTACCTACTTTATTCAATTTGGATGTTACCTTTATTCTTTTATTGATTCTTGATTGACTATAATATCAATATTATGTTAAAGAATTCTGTTATTTTGAAATATCTCCATATTTCTAGTGTTGACAATAAGATGAGAGAGAGACCCTTTACTTTGAAGTGGGACATTACTGGCTATTGTTAATGTAATTCACTATAGGTAATACTAGTTGTTTTTAATATATTAATTTAGGAATCAATTTCTTTGTCATAAGTATCTAGACGTTATTGATGAGAGTTGAAAGCTGGGAGATTACGTAATTATGTCTTACAAACATATTGATAGTATTGGTTCAAAAGTGTCTCATTGGGGCTAAAACTAAATAAAAATATTTGACTTAGGCTGGTCTTTGATTTAATTGTTATTAAAGATAGTGCTTCAAATACATTGGCTAGTTTCAACCATCATCACCTACCCAAACGCACTACCATCATTAGTAGATAACCGTGAAACATATCAGCGTGAGCGCCGCGGCCGAACATAACCGCATTACCGCGTGTATGTTTGTGTATGTATAACGCAGTAGTACTCCATTATGCTGCATACTAATGACAGAGGGCGGTTGATTAAAAAACCTAAGTTGCGGGGCGGGGCAACCCTGCACCCACCTCCCGAACAAATAGGGTTGCTACTGCACTATTTTTTATTTTTTTATTTAGAAAATGTAATAATTTGTTTTATTCTTTGAGTCGTTGTCTACGTATAAACTACTTATCCTTATTACCGCACTCAGAGACGTCATTAAATCGACACTTAACTAATTGGTAACTTTTCTACATTACAAGTCTATAACAATCATTGTATCTTTATTAAGGAAGGATTTGACGACTCCCTGATTTCGGGTGTTAGTTAGTTAGTAGATATGTTTGTGATCATTGTGATATTTATCTCGACAAAAATTGACAATATCGACTTCAGCTATTAACTTCTTCTTCTTGCTTAAGAAGCTATTAACTGTAATGGTTTAGCAATGTGTTTTAAATCATTATATTTCTTATTAGCCTTTGGTTTTCATCGGGTAATAATAGTAGTTTATGCAACGTCATATAAAGAAGGGTATTAAAACACGAGTGTGAGTTTATGAAACGAGCGCAGCGAGTTCCATAATAGTAACGAGTGTTTTAATACCCGTGTTATATGCAGTTGCATACACTACTTTATCTTCACTATTTAATGCAATTAATCAAACAAAATTTTAAAAACAAAACACATTGCGAAACATTAAATTCACGCGTAGGTACGTGTATTGTCACAGTGAACTTGCCGCCATTAAAATCTAACCAATGAGAGCGCAGCTGCGCGTAGGGCCAATCAGGAGCGAGCGAGTTTTGTGTATGTAGTTTCGACGAAGTTTTCACGTATAACCCAACTGTTTTCAAAAGCCAGCCTAATATCAAAATTTTATACAACTAGTATGAGGATTTTGACATAAGGCTCGCCAGGTTAATTGGTCGCGTTATAATGATGTTATAATGTTATATTATAATGATATTATAACATCATGTGCAATTGCTTAAATTGAGTGTTTTAGTTGTCTGTGCTATAACAGTAGTAATTATAAGGCAAGTATTGGAATCATAAGTAGAATGTTACAACATTAGTGTAGATAAAATAATATATTAAACCATGTATAAATGTATAATAAATCAATCAAGATATATATACCATTTTCTTATCTGCTCTGAAATTGTAATATTCTTAGTTTATGATGTTAGTAGTAGTAATACATAGTTATGATACGATGACTTGGAGTATGTATGGGTAGAAACAAAACTATTCGAAGGTTTAGGTTTCAAGTTTACCTTTTTATCATTAGTTCAGTGCATCTTATGTCAAACTATGTAGGTATTTAGAATTCGCCTTTAAACCTACTAAATATTAACGACGTTTAAAGTAAACAAATACTTAAACCTGTTTTTTCATAATGATTTAGTTTATTTTTTAGTTTGTAAATAAGCTTTGAGTTTTAATTGCAAAGGTACTGTGTTTATTTTAAGTGCGTAAGATTTACACCTATTGTACTTTTATTTTAAGTCTAAGGAAGAAATCAGGCGGCACAGCTAGAGATAATTGAATATTCGTTGACTTAGGCTATTTTTGCCATCTGTTGAGCCGAGGTTTTGACTGTAAGTACATTGTACAAAGAGGAACAAATTTGGCTAGTTAGGGATAGCCTCTGTCCAGCCGATGCAAAGTTATGATGACCCATTTATTTATTTTATTTTAAGTAGGTACGATTTGGTAAAAAAAAACTTGTTTAATTTACATAAATTAATAAATACATATCTATTAAGATTACCTACTTGACAGGAACATGTTAACGATTTTATAAACAAGTTTTCGAGGCCATTCGAGGCAATTACGAAATATAAAGGTATAATCTTATGCAATTTATAAACAATTTCTAAAATACTATCTGTCTGTATGTTTTTCTCAACCGGTAATGATTTTCATGCGGTTTTCACCGAGTCGACTAAATCAAGAGGAAGGTTTTTTACCAGTTTTTATGCCAATATTCCCACTACGCGGGTAAAACCACGGGATTTTTTTTTTATTTTTTATTTAACCTGTTGTGTCCCACTGCTGGGCAAAGGTCTCCCCCAATTCTTTCCACCTGGATCTATCTTTTGCCACTTCTTTCCACTCTTTGTCGAAGTCCTCCAGTTCCTTCCGCCACCTCGTGGGGGGTCTACGGGACATTGCTAATAAATAAATAAATATACTCGGAAAACAGGTTAAACTACACACAGGTTAGTAACACCCAAACTAAGCTCTAAGCTTATACCTGTATTAAGAAACATTAGGTACCTATCGTTAACCATAACCTTATATTAAACCTCTTTCTGTTGAAGTATAAACGCATAGGATTGGTACAAAGCAATTATTTCCAAGAAGTATGAATTAATCTACACATCGGTAAATGTTAGCACCTTCGTTTGGACACTATTACGTATTTAAAACATAGTAGACTAGCATACAGATAGTCTTTAGGCTGACTGTTCGACATGGGTAGTCGAGTCTGGATTTGGACAGTGTAATCGCAGTTGCCGGTACAATTATTTTGTTAAACAGACAATAAAACCTTGATTGACGATTGTCGATGACATAGGTTGTCATTGACCACAAGTTGGTACTAAAATCCGTCAGACTTTTATTTTGCAATAATGTTGAAATGCATTTCTAGAATGAACCATTTTCTAAACCAGATAGTACCTTGGTACCTATTGAATACGAAATGATCATCGTTCGATCATAAGCATCGCTCTTCCGTGGTATTGAAGTTGGTTCTGGAGTTCGTAGTACCTAACTACATTTTGTTTTTGTTTTAGGTACCTATTAAGTAGGTATATGCAAAAATCCTAGTGTCCAGTATGTTGTACAATGAAAGACTATGAGGCACCTACAGAGAGGTAACTTATTAGCCGTCTTTCATAAAAATTATAATTTTTAAATCGAAAATTTAGAAACACTCTGTTATAAACGATGTTTTTAAATTGATTAAACTGTTGACCCTACATAACCTTAAAATTTTATTGAATCGGTTAAACACAGAAATCCTTCAAACACGAATTGACAATCTCTTTTTGGTACCTATTTAAAAAATTAGTTGATGGAATAAGTAAAATCTTGCAACCCAATATAATTGAAAAAGGCTCATATAGTTTACTTTTCCATACCACCTGATTTATTTGATTTCACGGTAGGTAGGTACATTTTAAAAACTAATTCCTGAAAATGGATTTAGAATCTTGAAACTAAATAAACTAAAAAATCAAAACTCACCTTCACGCAGAAAACTTTAAACAAAAAGCTACATTATGAAAAATTAATTAAAACACATTCACTAAAACCGATAACTAAATAAACGTATTACCAATCACGGCGCCATTACAACTGAACGCAAATTCATCAAATTGTAAAACAATAGTTCATTCATCAGTCGGCCGCCATATTAGCAATCAAACTGAGCTTTTGTTTCATATGGGCCAATAATTAGTCGCGGGGAGCGTATCGGCCAATCAGCGCGCGCGGCGATTGGCTCGCTCTGACGTCGTCGATCACGATTGGTCCTCGTGAAGAACCGAAATTCGAAATTGAACGTTAATAACGCGACCATAATAGGATTGATTGGGTATTGAAGTTACTTATTTCGGCGCCGACGGCTCGGCGGTGATTTAACAATGTACGGAGTTTAAACTAATTGGATGAATACTCCTATCTAACTGTGATATTGTGTTTGTCTTAGCTACTAATTATTGCTCGTTGTGTTATTTATAATTAAACTGACTACTGATAGTTTGTTAGATGTATAAATGAGTTAGATGAATCTGTAGGTACGTCGGCAGCGATCCAAAATAGATTGAATTTATGATTAAAACTTCGACGGATCTAAAACAAGTAGGTAACATTTAGATATGCAACAAAGTAGGTACCTAGGTATTATAGCGTTTATTATCTATCTGCAAACAAATTAAAGTCATAAAATTAACTAAAAGGACATTCCGGTCTGTGATTTAGTTACTTGGGTACTTATCTACCTGAATTCACGTAACTATGGGTACCTACGAGTATAGCTACGTTACGTCAAGAAGGAGAATGCAGAAAAAGAAATAAACGAGTGATGTGTTAAATGTATTTTGTACGCGTAAAAGTTTCGCTTACATAGGTAGGTACATGATCTGACGATTGAAACAACCGGGACCGACTGCTTAACGTGCCTTCCGAATGGTTATGTTAACTGTAGGTAGATATATGAATATAGATAAGGTTATTATAACAGTCTAACCGATAAAAGGTTATATTGGAAAATATTTTATATTGAGTACCTACCTATAGTGGTGATTGGTAAGTCTTGTACTAGTAAGTCATAAGATTACCATCTCCTCGTATTGTAGTACCTCAACCTAAGTAGGCAAATATGAAAACTCCCACATGTAATAACATGTGGGAGTTTTCATACCTCCGACATGGATTAACATAGTCTGTTGTACTCAGAGATGTCAGTTAAATTGATAATTGACTAATTGACGTAATTTCATATATTACATGTCAAAAATCATCTTCATCATTAATAACTCGGAGTGCGGCAGTCAAATAACTTTTCCAGCTCAAAAACCAACTTTAGTCCAGGTTTCTTGAGAATTAGGTAATTTATTACCACCTTTTTAAATTGGTTAAAAACGGGACCAATCTGTAAGTGTAGGTTTCATAAGTATATTGAAAAAAAGACGTGTGGCACTCGGGGACTGCCGCGGTAAAGCTATTGCATAGTTATTTTTTGTATCACTAGATGGCGTTAGTGGGGAGCGTGAGGTTTTTTCACGTGAGGTTTTTTCATTACGGAATTTCTGGATTCGGTCCCCGCGCTCAAGGCCCGCGATAGAAGCTATGCAATAGCTTAATAATAAGTATTCGAAATCGGTTTATAAACGACGGAGATATTAGGTAACCGCCGGTGTCAAGTATCTTTCAATGTGTCAAACCCGCACTAACATTCCTCGTTTTGGACTAGCTCAGATCACACACTTCGGTAACAGAACACAGCATATTTTCTAATTAATTACCTATTGACAATCTTGGCTTTATTTTAAACCACTGAGCACCATGATTTGTTTTATTAACTCGCTAGCGACTTAACTCACTCTAGCTCTAGCGACTTAACTTCAAGAATGCGAGTGTCAAAGTGTCAAATTACTCGCTTTTCCAGTGTCGTTTTATTGAATTTGGCGGCTCAGGCTAACTCAGTGTCCTACAGCTGGGTTTCCTAACTTTTTATAGTGCGGGCCTCTAATACTAATCGCAATAACTATTTTTGGGTAGGGTCACGTAGTTACGTCATTCCTGTAGGACAACGGGTTAACGAGACGTCTTAATTAGATGAAACGAGGAATTTAAAATCCATCTAATCAACGCTGTACTATCGTCTGTGCCTCTGAAGTATTACCGGTTTACTTGACTAGTGAATTACTTAATATGAATTCTACTAATAGGTACTTTAGTCTTGTTGTTGTTAGTTGACGTACTCACGAACCTCAACCATAGGGCGGCAGAGCACTTCTGCTGACAGTAACTATAAGTAAACATGAATAAACCTCTTTTCTTTATTATAGGCATTGTTTATGTTTGATCGTTAAACGTTTGACGATGTAGGAGGCCTCCGGGCGGTCTAAAAACTCCGACACCAGGGTAGGCCACTAAGCTACTCGAAATAAATTAAGGGTACATTAACAAACAAATCACTGTCAATCATAAAGTAACGTAAAAATTCCAAAAACAAAGTAAAAAGAAAACCCATTGAGATCCGACTAGGCCGTAATAATCAAACATTTTTCAAACGACGAAATAAGCCCGAAAGTAACGTAAATAACGTCGTATAAATAACGTGACACACCAACTGTTCCGTTGGCTGCAATAAGTTCAATAAGTGAAGCTCGGGCGGAGCTCATTATTATCACTAACGAGGAGAACTCCGTCCGCGCGGCGATATCCTCAATCAATGTACAGCGTGATGCCGAGTCTATTGATATATCTGCCCTTGAGTCGAGTAGGTGTATTTCTTTTTAAAATATTTGAACACTGTTTACATTGAGGACAAAGATGTCTAGTAAAATTCCTACATCTGCAATACAATCTCATTTTGACATGACTGTATTCTATACTATTAATCAAATCTATACTAATATAATATAGCCGAAGAGTTGGTTTGTTTGAACGCGCTAATCTCATAAACTACCAAACCGATTCGAATAATTCTTTTTGTAATGGATACCCACATTCAACGAAAAGGGTTTAGGCTATTTTCAGCTGAAATTCTTACGGGAACAGGCACAACGCGGGTAAAACCGCGGGACGTTGCTAGTTGTATTATAAACCATATTAAAAAAATAACCAGCAGAGTTTCTTGTCCATTCTGTCCATTTGACAAGCCCGTTGGCACAGTGGCAGTGAGAGCGCTTACTGTGTCGGGGGTTGCGGGTTCGATTCCCGCCCGGAGTCAACAATAAATATGTGAAGACATAGTTGTTGGCGACGACGTCTGGGTGTCAATTATATATTCTTATAAAGTATTTGTGTACATATATGTACTAGTATCAGTTAGTTAGATTCCATATTACAAGCTTAGAGCTTAGTTTGGGTCTTATTAACCGTGAGTGAATTTGTCCGGGTGTCCGGGGTGTATTCTTCTCTGCTGATGTTCTTCCGAATTGGTACTTTCAAGAACCTCTTTGGGGCCAAAGTTTAATAAAAATATTTGACTTTGACATAGTAATCTAACATATTACGGTCGATTTCGCTAATACAAGTAACTGATTCTACCTACACAGTCCGACTTGAATGATTCTTTTTGCAATGGATAGCCACATTCAACGGAAAGGTTTTAGTCTATTTTTCATCCCGAAATTCCCACGGAAACGGGCACATCACGGGTAAAACCGCGGAGTATCAACTACAGGTAGCTCATAGCGGTCGTGGTGTAGTTTGATTAAGCGATGTATGTTCATTGGGTTGTTAAGGAACGTGCAGCTCGGCCCCTACTTGGATGGCTGGCATTTCTATCTGAGCGCTACTTCGGAGGGCACGTTAAGCAGTCGGTCCCGGTTGTTTCAATCGTCAAACCATGTCGGAGGCCTTTAGACGGTCTAAAACTAAATTCTAATCTAAACTCTGACACCAGGGTTGGCCTTTAACTTATTCGAAATGAGTATAGAGAGGTATACCGTAGGTAGACCAAGGTACGAGGTTTATATCTCGGGTAAAGCGAAGCATGTTCAATCACTGTTCATGTAATAAAATTCTTGGGTTTCTGTATATGTATAGTATTTTTCTTTCATATATCTTTTAGCTTTTATCGTTTCAGATCACCCTGTAGTAGAAATCCGTCATGAAATTATCGTCAATATATTATGATATAAAATAATTTACGTGGATTTGTGTCGGGGTGGGCGGCGAGATCGGTCGAATGTCACGATGTCACGCATCGCCCGGGGCGGGCCGTAATAAGTTAGTTCGGTGCCCGCGGCCCTCGCGCCCAGGGCTGCCTCATTACTCAATCCACCCCTGTGTTAAGAACAAATGTAACACTTTCCCATGAGTTAAATCCTTTTTTATGTTAATGAATGTTTGACAGATTTTTGACATTTTAACACGCTCATTACGTGTTCGTAGGGGCTCTAATTTTAAACTCGTATTGTGTCATTATTGTTAATGAAATCAAATAAAATAGAAAATCTAGATATCTACATAATATTGTATTTTATGTTCTGAGAAAAATTAATTGTGAAATTGTTTGGATATTTAAATAATTGCAGGTCTTCATCAAAAACTAATAATCGTGTTTGTAAGTAAGTAAATTCAAGTTTATGGTCAATCTTGGTGTTGAGAGTTTCTAGACTGCTTTTAAACCTCTTACATGGTGTAACTATTGAACTAAGACCAATATATTAACGCATGGTTAACGCATGGATAATGGAATTTTTATCTGGTACGCGCAGGCAAAAAACCACTATCACCCACCCATCCAAGAAATAGCCCGAGGTGCACATTGCTTAACAATCGCTATAACCAAACATGGTTTCTTCAAACTACGCCACGAGCTTCTACCTACGTCGAAATAAGAAGAACTTTTCACTTGAAGCTAGGAGAAAATTTAAATAAAAAGGAATTACCAAAAATTTGGAAATAAAATAACACAACCCTGTTCATTAAATACTGTTCTCAGACTTTCAGAATTAGTTTTTAGAAGACGAGCGAATCACCGGCGACCGGTCGACTTGTTATCGAGTTGTAGCGAGGTTCGAGTTGCTAATGACTGCTCTGAACGAAGTTCGATCCACAAAAGGTATTAAGAAATTATTCCCACTTTCATAATTATGATGTTTCATAATTATAATGTCTTTAATAATTCTTCATATTTGAGCTATCAGGTGTTTTTCTTTCCAAATATATAGCTTTTGTATATCATTAAATGGACACTTAATAAATTGACGTATTTTTCACACATTATAAAATATGTCATAGTCACTCATAAAATCTCTACTAAGGAAGCATTTGTCGTGTCTGACAAACGTAAGACTCGATCCTGTGGACATTATTGGGATAAATAATTACTTTGTGTTTTTCAAGAGTAGATGTAAGATTAAGCAATTTAAACATAATACAACTTTTATTTCTATCTTTGTTTCGCCATCGCCTATCAAATCTTTATCGTATGACGACATTTGCACCTTTTAAACTTGACTCGACTGAACTCAAAATTAAAACAACTACTTAAATTTAAAAGAACCACGTATCACACACCCTAAGCTTAAATGATTCTGAAAATGATGGGCAAAATATTAAATCAAATAGCATGAGGAAAATATTCCTATCAACAAAATTATCTATCTGATTTGAAATATCATTTTGTGGTTAAATTGTTACTGCGAAAGGATATTATTTGACACAATCCATGTTTAGTTTAATTTCAAAATTCTCGTGGAATAATTTCATACATAACTCGATACACAGTGAGAATCTGTTGCGAGCCTAACTCAACCAGGTATATATCAATTGAATTGATGAACTGTGGCCCGCATGGATCCAATCGATACAAAAACACAACTCTAATGTCTGACTTTCACTTCGCAAAGTTTAATTTAGTACTATGTACTCCGAAATTCAGTCAGGAACGAGTACCACGAGTGTAAAACCACGGGGCGCTGCTAGTATTAAAATTACGCTGAAACGTTTCACTACATAGTATAAAATAAAGTCGTCTCTGTTTGTCTGTTTGTCTGTATGCTTAAATCTTTAAAATTACGCAACGGATTTTGATGCGGTTTTTTGTAATAGGTAGAGTGATTCAAGAGGAAGGTTTTTATGTAAAAAAATTCCCGAAATTCCCACGGGAACGGGCACAACGCGGGTAAAACCGGGGGGCGCTGCTAGTTATAAATATGTTCGAGTAGGCTAGTTAGTCCAACCCGTCTAAAGGTCTGCGACATGTTCGGACGATTGAAACAACCGTAACCGACATTTACTTTATTTTATAACTAGCAGCGCCCCGCGGACACGAAAAAGAGACGACTTTATTTTATACTATGTAGTGGTACGCGTCATATTCTACTTTTTACCCTGAAATATTTAAGGATAACGGGAACAACTCAGGTATAACGACGATCTGATGAGGTGTTGTAAGGGGATAATTCAATTATTAAACTATTCACGTGTTTTATTTACATACACATTAAGAAGCTGATTCTGTGTACGGGTACGTACAAATGCTAAGCTGTTCTGAATGATAGACGCGTATATGTATATATGAATTTATTGTTAATAGATTACGAGTATTTAAGTTATTTAAGATTATTTAAGTGCTAAGATGAGTTTTAATGAGTGCGATGGATCTGCTGGCTATTACTGCACTGACTCGTGTCAATCGCTCGGTCGGCGTGGAGCGCCGACTTGTGCGACCTACTTGAGCCAAATTGCTTAGGCTTAGTTTAGCAGATTTGTGCTGTTGCTAAGGTGTTCGATAAGTATCGAACATACTCCCGAGGGAGAGCTGGGAGAGCTGGGAGATGCGGTGAGATGAGGTGTAACAATACTAATATGAGGTTAGTTATTACATCGATGAGCCAATATTTTTCTTAAGTTTAATGAGGGTTAGAACAATATATGAGCTCGTACTCTTCCTTGATTTTACTAATATAATACGTTAATCCTTATCTATGGTGAAAATAGATTGTCTTTTATTTAGGGGGGAGGTAGGTCTATCCCTTTTGATGCGTAAGCTAGACCAACGCTTGGTCTCACACGCACTACGCGTATACGCATTCTCAGGCACGGTTAGATTTCGCGCACAAGCACTGTCACTGATGTTCTCACTGGTGTGGCGCGCCTGCGCCGCGGGGGCGGGTGCGGGCGCGGGCGCGGGGTCGCGCACAAACTCCACAATGGCGCGTGGGGCCGCCTCGGCCCGACCTGCTCGCCTGCTTCTCCTCCATAGAAATCCTAGGAGTGCTGCTAGGACTGCGACTACGGCTAGTAACACGTACGATACAACGTAGTGGTGTACGTCATGAGGGGTAAAGATCACGTCTTGCTGAGCTGCTTCCTTCAAGGTTGAGATTTGATCACCGAGATGCTGGAGGGTATCGTTTAGGTCATCTCTATAGTCTTTTGACTCGTAAGATGATGTTATATTGGTTATACTGTGATGTTGTATTGGAGCTATGTTAACTAGCGCTAAGTCGGGTTTAATTGATAGTGTATTATGTTGCTGATAAGAGTAAAGCGTTACGTCACGACCTTTAGCTGTGCATTGTTTATCCAAGTGAATGAGCCCGGCCTTGCTGAGTTGGCGGTTTCGTGTTTCATCGCTGCATATTATTGTCATAGAGTAGGTGTCACATATGAAGTATAGATATGATGATAAATCGTGCAATTGAACCCATTTATTATGACAGGGTTCTTTCTTTGTTTCGCATCTATTCATATTTCCTACTTTGCAAAATACTTCTTCCGGGTCTAAATGCTTGATTGGAACTTCCAGTTGACAGAGGTAAGTTTCACCTTGGCGTTGGCACCTTTCAATGTCCTCTCTACTGGCTGTTACGTAGGAGTCTCTAATGAGATTGGTTGCCACATACTCAGTGATGGGAATTATAGAGATCATTTCCCTTTTGACTTGAAGAGGTACGGGGAATAGTCGATATATCTGGAAGCTATCTCTGCTGATTAATGGTACCGTGATTTCAAATATGAAGTACTCAGTATTCATTCTCGCCTTGACTTTTAGTAAATCGTATATTGCATAAAAGTTGGAATGTAAGCTGTCTATGGGTAACGTCAATTCTTTCGATATTTGACTTGATGCAATTTGTAGTTCGTTGCTGAGCTGGTTTGGAGTTAAGAGATGGAAATTTACTTTACCATGATAGATATCCGTCATTGTGTCAATCAATGAATCCTGTATACGTTTTAAGTTCTGAATCAGATTAGTGGACGCTAAAGCTGTGAGTGTAAACTCTTGTATTATAGCTGTTATCTCTTGTTCTCTATGAAATCGCCTCGCTGTTTGCTCTATATTATTAAGGTGTTTATTTATAAGTTTGTGTTGTATATCAATCATTTTCTCAGTTCTTTTTAGTATATTGTACTCTGTTTCTACTACTGATGTTTGATTTTTCCAAAGCTGTAGAAGATGTTTTTGGTTACTGTTCACAAGTTCTATGTCGCGTTGATATTGATCTGCGAAGCTTTGGTCCAGTACACCAAACAATGTATTTGCTACTGAGCCCACAGCATTTATCAAGCCGCGGCGAGTCCTTGACTGCGTTCCGAAATGCTGATTTAGCAACAGCTGATTATAATGCTGTAGTTCGCTATAATCGTGTAATATTTGTGTTAATATTATATTACACTGGGACGATTCTTTGATTTTGTTGCATGTTTTTTCTAAATACTGAATGAAAGTGTAAGCAGCTTTATCTCCTTGCCAATAAGGTTGCATATCGTAGTACGAGACGATTGTCCATTTATCTCTTATTATATTCATTTTTCCGATTGTATCGTAAAAAAGAGATTGATTTCTGGTGAGTTGGGTTATATTGCTAGTGTGAGCATCGCCTGGCAACAACATATTCATAAATAATAACAAAGATAGCGCCAAGCTAATAATTGTCGGACATGATTTTTCTCTTACTCGCCGTTTGGTACATGATAGGGTTTGCTTGGTATCCGGATATGGATCGCTTGACTGATTGACAGGCAAAATCGATAGTTTAATTACGGGACGCTTCATAAACCCGTTTTTTGTCTTAAGGGTTACTACCCTAGCCAAACCGTCATTTCCCGGATGTACCTCAACTACTCGGCCGACTGGGAACCTTCCCGCTATGAAATTGTCTTCATGTATGGTTACCATGTCGCCGATTTTTATGTTGTCCTTTTTGTTAAGCCATTTACTACGAATGGATAGCTGGCTCAGGTATTCCGTTTTCCATCGCTTCCATAAATCTTGGAAAACTTTATTTATTAAGTTCCATCTAGCCCTGGCGTCTGTTGCTGTTTCAATGACTGTTAACCCTCCTCGACCGGTTAGGAAATGACCCGGTGTCAGGAAGTTCAGGTCATCGATGTCTTCGGATAATGGGCACAGAGGTCTTGAGTTGAGAGTCGCCTCTATTTGTGCTAACACCGTGCTGTATTCTTCGAAGGTTAAAGCTTGTTCACCTACAACTCTTTTCAGATGCTGCTTTAGACTTCTGATTGATCGCTCCCAGATGCCACCGGCGCTCGGCCATGAAGGACAATTCCAGTGCCATTCTATGTTCATCTCCGCTACTTCTGTTTGAAGCGAATCGCTAAGGACTTGTTCCAACTGCTTATACTCCTCCTGTATGAGCTTGTTTGCTCCTACAAAGTTGGTTCCATTGTCCGAGTACATATGCTTTGGTGTTCCTCGTCGTGCCGCCATTCGTTTCAGAGCTGCCATGAATGAGGCGCTACTGAGGTCGGACACTAACTCGATATGTACAGCCTTTGTTACCATACATATGAACAGTGCCACGTACCCTTTGGATGTCTTGACTCCACGTCCTTTATTCGCTTTCACTGGAATTAGCCCCGTAAAATCTACTCCGGTGTGGTAGAAGGCTGGGGCTGGGTTGATTCTATAATCGGGTAGGTCTCCCATTAGCTGCTGTAATTTAAGTGGTTGTTGTTTCCTACAAGTTACGCATCGCATAAGCTGTTTTTTGACTGCTCGGGTTCCTTTAATAACCCAGTAGGCTTGTCGTAAGAATGACGTGGTGAGACGGGTTCCGCCGTGATGTGTGAGCTTGTGGGCTTGCGAGATAAGGAGTTCCGTTAATCGACTGCTATATGGTATGATTATAGGATATTTCATTTGATCGCTTATGTTCGCATTTCTCAGTCTGCCCTTAGCCCTTAAAATACCATAGGAGTCTAAATACGAGTTTAAATTCTTTAGCTTGCTATCGGATTTTAATTTGTTGTTATGTAATAGATATTCAATATCTTCATAAAATTCACTGCGTTGAACATGTTTTATTATAATATTTCTTGCTGATCTAAGCTCATGTATGGTTAGGTACCTATGTTTTTGTTTACAAACATTAGGCGTCAATGCTCGCCGTATCCAACATACAATGCGAGTAATTTTAGAAATAGAACTGTATCTATTTAAAATCTCGTCGATTGTATTTTCTTTTAGATTCGTGTTTTGAACTACGCTAACTTGTTTCTTGGCTTCTTCGCTTGTTGTGTATTTCATGTCAAATTCCTTCGGCTGAAAGTTTAATGAAGATAGAAAGGCGGGTCCTTTCCACCATAGTTCGTGTTCGCTCAGCTGTGATGGCATAAGTCCTCTGCTAGCCGCGTCAGCTGGATTCTCTTTGGTGTTTACGTAGTACCACGTTTCAGGGGGCATTACGTTGGTAGTTTTCTTTACTCTATTAGCTACAAAAGGCTTCCATCGCTCTGGAGACCCTTTAATCCAACCGAGGGCAACTTTTGAATCGCTCCACCCGTACTTTTTGATGCTAAAGTTGTTAAAACTGTTAATAATCTTTGTTATAAGTTTTGAAAGCAGTTCGGCGGCACATAGTTCCAGTCTCGGTAATGAGACGACCTTTCTGCTAGGCACTAGCCGGGTTTTCGCTGCGACTAGCACTATTGATATGGTATTGTCCTTTACGATTCTTGCGTACACTACACCGGCGAATGCTTTGATCGAGGCGTCACAGAATCCGTGTAGCTCGATGACGTCACCTTGTTTGCTTTGTATCCACCGTGGAATTTTGAACTGGTTTATAAGATGTATATCCTTTTTCAGCCGATACCATTGTTCTTTGATGTTTGTAGGAACTTCATCGCCCCATAGTATTTCCGCATTTTGCCACACTTGTTGGAACAATAGTTTCATTGTTGTAATTAATGGAGACAACCAGCCTAAAGGATCAAAAATGGTAGAAATTTCAGATAAAAGCATTCTTTTAGTTAACTTGTCTTCCTCTGTGCTGCTTAAAGTGCTTTGAAAAGTGAATGAATCCTCCCCTGAGTTCCATCTTAAGCCTAAAGTTTTTGATGAACTTTCTGTTTTGAAAGTAAACATTGTCGGCTCCTTGTTTATAGCTTGTTCGACATCTATTAAAATCCGTTTGTCGTTGGAGGACCATTTTCTAAGTGAAAATCCGGCACTATTGAGACATGCGTTCATCTCCGTTATGCTCGCTTTTCCTTCAGGGATGCTGTGACTGCCTGAGATCCAGTCATCCATATATAGCTCCTCTTGGATGCACCTTGCTGCTTTAGGGAATTTGTGCTGCTCATCGGACGCTAATTTACGAAGTGTCATCATTGTAAGGAATGGTGCCGATTTAGTTCCGTAAGTTATTGTAGATAATTTATAAGTTTGAATATTTTGACTTGGATGTTCTCGCCAGACTATTTGTTGAAGGTTTTGATCATTTTCATGAACCCGAATCATTCTGAAGCATTTTTCTATGTCCGCTGTGTAAGCGTATTGATACTGTCTCCACTTCAGAATGAGCTCAAGGAGGTCCTGCTGCAGATTCGGACCCTTGTACATGAGATCATTAAGGCTAAAGCCTGAGGATGTTTTCGCTGAGGCGTTGAACACTACGCGTAGTTTCGTTGTGCTTGATTCTAATCTCTGTACGGCATGATGAGGTAGGAAGCATTCTAAATTAGCTGTCTGTCCTCTCGCGTTTTTCATATGGTTGAGCTGTTCGTATTCATTGATAAACTGCTTGTATTGTGTTGCTAAACTTTCCTGTTTCATTAATTTACGTTCCAAATTTCTAAACTGCGCTATTGCTATTCCTTTTGATGCTCCCAATTTTTCTCGCCATTCCGCCTTCATAGGGAGTCTAACTTCATAACGCCCGCTCTCTAAGCGTTTTGTTGTAGTGTTGTAGTAATTGAGGCACTCTTCATCTTCCACTGACATTTCATTTTGCTCGGAAATGTCTTCAATTTTCCAAAATTGCTGAATATCCTCAATATTATTTAAGATGACGTTGCATTGGAATGATGTTTTCACACTACCGCATAATAACCACCCCAACTCGGTATGCTGTGCTATTGGCTCCGATTGACTCTCGCCGCGAATTAAGCCTTCTAACATTATTTGAGAGTATACCTCCGCTCCGAGTAGAATGTCAACCGGGCGACTAACGTTGTACTCAGGATCGGCTAGTGCAATATGACCTAGGTGTTTCCAAGAAGGTTTGTCAAAAGACTGGTTCGGTAGGTTTTTTATTAAATTGTTCATTATAAAAACGTCCGTGTTAAACTTAAAATCTGAATAGTTTGATTGACAAGTGATAGTAACCCTCCCTTTGCAGTTATTTTCCCGCTCTCCAACTCCAAAAATAACTCCATTACATTTTTTCCGCTTTAAACCAAGCTGCTGAGCTGCTTTTTCGCTTATAATTGATACTTGCGAGCCCTGGTCAATCAGTGCTCGCATCATATGTTGAATATTGTCTGCCGCTGTTACTTTTACTAAAGCTGTAGCTAACAATATCTCCGAGGACTCGCTTTTTGGGGATGTCTGTACTCCGTTGCTATTCTTAAATTGTTCCTTTTGTTTGTAAGCATACTCCGTTTTCACTCTCGAAACATCTGCTGAGTAATGCGGCCTTTGCTGAGTTGAAAAGTAATCATGTAAGGTCGTATGATGCCGCTCATTGCACTTATGACATCGTTTTGTAGAAAAACAATTTGCTCCATTATGGTCATAAATGCAATTTAAGCAATAATTAAATTGTTTCAATAATTTAATTTTGCGATCGTTGCTAAGTTCTGAGAACTTGCTGCAACTTACCAAATTGTGTTCACTATTGCAATGAGGGCATCTGGTTGTTGCTGCGTGCATTGATTTCACAATTTCGTGATTATTGTGAGATTTCCATTCTTTATTCGGTTTGATATTATATTTGTCGGAGCGTGGCATCAGTGGCGCCACACCAGATAGCGGTTTATAACGTCACTACATTATTTTTAGTCTGTAGAAGTTTAAGAGTAGTTTGTAAATTCAGTTGACTGATGGAATCGGTAGTGTTGTTATTCCGTGACGTGAGTTCTACCTTCGTGGTGTAGTCTGTGGTATGAGAATAGACTATGTTAAGTCTGTGGTGTCACGCACTATGACAGATGACAGTTGTTCGATAGAGGGATGTGAGCTGGTTTGGTAGTCTGCGGCAGTGAGTGAGTGAGTGAGTCTATGATAAGTAAAGAGGGCGGACATTAGACGTTATGGGACGAATGGAGATGGTTGGATGGGATTACATTGGAACGTAGATTGGAGGAAGGATGTGTTGACGACATCACGATCGTATTGCGAATCGAGTATAGGATTAGGAAAAGATTCTATGGCGTGGACAGGACGACTATGGGGAGTAGGGAGGTCGTTTAGGTTCCATCAATTAATTGAATCTAGACGTATCCTAACTGTAATGTGTAATCCATGATGATCGTGTGTAAAATACAAGCAATGTCATTGTAATGAAGTCCTGTGAGTTATTATTTCAAGATCAAGACCTAGAAATCCTAAGAATTTGGATTGACAGTATAATGCTCGTGCTTATCCTGATGTGACATGTCCCCAATATCAAAAGTGGGGTAAATATCGCTGTTCCCCGACATCAAAAGTGGGATGATTATCGAGGTTACCCGACATCAGAAGTGGGATCAAGATCGCTATTGCCCACCGTGCATCTAGCAGAGAATGAAAAAGATCGTGCTGATTATCATATCGCCATGGATGGTGTTCAAGATCAACCACGGAGCTAGGTTTATGATAAGATGAAAGAATATTGAGAGCTGCAAGCTGAGCTCGTTAGTGCATGTTATCGACGACGACGACGACGACGAAATTGAAATTCATGTACCTTCCCCTGGATTATGAAGCTCGTAGTATTCGGAGATATGTCTGAATCATCATCCCGCCAAAAGCCCCACTGTCATGCGCTTTACGTAATGTTTATTTTGCAATTGGTTATAAAACTTGGAATGTTCTGTGAGTATAGTTAGTTAGTTTTCTACTCTATTGTGGAGTTAAGAAGGTTCAATGCTGGTAATTATTGTGAGAATTGATGAACCTCGTCCTGGGAAGAACGTGGTTCTCTTCTCAACCCTGTTACCTGAGGAATATGAGGGATTGCGGTAATGATTGGCATGAATTGGCGTATTGAAGTATCTTAGTTGGGAAATATCCGGTGAGCTATTTTGTGATATTTGAGTCAGTTAACATTGAGAGTTTTGTAGTGAATCTTCGTACCACTTGATAAAGTAGAAAGTTTATTGAAAGTATTTTGGATGTTTATCCCGTTGTAAAATATGAGAGTATGAGTAAGGATTTCTATGTGACTATGTGACTTATTGAGTTCAATGTTCGAACTCGGCGATGATCGTGGTCTGGATTGACCGTACTGTAGAGTGGTCTGCTGAGACCGTGTGTTGTTGAGCAATGTGATTGCTCGTCGGCTGGTTGCCGTGACTAGACGTGACTAGACAAGCTTACTGTTACTTACTCATGGCTCATATTGTAATGTGCATTTGAGATTCATAGTCTATTGAAGTTAAAGTTGAAAATGACGTGGTACCTAGTATTCATGTGTTACATAGCATTGAAGTTTCCCGATTGATAATAATTTTAATTAACTTTTGATTGAAATCAAGAATTTAAGAAAGAACAAGCTTCTTAATAGTCAGGTTGACCGAGCGAGTGCAAATTACTGTGGCCGCGAGGTTTAGAGGAAAACGAGTACACAATCTAATGTCATTGACTGGTATAGGAAAATGCCTGAAGGGCAAGTACCCATTGTTAGTGATTCTGAGCCTTGTGAGAATGAACTGTAGTCACTTTTGACTGTGTGGTAACTAGTTGTGCGTGTCCTCTTGAGTCTGGGTGGTCACGGGGATGATCACGGGTGGTCACTGGGATGACCACAGGAGCGGCTGATCACAGGGATGATCAGGGCTAGGCGTGATCACTGGGATGATCACGGGAGTGGCTGATCACAGGGATGATCAGGGCTATGGGTGATCACTGGGATGATCACGGGAGTGACTGATCACAGGGATGATCAGGGCTATGGGTGATCACTGGGATGATCACGGGAGTGGCTGATCACAGGGATGATCAGGGCTATGGGTGATCACTGGGATGATCACGGGAGTGACTGATCACAGGGATGATCAGGGCTATGGGTGATCACTGGGATGATCACGGGAGTGACTGATCACAGGGATGATCAAGGTCATGGGTGATCACTGGGATGATCACGAGAGTGACTGATCACAGGGATGATCAGGGTCATGGATGATCACTGGGATGATCACGAGAGTGACTGATCACAGGGATGATCAGGGTCATGGGTGATCACTGGGATGATCACGAGAGTGACTGATCACAGGGATGATCAGGGTCATGGGTGATCACTGGGATGATCACGGCCAGTCACAGGGATGACTGCGTATTAGGGCTACGGGGATAGCCGGACAATAGAGACACACACACTTGACTTTTACTTTGATTTGAGATTAATTTGATTTTTAATGGGTACTTGCGCCTGACGATGTTCTAGTTCTAATGTTTAGATAAGCAATGTGATTAGGAATATTGAGATAGTTAAATTTGTTCATTGGAAAAGAATAATAGTTTGAGCTTTACTAAGTCTTTCGTTGAAGTAGTTAATTAGGTCAGGAGTGACCGAACGATGGTGATCGGTACACGTTGAAAGCTTTGAACTCTAAACGTACTTACAAGTATGCACACGATAGATTACGAAAGATGCCAGTAAGTCATGTACCAGTCGAAGTTGATGTAAATAGTGATCCTGATGAGGATAAGTAAACTTGTTTTGGTGGAAACTCGAGTAAGGACTCTATCGGCCGTATTGTGTTGGACCGTACCAGAGGTTGTCGTGTAGCCGTAGCTCAGTAGAAATCGGTGTCTACATTGTAGTCCGTGAGTACGCGGTAGCAGGCAACTCTGGCGGAGGTCGGGTTCTGGAGGAACCATTGAGTCCAGGAGTAGACTCGGCGGCTGTGAGAGCAATTGCGATTGCTGGACGGCTCGAGAGCCGTGGTGATAGAGGGGCTTACTAGAGTGAAGTTTCGATTTTTGTGGTTAATTAAATTGTGTTAATTTGTTGTTACAAGCGACAGTGGTACATGGCTCTGGTTGATATTTTTTACATGGCTCTGGTTGATATTGATCGTGTTAGTAAGATGCCTGTGGGGCAGGTAACAGCTGACTCAGACGAAGGTGGAGACAGTGAGGTTGATTAAGTTGTTGATTGTTACTGGTTTTATGTCGGTGGGTCAGTCTGAGACCGCACCAGAGTGCCGTAGCTGTAGCCCGTTAGAAATCGGTGTCTACTACTTGTAGTAGTCCGTGGGTAGGCAGTAGGCGGTAGCTCTGGGTAGTGTGGTCGGGTCTTGCCTGGTAGCGAAGACCGTAGAGTCATGGGACGACTCGGCATTCCGAAATGGAAGTGCAAGGGCAAATGCGTTTGCTAAATCTTGTGTTGTGACCACGAATAAAGCTCAGTAGTAAATCAATTGTGTTTAAATTGTTGGTTGTGTGTGAATAATGAACCAGAGTCTGTCACTGTTACTGGCCCCAGGGTTTTGGTAGATGAAACGTTATCATAATTTACTTTGTGATTTCTTACGCTATTTGATCATATTATTAATCTGAATTTGAGTTGTTAGTAATCATAGTTAGTAATTTAAAAGAAAAACTATACAGTTACGAAGTTTCTTTATTTGAGCTGTTTGTAGAAATATGATTGGTCAGAAGTGGCCGAGGCGAACAAATACTCTCGTTGGTTATTTCTGTGCAGGTTAGCCAACACACGAGGACGTGTGCTAGCAGGATGGCCGTGTCGGAGCGTGGCATCAGTGGCGCCACACCAGATAGCGGTTTATAACGTCACTACATTATTTTTAGTCTGTAGAAGTTTAAGAGTAGTTTGTAAATTCAGTTGACTGATGGAATCGGTAGTGTTGTTATTCCGTGACGTGAGTTCTACCTTCGTGGTGTAGTCTGTGGTATGAGAATAGACTATGTTAAGTCTGTGGTGTCACGCACTATGACAGATGACAGTTGTTCGATAGAGGGATGTGAGCTGGTTTGGTAGTCTGCGGCAGTGAGTGAGTGAGTGAGTCTATGATAAGTAAAGAGGGCGGACATTAGACGTTATGGGACGAATGGAGATGGTTGGATGGGATTACATTGGAACGTAGATTGGAGGAAGGATGTGTTGACGACATCACGATCGTATTGCGAATCGAGTATAGGATTAGGAAAAGATTCTATGGCGTGGACAGGACGACTATGGGGAGTAGGGAGGTCGTTTAGGTTCCATCAATTAATTGAATCTAGACGTATCCTAACTGTAATGTGTAATCCATGATGATCGTGTGTAAAATACAAGCAATGTCATTGTAATGAAGTCCTGTGAGTTATTATTTCAAGATCAAGACCTAGAAATCCTAAGAATTTGGATTGACAGTATAATGCTCGTGCTTATCCTGATGTGACATGTCCCCAATATCAAAAGTGGGGTAAATATCGCTGTTCCCCGACATCAAAAGTGGGATGATTATCGAGGTTACCCGACATATTTATGAACTGGAAAGTTTGAGTTTCGATGTTGCTGATACTGAGATGGCTTTGGGTTTACGTCGTGACGCCGACGGGATGACTCCAGCGTAGTAAACCTTTTCTCTAGGTATTCCAGGAAATCCTTCAATGTTGATAGTTCTCGCGAGTTTGACAATGTTTCAATATATTCGGAGTACGACTCGCTATCCAGTTTTTGCGATAGTATGTACACGATGAGTGGGTCCCAGGTTGAAATATCAATACCTAGGTTCTTTACAGCGTGAATACTCTCTAACGTGACGTCATGTAGTCGCTTGATCGCTCCGAACGATTGTTGTTGAATGTTGGGAAGGTTATAAAAGGAACTTATGTGTGTGTTAAAAATTTGCCTCTTGTTATTGAATCTATTAGTTAATATTTCCCAACACGTGTCGTAATTGTCGGAGCTGATAGGAAGATGTTGAATCAAGCGTTCGGCTTCACCTTTCACTTTGCTCTTCAAGAATTGCATCTTCTGCGCATTTGAAAGTGAAGTGTTATTATGAATAGCTTCATTGAACAAATCTTTAAACGATGTCCACTGGTGAAAGCTTCCTGTGAATACCGGGACGTCCATTTGCGGGGTAGATTTTTCTCTATACGATGTTGACCACATTTTGGAATTGATAGTTTTTCTCAGACAGTTGTACGTAGACTCATGCTTGTTGTAGTTATATTCGTACGCTTCATCTTCTTCTAATTCTAACATTATATCCCAGTGACAGTTATCCACTACTGTCCAGCGAGTTTGTAAGACGCGCAGTGCATCTTCGAACTCCCACTTGTCCCGTAGGGCTTCTACATCGATGCTATCTACCGCTCTCGTAAATGCTTTGAAATTGATGCGTTGTTTTCGCAGAATTTCATCTAACTTACTGTACGCGCCCCTCGCCGTCTCGTGCCGCGAGCTGGCGACGGGCGCGGTTGCTGCTGATGCCGGCCTCTTTTGCTCTCCATTAGCCGACGGGCCTATCGCTGCTAGGGTGGTGGGACTTTCTTTACGCTCAGAAATTCCCGATTGGTCGTCTTGTTGTAACTCATCGTGACACCTTTCTATTAACTCTTTAGCTAACTGATACGTTTGTTTAGTTCTCTCAAACTCACAATCGACAAAGTACTTATGTCCCCTACTTTCGTAAGGTAAAAGTTTTTCATCATTATGCTGATACTCTCTCCAATACAACTCTAAAACCTCTAACTTTTTCTTACAATAGTCAGTAGTTTTACGCTCTTTACTGTCCTTTTTTAAATTAATACCGATCTTCCGAATGTTCTCTGCTAACTCGGTTTGTTGGAAATAAAGAGTTTCCATATTTGAGAAGTAGGTAATTCGTTAATAAAAGGAACGCTCTTACTTGAAAGCCGCTTATCCTACGGCTGCTATGTAGTTGGGGGTTGCTGACGCTGCTGGAACCTGGCGAGTCACTCGCCTGCTACAATTCGATTAGGGACAGCCTCTCGCCTGCTTAGGTGCTGCTGCTGCTCGACGGGCGATCTTCTTGTCCACTATGTGCTTCGAAACTTCTCTCAAAGTCTTTGGCAATGTATTACCATACACCAATTCTCCGGAACTCAGAACGCGTAACACGAATGACACGTTACACTGGCACGTATGTTCGCGTTGCAGTTTAAGTATGTCACTCGCGAATATGTCCCGCTCTTCCCGGATGGCTCGAAGGACCAATGTGTACGGGTACGTACAAATGCTAAGCTGTTCTGAATGATAGACGCGTATATGTATATATGAATTTATTGTTAATAGATTACGAGTATTTAAGTTATTTAAGATTATTTAAGTGCTAAGATGAGTTTTAATGAGTGCGATGGATCTGCTGGCTATTACTGCACTGACTCGTGTCAATCGCTCGGTCGGCGTGGAGCGCCGACTTGTGCGACCTACTTGAGCCAAATTGCTTAGGCTTAGTTTAGCAGATTTGTGCTGTTGCTAAGGTGTTCGATAAGTATCGAACAGATTCCACTTGTCGATTTCAGATCCAAGTTTTAACCGGGAGTCAGCATGTTATGTTATTATCGGGATGGGAAATAGCGTATAACTTTCCCGTGAAATGTGGCTATCCATTCCAAAAATAACTATTCAAATTGGATAAGTAGTTTCTGAGGTTAGTGTCAAACAAACAACAAACAAACTTTTCAGCTTAAGTAGATATAGATGTCCCACCGCTGGGATTTAATGAAATGGTAGTGACAGTTATAAGAATCACTCTTTTATGGTTTTCAAATAAAATATCGGAGTGCATTTATCAGCTATCTGCCCTTTTAGATGTATTTCATTCGACCATTAAATGAAATTACAGATGATGTAGTTTAGCCAAGTTTCAGGCTATTTCAATATAAGAAATCACCAATCTAAAAAGGAATCCCTATTTCCTTTGGTTTAGACATCGCATTTTTGTAGTATTTGTTATTTCCATGCGAATGTTCTTATAAAAGCAAAATATAAAGGTTCATAGAGAATAGAAAAATAAACTTGCATATAAAGTTTTTAACGATTTCGGCTATATCGAATGTAATTTCTGTTAATTTATGGACTCAATGTAGAGTCATGGGTCCTCCTTGTAACCTTATTTTGTTTGCATAGACATAGACAAAACAGGGCATCGCCTGTCGCGTTAGTTAGTCCTTTTTAAAGTAACACAGCTCCTGTATCATTTATTTTTGAGTAATTACTAGCAGCGCCCCGCGGTTTTAAACGTGTTGTACCTAATCCCGTGGGAATTTCGGATGTTTTTATACATATAAACCTTCCTCTTGAATCACTCTATCTATTTTAAAAAATTGTGTCAAAATCCGTGCAGTAGTATTTGAGTTTATCGTGAACAGACGAACAGACGCGGCCGGGGACTTTGTTTTATAATATGTAGAGATTATGTAGGTATTCATTAAATGGTAACGAAATTGTTCCTGGTTTACATTGCATTTGCAACTCTTTAGTTTTTCGTAATTGCACCTTTCAAAACTAAGATGAGTGCTGCTACCAATATATACAAATCATTATACCTCACCGTTGAATCAATCCGCGAAATCTTTCAAGACCCTAACAGCCCGCATCGATAGCCCACATCCTTGAAACTAAATGTTATTGTCACATCAAGTACCTGACAGATCCACGGAAGACTCCACGTCAAAGCCAAATCCAATCGGCAGAGAGCAATCACTCCGAGGGCCCTTTTTAGCACCTCTAGTGGCTTTCACTTATCGGAAATCCACTTCTAACCCTTACGATTCCAACCTTCTTTAATCCCGCTTCTTTTGCTGACGGTACCTACTCCAGCAAAATGGCGAACTCATATTTACACGTTTTCATATTCCGCGTCCCCCCACCCCCTCTCTGGAGACGCCGCGGGCACACAACCCCTCTATGTAAACATTCAGAATAAAAATGCGCCATTACGATTTGCATTCATATATAAAAAACATACATGCTAAATATTGCGAGTACAATATCATACAGATTCTAGGGGTAACGCAAAATGAACTTTATTACTGTACTGTTATATTTCATTTTTAGAAAACCCATCTTGTAATAACATTCGAAATACAAATGCACAAAGTATTTGAATGCGTATCGTCTATCTTTGTTTAACTTGAGGGTAAGGTGTTGTTGTCCCTCTCTGGCAGCAAGTAAAAGGTGGGTTGATTGAGACGGTAACTGCCAACTGCCACTGGTCCCATTATACACCTCGGGAATAGTAAACACGCGGCCGTGAGAGATATCGATACTCATGTCGATATCGATAATCGACTTTGCATGCATCTATAGTCTATGCACACCGTCACTGTCACAGGAATGACAAGGGTTATTAAGTTAAATTTTTAAGCTATTGCATAGCTTCTATCGCGGGCCTTGAGCGCGGGGACCGAAACCAGAAATTCCGTAATGAAAAAAGACGTGTGGCACTCGGGGACTGCCGCGGTAAAGCTATTGCATAGTTATTTTTTGTATCACTAGATGGCGTTAGTGGGGAGCGTTAGGTTTTTTGCGTGAGGTTTTTTCGTTATGGAATTTCTGGATTCGGTCCCCGCGCTCAAGGCCCGCGATAGAAGCTATGCAATAGCTTAAAACCTCACGTGAAAAAACCTCACGCTCCCCACTAACGCCATCTAGTGATACAAAAAATAACTATGCAATAGCTTTACCGCGGCAGTCCCCGAGTGCCACACGTCTTTTTTTATATTTTATGATTAAAATGTTATATAAATAACAGCTGCCAAAAGGAGTAGTGTTTTTGTAGCCTAAAAACTATACACTTAGATGATAATTATTTGCAACATATTATATTTTGATAAACTTTATAGTCATCTAAGCTTAAATACTTTTGTTTTGTAATGTTGATGTAACTATGTAATACTTATTAAAATAAAAATATACTTACTCACTACACATATGTACGTAATATACGTACTCAGAAGTGTATGGAAAATATTTTATAGTTTTATTATCTAAATGTGTCATACTATGAATTATAGTATTTATTTTTTAGAACAAGATATTTAGAATAAAAACTGATATTAAATATTAAGCTTAGAATTTCATCGACACGGAACCCAAGCGCGTGTCCCATGCCTAGCGCTCCAGGCGTCCGTTCATCCAACCATAACTAATAGTCGTGAATAAATCGCTGGAGTCGGCACAAAGAGGATTTTTTACTCCGAGCGCAGTCCGTCCAATCACAGGGCCCCGTCAAGCTATGCCTCCGCCAATCACCGCGCGACTTTTCAGAAAAGAAACTCAAAATTATGCTCGGCTCAATTCACTCGTATTTTCACTTGAGCCCCGAGCTTTGGGTCGCGGTTTTATTGAACAATCTGCTATGTACATATTTACACAACTTTAGACTCTGTCCCGCGGTGATAGGTGCCACGCCGGTTATGACTCGAGGTTGAAAAGTTGAAAGGGTGGCTGTAATTTTGATTGCGATTGCAAATGGCGTCGGCGAGGGATCACGTATGGTTAATCAAATCAGAAAATTGCTTGGAAATGATTTTTATTAGATGCGAAGAAGACACGTGTTGCCAACTGAAGCAAAAATAAATAGGTATAAAAATAATAAAAATATTAATGCAACCACTCGAAAAGCGAGAAGAGATTAAGAGTCGTTTAGATTAACTGGTTTTGCAAGCTGTGGATTGGCCAGTTTAATAGAACTTGAGCGATAAAAAAAATTTGACACTTTACACTTCAATTGAATGTTTTTTTTAAATATTATCGTTATGACGAATTGAATTGAATATTGAGAAGTAAACATGGGCTCTCATGACACAGCACCATCAACAGTCTTCCTCGCAATAAATCGTCAAATAAACACGTCGGCACCGACAAGTGATCAAACATCTATCATTTCACACAAAGTGTCCATCAAAATATCCAACAATTATATCTTAAATCTACAACACATTACAAAAGGTGTTTACTTCATTTACAAGAAAGAAAAAATCTCATTGTAAAATTGTCAACATGCACTAAGGCGCGCAGAATACGTGGGACATAAAGGGCAGTATTGTGGTCGCATTTCACAACAAAATGTTCACTTTACAAGCCGACAATTGACGAAGATGACTCCACAAAAATCGTCTATTCTTCAAAAATCGTCAAGTTTCAAGAGAACTGCAGATAATAAGATAACAATAACACTTACCTGAACATCTGCTCCGATTGACCGTTGAGTTGTTAATTGTATTACCGGCCATTGTTGAGGTCATTGTCCGTTTGACAGCGGCCCACTGTCAGTTGTGACAGTTTACTAATTGACAGGTGTCAATACGATTATATCGATAAAAACGTGCGACCGCACTACTGCCGGGTAATTGGATATTTCCGATCGATGTTTTGTTTTCGATTGATCGATTACGATCGATGAATGGCACTGTTTTGATTTCGTGCAGTGTTTGTTTGTATTGTGCAATCAGGATGTCGATTCATGGGGAACGTCTCACATCCTTTACTTGATTCTTTAATGTCTTCAAAAAACACTAATTAATTGCATCGGATTACTGAAATTAATACTTGAATCGATCAATGTTTTGAATGTCTCCGGTATTCACAATAAAAGCCATCTTAACAATAATTGAACAAACTACTTTCTCAGGGCTACGTAGCTACTAAGTCGTAATTAATACTACGTACTAAAACAAAAGCAGTCCCGTAGCTCTCGTAGTAAATTCGTAGCGCTACGAGATGACCGTAGTAAAAGAAGTAATGTTTATTGGACTTTGGTGTGATTATTAAAATAATTTTATGTATTAAAATTTATAACTTAAAATGTTATGCTCACAACCCCAATTATTATTACTATTGTAGACAATCACCACGATCAATAAACCTTTTATCAGCCCGCATTATCTTCAAACTTCACGTTCGAACACTCAAAAAAAAACTTCCGTATCCCAACAATAGATTAACACAATAATTTAATATTAAAATATAACTATTCAATGAATATAATAACTCCAAATCAACCCTTAAATATGTAATTTGGGTATTCAAATATTAACAAAGGTGGGTTATTATAATTCGTATCGTGGGTCGGATCTTTTGTGTGACTCTGTGTTAAATAATAATTTGACATGTTACGTGTGGATGTTTGTTTGTCGTCCCACATGTGATGTTCGTCAAACGTCGAGATGTACGTGCGATAAGTGACGTGTATGTGCGACTGCTTTTATCCAATTACAGAATAGAATTATTGTAATGGGGAGGTTTGTTTAGTCATTATGTAATACTAGCTTGTACTTAACGGTTTGGTCGGAGGTTATACCTTTTACGTTTACGGATACACTTCGTTTTTATTTAACGGATCGGCCCCTTTACAAACCGTGTTCACAGAACACTGTGACACTTCAAAATGAGTACTGGTTCGCTTAAACTTAAGAAACCAGTATGTAAGAAACAGTTTTAAAAGTGTTCAATTTCCTGCCTCCTAGTCCACATCTATCTAATTCCTCTGGAACCAACTACAAGTATTGCGTAGACGTTATTTAAGGAGGGTGGTGATTGGACGCGATTGCCAATAAACGTGATTACTGTTGCCCCCGGCGTCCCTCGCCTCTTATGTACCCATACATTGCCTGTTAGGGTGCGTTTCTCACCCCTAATGGCTAAGAAATAATAATACGGTATGTCACAATATTTCTTTTCGATTGAGAAGTATTAAATTTTGTTCGAAGTTTGAAATAAGTTTTCTTTTTACTTTTGTTGTACGAGTGTGATCATATCCGGAAAAGATAAATGCCATGTAAAGCAGGATTAAATTATTATAGAGTAAAGTATTAGCCTGTAATGTATCATTGCATAATAAATGATTCTAGGCTCATCTTTATTTCAATCCTCAAACCACAGCGGTAAGCCAGATTTGGCCTTTTTGGTGTAATGGCCACGATTACCTATAACTGTGAGTAGGTGACTTCAAATACTACCTAAAAGATAGTGTAACTACCCTTGGGTTTAAATGAAATCATTCGGAGATACACATTTTCTATTTCGCATTAAGGATGATTTATTTGATAATAATCATACATTTTGATACCTTCCCCTCAGGCCTCGTAAAATAAGAAATTATATAACTTGATGACGTAATGTTGAAATGATGACACACAATTCGGGGAATCGAAAACGATTTCCAAATGTAAGTGAAGCGGTGCGTGTCGCGAACAAATCCGATTTCAATTACCGAATCGGAGCCCTTGCAAACGGACACGCCAGCAATATTGGGTTCCCTAACAAAATATACACCCGCTTCTATGTATACCTATTGTGGTACCTACTTTCTATGTACACTCTACAGCTTACTCACTATGTTTAAACAACATTTATTCTATTACTGGCAGCGCCCCGCGATTTTATTCGCGTTGTGACCATTTCTCTGGAAATTTTGAGATGTAACATAGCCTATTACCTTCCCGTTGAAAGTGGCTATTCATTAGAAAAATAATATAACGTATTAGGTATTTAATAGTGGAATAGAAAGAAACCAAGATCCAAACAGCGTTAGCGAAACTTCGGTAAAGAGTCTTTAACGTGATTGTAGTTCACATTTAAATGCTCTCATCTTAGTTATTATCATTGCATAGACTCTTCTGTAACTTGGAACGATGCAAAGCGAAATGAATGATACAAATAATCCTACTTTACGCAATTGTGGACAAACACATCATTGCAACTAAATTGCTTTTATGACATTGAAATATGTTGGACACAACACAACTGTACAATAGTGCTTTATACATATAAATAGCAAAAATGTAATGTATCAAAATATGAAGTTACGTCTTACCAATATAAACAGACTTCGCCCCATGACATTTTTCATCCTGAATCTGAATTTCTAAACTTCTCTCACCAATATATCTGTGCAAACAGCCGTGTTGGCACCTCCGACTGCACGGTTATGTGAAGTGCTCTCCACACAAATCGCCCGCTCGAACCGATGCTCTAGACTACCAAGAGGTTACCGTTTTATAAAACGAATTTTTCTTGATATTTTCGCTAAAAGGCCACTTGAGTTGCTCAGTTTACGAGGAATATAAGGACTTCTGGATTGTTTTTGTTTGTCAATCACAATGTGTATGTAGTAGGTAAAAGTAAATTAAAGTATGTAATGTCCCACTGTTGGGCAAAGGCCTCTCATCTCACTGAAGATATCAGTACAGTGGGGAGGATTAGGCAGATAAGTAGGTGGGTAAGCTATTTATGTTCGAGTAGCGGGTAAACTAAGAGTCGTAGTTTTAAAGCCTACATGGTTTTACGATTAAAGCATCCGTAGTTAGTCATTTTTAACTAAAACACAGTTAAATAGTGTTTTGTCTCGTTTGCTCTTCGGAAAATAGCATATGTCAGAAAGGGACAAACCATTTGATAGCTAAAATGCTGTTTATAAGTATTTATGAATAAGGCTCTTAGTATCTACGATATCTGCCTACTAGTTATATAGGCCTAATATAGAAAGGAAGTAGATTGTTAAGCACTGAACTAGTAACCGGCCCGGGTACTCAGTGCCAAGTTCTATACAATCTACGCCAAACAACTACCGATAAGCGCTTGCGGCACTGAAAGGTTCCGATCTCAATCACAGACCTATCAGCGTTTATCAACTCGTAAGCGTCTCACACGCTTCCAGCGTTCTTCCAATATGCAGTCACAGAATTCGTGAAACCATTAGTTTATCAAGCACAAATATCAAAACAAAAGAGAGTAATCCAATAGCAGTATGTTACGTCTATCCAATGTCTACCACTACCGCGGTAAAGTAACACATAACTCGCAACTATCCAAGGTAAAAACAAGATGCAGACATACAAGCTGTAGATTTCCAAATATACAAGCGAACAAATACATATACATACTCGTAAGTAAATGTAAAATAGAACATAACAATATATTGCTTACACCACTAAATAATCCCAGTTAACACATTTGCGAGAACTGTCAACGTGACATTTGTCAAAATATTATTATTTTGACATTTGTATTGAAATAGGAGACTTTTGTTTGAGCGGGCGGCTGCAGCGTAGCGGTGGGCGGGTTCAATCCCGGGCAGGGGTCCATGCTATTGTTAAACATTTTGATATTTTTATGTGAGAATAAAATGTCATTACTTTGTTATGAAATATGAGCTTGTATGCATTAGTTGAGATAAAATTGAGATTTTATACAACAAACATACTTATAAAGAAGATGAGATAATGTTGTTGGATTAAACAACAGTAGATAGAAATCATGCATATCTGTCTACGATTTGAAGACAGATATTTTTTAACATTCACCTAAATATTACGTGCCCTCCGAAGCACGGTAGAGCTCAGATAGAAATGTTACTATCGGCCACTTATCCAAGAAGTCTCCAAACTGCACGTTGCCTAACGATTGCGATAAGTTAATATCGCTTAGTCAAACTACAAACTACTAAAGTAAGATGATTCCGTGCTTCGGAGGGCACGTTAAGCCGACGGTTACTTTCTACGGATAGTAGTCGTTACATGAGCCATGTCAGAGGCCTTTGGCGGCTCAATAACTCTGACACCAGGATTGGTCAGGTTGACCATCCACTCGATAAGAAGAAGAAGAAGAGTCAAACTACGCCAAATAAGATATAAGTTGTGTAAAAATATATGTTCAAACAACAGTATTCTTTACATTATTGTTCCAATTGTAGTGCACTGTTTCAATTGCTGCATGTTACATACCATAAAGGATTCAATATAATTGCACATAAAAGTAAAAACATAAATATAAATTATAGATGATTTTTGTTTATACCTAAAATTTGCCCCAGTACACAGTATAGCACAGATCTACCTATTTCAGCGGCATAATGGCGGCCTTAACAATAGCACTGTTCGTTACGTAAATACAGCTACAAACCGTGGATCATGTACAGTGCTGGACATATAACATACCTTTTGAATGAGTGAAAAATATATTTGAAAAGATTTGTGGATTGTGATGTGATTTTCAATAAAGTGAAAAATATGACAATTGCAATACTGGTTTTGAAAAATAAAGTACTAATTTTGATAAAGCATAATTATTGCCATGATTTGAAATTGCAGTTCACAATTTTACATTCAAAATTACATAACTTTCAATTTGAATCAACAGAATTTTACTTAAAAAAATAGGATATTCGAATCTGTGCAGCTATGGCTGATCTAAATACTTCGGCACCAGGGTTTGACTACTAACCAGCTCGAACTTACTTTCTTACTTATATAAGTAGTCTGGAAATATTAAAACACCCGATAATCTCATTTCTCCGTCCAGCAGTGTAACAATAAGCACGGTACACAACAAAGAGCCACGATCGGAGGATCAACACTTTTGATGTTTTCTCATTTCTTATTTCCATATTTTGTTTTTAGAGTTCCGCGTCACGCGGCTTGTGCGCGGGACCAGCTAACGAAGGACCGACTTCAAAGACCATCTTTTATTATTGAAATGAGAAGCCTCGCTTTGAAAATTGGAGGTCGTTATTACTCGTTGTATAATTTTTCTGTTTTATATAAGATTCTGGAATGAGAATTCCTTTTAAAGAGACCTTAAGCCTGGCCGCATACGTGCGGAATCCGAATTCGTTTTCCGCATTCGTTTTCCGCATTCGGACATCTGAATGCATGGAATCAGTAGAAAATACATTATTTGACGCACACGTTCGTTTTTTTTTCGAACGGAATAAGTTCCGCACGTACGTTTCGTTTGCAAGCCGGCGCGTTAGCCTGGCCGCATACGTGCGGAATCCGAATTCGTTTTCCGCATTCGTTTTCCGCATTCGGACATCTGAATGCATGGAATCAGTAGAAAATACATTATTTGACGCACACGTTCGTTTTTTTTTCGAACGGAATAAGTTCCGCACGTACGTTTCGTTTGCAAGCCGGCGCGTTCGGAGAAACCTACTCGAAAAAACCTAATGACGTCATGCGGAACGCAGCATATCCATACATTTGCTATGTACGGTCGCATACGTTCGGAAATTTCCGTACGGAATTTAAAAAAAGTCCCCACTAAACGTACTGGCAGTTTACAATTCCTAATGCAAAAAAACGAACGTCTGCGCTAGTTCCACGGAATTCCGCATGCGGAAAACGAATGCGGAAAACGAATACGTTTTGTTTGTGCCGGCGCACACATTCGGAAATTTCCGTACGGAATTTAAAAAAAGTCCCCACTAAACGTACTGGCAGTTTACAATTCCTAATGCAAAAAAACGAACGTCTGCGCTAGTTCCACGGAATTCCGCATGCGGAAAACGAATGCGGAAAACGAATACGTTTTGTTTGTGCCGGCGCACACATTCGGAAATTTCCGTGCGGAATTAAAAACAAATCAAACCAATTCCCCACTGAACGTACTGGCAGTTTACAAATCCTAATGCAAAAAAACGAACGTCTGCGCTAGGTCCACGGAATTCCGCATACGGAAAACGAATTCGGAAAACGAATTCGGATTCCGCACGTATGCGGCCAGGCTTAAAGATGTTTTTTATTCAGATGATATTATTTTTTGGAGCAAATATTTTTGTGTTTTGAATATGTTTAGGACTACTTGTTATTTGATGTTATTCACTTTAATGATGTTTTATTTCAATGAAATATGTTGTATAATGTTTATAAATAATAAAGTTAAACAGTGGTCACTTCTTCATATCTGATCAAGGGACCATTTGTCCTGCAAAAAGGACAAAGGAAATGGGCTGTTAAATCAATGTGTTAATTAATTAGGTCATAAATAAAAAAATATTTAACTTCCTAAGACAATGAATCACCAACCGAGAAATAACTATTTTTCTCCATTATACCTTGTTCTCCGTAGTAGGAAGTGCGTTGAAGTCTTTTGTTTCAAAGGATCCGCTACGGTGCTACGAGTCTACGACTATGGTGCTACGGATCTTACATTCACTTCAATAATATTACGTAGACTTTAGAACTAAATATGCGTAGAATTTAATATTTCAAAGTTAACTTATATTAATTTGATATTGACGTCAAAGATTCAGTTAAATGCATTTTAAGACTCTAATATTTCTCAGCGCATATCTCGAAAATGAACAGAAGAAGTACTATTTCTTAATTATTGTTCTTAAGTACGTACTATATTATGATGAAAAAAAATTGAAGTAAAATGCTACGGGCATAGGTATAACACAACTAAATAAATTAAAAAATGTTCTTCAAGCCCGCCACCAATTAATTTAGTGAATCCATCACATAACGTCAACGCGTCATATTTCACCCTTTCCGTTTCCATAACTATTGTGCTCCCCGACTCCTCTCGCTGATTTCCCCGAGGCAGCACTATCGTATATTAAACGTTTTCATTTACTTTTAACTGCGTCCGCCATTTTGTTGAAGTGGGTGTATGAAAACATTGCACTAATGTCATTGTTTTATGATAGGGATGGGAAAGGTAAGGGTAAAACTAGGCACGGCATTGGGATATTACTGTGAAACAATTTTCTTGACAATACATGGCCTTACTCATCAAAATGCATTTAGACTATGAGTCAGTTTCTACTATAAGAAAACAGTACAATATGTACTATTCCAAAACACTTATCCCAACATTGATTAGTAGTACAACTAATCAGTATCTCCTCAAATATAGACACGTCTAAATGCTACCCTTTTGCTGACTACAAACTAGATAAAGAAAATTTAAAATGGTCTTTAACACAAAAAAAGAAGATCTTCTTATAAACATATGTTAGTAATACCTCTTCGTCTATGTATAAGTTTTACCCCTTACTATGTACCAGTACCCCCTACCTATTTTCACCAGCAATACCCCACCATCCCTTCCCTATCACTTGATGATGAATGGGGGGTGCGCGGGGGTTCATTACCGAGACGTCGTTAAGGGGCGGAACTGTCGTTAGCTATAGACAAAGCCTCCGTCTATGTATCCGGCCATTTTCGTTATAAAATATAGTCGAGGAGAAAGTGTAATAATGATGAATGCATTTTTATTTACTTGTCGGTATTTTAAATGATAAATTCACTTAATGTATTTTACAGTTAACTCCGTTTTGTCCGCTAGAATGTTCATCAGTTATAACAATTCGGTATTTTCTGATGTTTCCGAAATTCGGTATTTTCTGACAAACCTTACGATGAAAAATTTTAAACAATCTAAAAATAACATAAGCCTTGTAAACATGGGCTTGTATATATGCATAATTTTTTTATCTTCTAAGATGCAAGAAATTCCATTATTTGTTTTTTATTTAAATATAATAATTTTATGATGTGACTTACGAGTAAGTATGTAATTTTTCGCAGCTGTCTCCTGCACTATTTCGAATACATGCTATATTTACATAGGAGCGTTCGTTAGCAAATGCATCGGTAGTGAGCGGTTTATGGCGCGCGCGACCAAATGTAAAAATACGTAAAACTATATTATGTTCAGTGTTCACTGATGACAGAACGTCATTCTAAGAACAAGGAAAACATATGACTTGATGTTAATAAATGGAATATTGTAAACATATTTATAGCTATCGTAAGTAGTAGTAATATACTTAATTATCAATATCATCTCCGTCACTGTACTGATCCAATGAGATAGCCTTTGCCTTGCACATTAGATTCATGGTAATAATTATGTTTAATTCCCCGGGTCGAGTCTGAACCTTTTACCTGTTAAACATGGCTGGTTTGAGATTACCAACCCACAGTAGATAAACGAGCTGATTAGACCCAATTTTCTTTACAGTACGTCTGTACTAGAGGTATGATGTTTTCAGTGAGCGTAGAGGTATTTGCCTTACAGTAGAAAAAAGGTAATATTTTAATATTTTAACTTTCTATAAATCAATCCAAGAATGATAATGTAATGCAAGTTAAAGTAAAAAACACATAAAAACGGAGAAATCTCCATAGTTTTCTTCTCATCCCATTATATGTTACACTCGGAAGGCGTACACATAATGACGTCTGCAATTATCGCATTCACACGTTATGCTTCAGCCTTTTTATACTGAAAGTATATTCAACCAACGCATATATAACATATTGTGTAATGCGAACAAGAACATAATATCTATGCCATTAAAAACATTACTTGTAAAAACAAACTTACGGCCGCACTCAGAGACATCGATACTTAAGTAATTGACGTACCCGTAACTTTTCATACATTACGTGTCATTAAAACTCTACTATGAAAACATTTTCCGTCTCTGAGTACGGGCGTAAGTTCTTCTGCCATAAAAAATTGTGAGATCCATGTACGAGGGCGGGTCAATAAGTCCGTGACTTTTGCAATAAAAGACAGATTTTTTTATTAAAAATATATTTTATTTTTCAACGTAGTCTCCCTTGAGCTCTATACACTTTGTCCAACGCTTCTCCAATTTTTTTATCCCTTCCAAAAAATATGATTTGTCGAGGTCGTCAAAATAGGCCTTTGTTTGCGAGATGACTTCATTATTGGAGTCAAATCTTTTTCCACCAAGCCATTTCTTCAGGTTTGGGAACAAGAAGTAGTCGCTCGGAGCCAAATCTGGAGAATAGGGCGGATGAGGGAGCAATTCATAGCCCAATTCATGGATTTTGGCCATGGCAACTGCACATGTGTGCACCCTTGCATTGTCTTGGTGGAAAAGAACTTTTTTCTTGGCCAAATGAGGTCGGTTTCTTTTTAAATCGTCATTGAATCGGTCCAATAAGTTGGCATAATATTCCCCATTGATTGTTCTTCCCTTTTGAAGGTAGTCAATGTGGATTATCCCGCGTGCATCCCAAAAAACAGTCGCCATAACTTTATTGGCCGACAATCCCACCTTGGCCTTCTTTGGCGCCGATTCACCCTTGGAAACCCACTGTTTTGACTGTTGTTTGGTCTCTGGTGTGTTGTGATGGATCCACGTTTCGTCCACGGTTACAAAACGGCGCAAAAACTCCTCCATATTACGATTAAACAATGCTAAACCTTCCTGTGAAGTTGTTACACGATTGCGTTTGTGGTCGACTGTGAGCAAACGCGGCACCCATCTTGCGGACAGCTTTCTCATGCCTAAGTGATCATTCAAAATTGAAACCACTGAGCCATGCGAGATCCCTACTTCTTCCACAATCTCTCGCACTTTCAATCTTCGGTCGGCCAACACCATATCGTGAATTTTTTCGAATGTTTTGGGTGTAGAGACCTCAACTGGGCGTCCAGGACGCTCGGCATCTTTAGTGCTTGTACGGCCACAACGAAATTCAGTAAACCACTTTTTTACCATGGAAATCGATGGTGCAGAGTCCCCATAGTATTTATCAAGCTTTGCCTTGGTCTCGGTAATGGTTTTTTTTCGCAAGAAATAATGCTTAATAAGCACACGAAATTCACTTTTGTCCATTTTCTCGTCAAATTAGTGAGTAGTCTGATAAAGATAGCTGTAAAACACAAACTAACTGACGCAGCAAGTTCAAATTTTCAGAGGAGTCAACTTACAGATGCCTGTTGACGGGACCAGTATTATTGTGTCAGTAAAGAGGTCGGAAATTCAAAAAGTCACGGACTTATTGACCCGCCCTCGTAACACCAAGTAGGTTAATTTATTCACTCCATACTTAAGATAGCTTTCTCTTAAGTTATATACGTAATGACCTAACCTAACAACATCTCATGTGACCATATCAATTATTAAAAATATTTTATGTTTTAAACTAGCAGCGCCCACGTTTTAACCCACGTTGTGCCCGTTCCCGTGGGAATTTCAGGAATTTTAAAATTTATAAACCTTCCTCTTGAGCAACTGTATGAAAAAAAACTGTATCAAAATCTGTGGCATAGTTTGAAAGAACTAAGCATACATAGGGACATACAGACAGACAGCGGAAAGCGACTTTGTTTTAAACTACGAGTATGTAGTGATTATACAATTCACTTGGTATCGAAAATATCAGATCACTTTTCGTTTCCACCCTGTGTACTTGTATATAAGTTACCAGATATATTGCGTGGTATTGTGAGTACAAACCTATGTATATAGATGCTCTATATACGAAGCAATCAGGGTAAAAGCAGGGGTTTGTAATCTGACAATGGTACACAAATCTCCTCAAATTAATGCTCTCATTACAATGGAGGCTGTCTGAAACGAGTCCGTATTACTTAATGGATTATATCTTTTCTTGGCTTCGTTTTGTTGTTTGCAAAACGTTTGAAAGTGGAGTTCAGGAGATGAAATGGGCGGGGGTGTGTGGTGAGAGATGATACGGTTTTCTGAACTGTTGTGTGTTTTTGTACTATTAAACTTACTATAGGAAGAGAATGTGTTTCCTTAACGATATGAAAGGAGTGATCAAAATGTTAGAAACGTTTTAGCGATCTCGTATACCTATATGTATCAATAGTTTTTGCATTTCTCATAATTGGTTTTAAAATGCAACCATGTTCAGTATGAATACACTTACAAAATTGCAAATTAAATATGGTGTGTGAAGGTACCATGAATAGAACTACTACAACAAGACAAATTTAATAATCAAACTAAAAAAACCAATAAAGTAATCTTAAAAAACCACCAATCACAAAACACTACTAAAACTCAATTGAACCAAATAAAAGCCTCTAAACCCTCGTGAAATCTCTTCACTAAAGAGGGGGTACAAAGGAGGGGGTGGAAGGGGGTGAAGTACCCTCGATCACGTCCTAATACCAATCTATTTGTGAAAGAACCTCCGCAATCACGGCTAACGACGCCCGACGACGTTAGTTGCTATTTATTGAATACTCTTCACTGTAGAGATTGGATGGCTATTGCGGTTTAGAGTATACTTTTGGATATTAAAGATAGTGATTGAGGGTTCAAATGAACGTTTTAGATAAGACAGTTTTGTGTACTTGATGTGGGAAAGTATTTGAATTGTAGTTATTTTTTTACACCTGCGGTTTAGGCTGTGCGTTGTCTCTAAGTCAGTTAGGAAGAGTCTCTGGACAAAGTGCGTACTAGTTTAAAAGAGAAGATGTAAATATAGGAGATAGTCAGCGAAATATTTGTGATTGCAAAGATTCAGTTTTCTCCTTTAAATTTTTTTTTTGCAAAAGGTATACTTACGTTGTAAGTTTTACAATAGATGCCCTGAGCTTTTGGACATGTTTTATAAAAATTAAGCATCGTCCTCTTAGATTTGGTAGCAACAAAGACCTTGTAAACCTACTCGCTGAAGTTTTCAAAACGGTTAAGATAAAGAGAACAGAAAAATATAACGCCTCTATAATATTATTCCTAATTCATAAGATATATGATTGAATAACATTTTTCAAATTTCCGCCGCTTGACTAGCAATTTATATTCAGTATTTGGGTTCGCCCGGGGGTCTCAAATATGATAATATTGATAGAGTCGACAATATTTCCCGAGGTAACGAGCTCGGTGCCCTGCGCACCGCATCAAATATTCATGAGCGTCTCCCAAATATTTTATTATATTTACATACTATTTGAGGTTAGGAAAATAAGTTTTGTGGTACTAGCGAATAACCTTTTTACATTTATTTGTGTACACGTTAAGTTACGTTAAATTCTCCGACGTATTTTGTTATATATAAATTAACTTAAGTGAATCTTAAGCAATAACTTAAATCCACTTTAGCACCATCTTTAGACTGACTTAGTTGCGAACAAAACTGTTTTTATTTTCGTTTATTCGTTATGATAAATTATGTAGTCTAATAAAACTGCGACAAACAATTCAGCATAGTGTGTTAGACGTCTTGCCTTAGTTTGCGCTCTTCACTATGTTTTCATTAATCAGAAGACTGTCTAAATATGATCGAGACTATAGTGTGTTCGGGCTCTTACGGATCTGCCCTAGAATATCGTAAATCCTTGCTCTGATCTTTTGTCCATCTTCTCTTGAAGAAAAAGTGCAGCGCTGACTTTCATCACTGATAGTGCTTGAGCCAGCACTAGCTGCGCTGGAGCTTATTGTTCAATACGCTTATTTAATGGAATAAGTTCGTACAACCTAATCTTAATCATGTCGGTTTATCTTCCTCACTGTAATAATCTTTAGAGATAATCATTCGTGTAAATAAAAACTATAATTTATTGCCGACATTAGTGTAGAGGTATGGTATTTTTCAAAGGTTAGTAATGGACTTAATTTAAATTTAGTTCCTTCCTAAATTTAGTTTAGTCACTTTAAGTAAATGGAAAGAACTTTCATTCAAACACATTTCTACTTATTCAATATCAATTATCTACTTCATTTAATGCCAACAATGGTTCTCGCTACGTCAAATGGCCGGCACAACAATTTCCTCAGTTAAATTACGAGTGACTTGGTCACAACACAAAATGGCGTCGAACGAGCGAATTATCAAATTATACGACGAACAAGGACACCCTAATACTGGAAATGGAAGCTAGGGGTGGTCCGACAAGGGGATGTAGTTCTTGTTTCGTTGCAAGTTGAGTACTATATGAGTCGAAGTTATCGAAGTTACAAGTGCTTGTATTTTACTATCTCTATTTTTTGTATTCTCTGTAATTTTAAAGACGAAGATATTAGTATTTCGGGGTCATTTATACAGATGAAGGGGTTCGGTGCAGACTAGCGCTTTCTTTTGGAAAATATATAAGTAAAAATGTAAGGGCTAAACTTAAATGTACTGAAGAAAAAAAGATCGTCACCGTAACAATAGTTTTTACGTAGTACCCCGTAAGAAGTAAAATAGTAATTCGTTAAGATTCCACACGCCAAAAACATATCCAAACTGCGCAGCCCACTCGACACCCCTACCACACGTCACATAATAAGATCGGAAGCGATTTCCCGACAGCTCTAAACCGGGCCATTTGACTCTATACGTTACATTATGTCCCCTTTATTGTCAGTGATTAAGATTCAATTTAGCCTGGCATTGTAGCGTGGTGAACGTTCCTTGATAAGATTACTGGGGATTATGTTGAGGCGGGGGATGCGCCTAATTATTTGGACAGAGGTGTGACTTCAGTATTTAATGTATGTATGTAGTGGATGGTGATTTAGTTGATGATTTGGCTAACAGTACCCGCAATTTTACCTGCTTTGTACTCGTTTTCGTAGAAGGGGATAAAAATAGTTTATTTGTTATTCTAAACTCTAATTTATTTCAGTGCTATTTAGTAGGATGCAGAGAATATTTTAGGTTGGAAAAAATTAAGAGTTCTATCGAAAAATTGCCACACTGCACAGCAGGGTTAGTAGGCATAATCATCAAGTTTGCTTACACGGAAAATATTTCATTTGTAATTACGTTATTTTACAATTACCAATACTTGTTAAAAGTCCATAATGTCTCAATCCGTACCACCTTACATTAAATACATAGATATAATTACTGACGAACCTCTTACTTAACAAACCACATACCCCATAAAAAACTCCATAGCCACAAATGCAAAAAACAAAAGCACATCATTACACCAAGCCCAACGGAGCGGTAAATAATATCATTAACATACATATGTACAACACCACATAGACCACGTCACATAGTGGTCGCACCTCACCACTTACAAAACACCGAGACATAATAGGAGGTACATGTATGTATGAGTGAGACACATACACACGCTAGTCCTCACGACATGACTTGTCGCCCCCGCGTGCGTTCACGATTCGTACGTAACGACGTACGGATAGTAACGCAAATACTTTGTGTTATTTTTCATTTAGTTGACTAAGAAAAGATGCATGTATTATTTTTCTTGAGGTTTTTTTGTTGAGGTGGCTAAATAAGAAGTGGAATGAAAATTAACCCTGAAAGTGTACCTAAAACTGATTGATTTTTTTTTATTAAAAACTAGAATAAAATAGGACATTCATTTAGGAGATATGATAAACACATAGCGGTCAAACTTATATAAAAGTACTATTTTAACAATATATTTCGGTACTATTTGATATTGTTTTTTTCATTATTATTACCCCTTTATTAACCGTAGATTAACTAAGCAAGTTGAAAAACATCGCAAGAGCCGTAACTTGAAAACATTCTTATTGTTTCGTTCCATTCAGAGTTGTTTAAATTGGGAGTGTTTTTACAGGCAACGTACTGATACATCGTGCATACAAATGCATTTTTTTCTTCTTTAAATTCACCAACTTTAAAAGTAACGTTGGCTACTTTCTACCTGATCATCACCGTATAGAGTATCGCTTCTATAGACATGTGGCAATTGTGGTGCTTTCATTTGCTTTACTGCTATCAAACTGTATAGAATAATACGATAGTGAACGATAGCAACGCGACAACCATGATCATTCTATAAGTTACAAATTCCGTTTCGTTAATTGCAAAAAGTCACATTCTACAAGACACATCCTAACTTTAATTTTCATCCGTAAACGAAAGACAGTGACTTATAAATTATAAGATAGAGAATTTTAAAAACCATGTTTAGAATACACATGTCACCTTCGTAACTTTCAAACTTATCGGCTCGCAGTTTTAGAACTCAATGTTAAAGATATTTTAATTTTACAGATATTTTCTACAAGAATCTTCTCGCAGGAATAAGTTTTTCATTGCTTACCTACCCATTGAATCAATTTCAACGACGATTAACGCATTTTTTCAAACAACTAGAACACAAAGACAAACTACACATTTTCATTTTTTTTTTTTTTTTTTTTTTTCTTTATTGGTTTATTAACTGGATTTAACATAATTTGTATTAGATGTTAATAAAGCAAACAGTAAAGAACAATATGTTAATCCTACTCGAAATAAACACAGCATGCAATTCATTATAAACAACACAACTGCACCTTGCAACCCAACCTTTTTTAGGGGATACAAAAACATTTCAAGTGCTTCCACTAACTTATACGTAACTGCATTACAAGTGTGTTAATTTGTCTAACTTATGTAATATACTCATACAAGTACATGTTCACAAGACGAGAATCATAACTTTGTGCCCTAACTACAGCTGATTATATAATATGGAAGGTTTTATTAAAGTTAATTAGCAGAAATAAATGATGTGTGTCTTTAGTCACTGCATAATATATATAATGCTTGTTTTTTTGAATGAAATAGTTTTGTAAAAAAAGAAATACGGTCCATGGGAATCAAATTCAAATTTATTTATTTTCCATATCATAAATTCATCGATTCGCTTATTTAAATAGTAATTTACGCTTATTTTTGGATGCACACAGCAAAACTACAGAACACTTTCGTCTTAACAAGTTGTTTGATATATGACATCACGCCAGAGTGTCCAGCTCTAACTATCCTTCATTAAGCATCAATATTTTGACTCGTTGAAGTCTTTTGTAATCTTTTGTAATACTACAATAAAACAAATAATTCAAAGGTATGAGGATTTTTCGTAGAATTTGAAAAGTAAATAAGTATTAAAGCCTGTAAAGCCCTCTCTTTTCACTGAATGAAACAAAAGGTTATTTTATTTGTTTAGCTCAATTTTTATGAACAACTAGCTGCGCCCCGCGGCTACTCCCACGTTGTGCCCGTTCCCGCGGGAATTTCGGGATAAAATGTATCCCATGTGTTATTCTGATGTATAATCTATATTACTGTAAAGTTTCATCCTAATCCGTTCAGTAGTTTTTGCGTGAAAGAGCACCAAACATACATCCATACATACATCTATCCTCACAAACTTTCGCGTTTATAATATTAGTAGGAAGGATAGGATTAAATGTCTCGATTAAAACAACAAAATCAAATATATAGAATGCCATAATAAATTAATGTAAAACCTCATCTGTTTCCTTTCGAGATGCTCAGCTAAACTTCCAGGATATTCTCGTATAGTATTACTAGCAGCGCCCCGCGGTTTTACCCGCGTTGTACCCGTTCCCGTGGGAATTTCGGGATTTTTTCCCGAATCGGGAACAGATACAACCCAGGTAAGGTGTTTTATAAATCGGCTTTGAGCCTTTTAAATTCTCACTACATAGTATAAAACAAAGTCGCTATTTTTGTCTGTTTGTTTGTCTGTATGCTTAAATCTTTAAAATTACGCAACGGATTTTGATGCGGTTTTTTGTAATAGGTAGAGTGATTCAAGAGGAAGGTTTTTATGTAAAAAAAAATCCCGAAATTCCCACGGGAACGGGCACAACGCGGGTAAAACCGCGGGGCGCTGCTAGTATTAGTATAGATGACCGCGAACACCCATGTATGCAAAATATGTTACATTCTTCAGATACTAACGTCTTACTAATGCACAAAAGAAACACTATTCACCTATACTGTAGCGCCCGTGACATAGTTTGACTAAAACATTATAGCTTATTGCGATTGTTAAGCAGCGAACAGCTCGTATCTAAATATGTAGGTATCTACTTGCACAAATTCACACACGGTTAATTAGACCCAAAGTAAGCTCTAAGCTTGTGTTATGGAATCTAACGCACTGATACTACTACTTATACATACACAAATACTTTATAAGAATATATAATTGACACCCAGACGTCGTCGCCAACAACTATGTCTTCACATATTGTTGACTCCGGGCGGGGATCGAACCCGGAACCCCCGACACAGTAAGCGCTCTCACTGCCACTGTGCCAACGGGCTTGTCATCTGTTTAGAGTGTTGGCCGAAAGTGACGTGACTATCTGAGCTCTACCGTGCTTTGGATGGTTCGTAAAATTGTCGGTCCCGGTTGTTTAAATGGTTAGACCATGTCGGAGGCCTTTAGGCGGCTTACAAACTCCGAAAACAGGGATGGCCACTAGTCTACTCGAACTTTCTTACTTACCTATTATTATCATACTTTTTCAACTCACACGATTTGCACTCATTATACTAAATGAAACGGGTCTGTATCGCGTTTGTTTAGTAAATACGTTTAATTATCTAACGCGATACAGACCCGTTTCGTTTAGTATACCTATTATATTATGTTTTTGACTTTTCACTTATACTAATACTAGCAGCACCCCGCGGTTTTACACCTGTTGTGCCCGTTCCCGTGGGACTTTCGGGAATTTTTATACGTATAAACCTTCCTCTTGAATCACTCTATCTATTGAAAAAACCACGTCAAAATCCGTGCAGTAGTATTTGAGTTTATCGCGAACAGACAGACAGACGCGGCCGGGACTTTGTTTTATAATATGTAGTGATATTTTACTAACTAAACTAATCAAGACGTTTACCCACAACTCATGCATTAAAACGGTAAGCAAACTTCAATTTTCAAGCTCAAACGATCAAAGCTTCAAAACTACCTCATATTCAAAAACAACATAAAATAATCCACCGATAAAGGAACCACAATTAAAACAAACTTTCATTAATTCAAAAAGTACTCGAGTAGTCACCGTAATACATAGAAACACATTAAAGATGTACTCACAACTACTAAGTATATAAGTTAACGAGATTAAAAAACAGCCCAGTGCTTTCAAACTTACCCCCCCACCCAATGGGGAACGCCACCCGAATATCTTCTGTCTCTTTCACTCCCACAGATGTTTGTGTTTGCTTCCCGCTTGCACACCGAAAAGAAATCATTTACACCAAGAAAGGTGTAGTATATTAACTTAAATAATTATGTTGGGGTACTCGGTAGATCCGCCACTGTACGCGATTTTTTTTTGCTGTGTGTTGGTATCGATAATGTTTTGAAATAAAATATAATTTTGTGAGCACGGTGCTTTAAACATATCACAGATGTTCTTAATTTGAAAACTGATTGTTACCTACTTATTTTAACATCGTTGTTTCTGAATTAGTAGAAACGATTTAGATTTCTAAAAAAAAATTAACTAATTAAAAATTAACATAAAAATTTGTAATTTTCCAAGACCAAAAAAGAATTTTTAAAAAGGTTTTTCGTTTCAAATGTTTTATAAATAGACGTTCCATAACGTACCCTTACTCGAAGAAAACTAGATATTATATATCATGACATAATAGACGCATACACAAGTGTATAGAATATATTTGGTAACTAAGAATGCATTGACGTGTGATGGTAATGTTAGGCCTAGTTTTAAACTAGTTAACTAGCTTTGCAAACACAAGCAATAACTTTATTTGTGATAAATGTAGGGGCTACAAATATTACTTACGAGCATTGGAGACTGGTTCGACATAGTCAAATCCGATTTGCAGTCAGTCCGTGACGTCGATCTCTTATAGAAATAATGTATCCAGTGTGTCCTCATGCACAGATTTTATAAGTCAGAACACAGCCTAAAGACTGTAAGCACAAAGGTCTACACAGACTCTATGTAGAATCCATAGTACAAAAAAAGTTATATTTTCAAGTCGACATAATGTTTACATACGTCACTAGTCAATGTAACATGGCGAGGTGAGGCGGATAGTTCCATGATTACGGCGCTATAATGGAGGCTCACCCGGCTTTAATCATTGGGGATATGCTACTGCTTCAAACACGAATTATTACTGTACCCAGTCGAGGTAGAGCTTCGAATACTCTTAGTGCCTGCTCGCGAACACTCTCCAGTATTATACATTATACAACGACAATTATGAAGCAGGGATGTTTCGTTAATGTGTTTCTAGAGGATGATTGTGGATATAAAAGTCTATACATCTTCGTATCTCTTATAGTTCCAGACTTACAAATACTGACCGATTCAAAAAAGTCACCCTGTATATTTAAGTACTAAATAGGTTTTTTTAATCTTCCCTAGGTATGTTTTAATAGGTAAACATACCTAACTATTATGAGTCCAAATAGATTTCACATACCTACTGCTAACCTTTTACTTATAACTTAACTAGCAGCGCCCCGCGGTTTTACCCGCGTTGTACCCGTTTCCGTGGGAATTTCAGGGTGAAAAGTAGCCTATAACCTTTCCGTTGAATGTGGCTATCCATTACAAAAATATTTTTTCAAATCAGACCAGCAGTTTCCGAGATAAGCACGTTCAAACAAACAAACAAACTCTGCAGTTTTATAATATTACTAGCAGTGCCCCGCGGTTTTACCCGCGTTGTGCCCGTTCCCGTGGGAATTTCGGGAATTTTTTTACATAAAAACCTTCCTCTTGAATCACTCTACCTATTACAAAAAACTTCATCAAAATCCGTTGCGTAATTTTAAAGATTTAAGCATACAGACAAACAGACACGAAACAGAGACGACTTTATTTTATACTATGTAGTGAAGTATATATTTTCTCTTGAAAGTCTTACTTTTAACATTATACTGGAGATTGCAGGTTGAGTTGGTATGAGATCTTCAAACAGTGTAGATACCTATGATATCTATCTATAAGCTTTACGATAAGTTACTATAGAGAGAATACTGAGATATGCTCATAATAATAAGCCTATTTCCAAGAAATCTGTTGGTCAAACATTCAATTTTAATGCACCAAATTAATAGAATACCTAGACGAACGTCATTTGTTTTTATACGTATTTTATTTGGAGCTCAATAGCCGTAACGTTAAATAAATGTACACCGTCAATTAACTTATTGACGTAATATTTTACCATAGTATTTTTTCAGAGAAAATATATGAATGAGAATTTGAGCAATATTATTCTGACAAGTATTTCATTTTCTATTCCAACACATAACTTTATTTAAACTTCAGGACAGCTTATTTTTTGTATAAAATACTAATAGTCTTTACTTACTAGAGAAGAAAGGATTTTGAGACTCATTATTAAATCTTTTTTAAAGCGAGGATGCTTATAGTTATCTGAGGTATACAGGCCGCCGCATCCCCATTACAGGGATCATTCCTGCGGCGGGTAATACCCACTAAACAATCACTGTGTTCACAGTGACCATTTCGTAGGCCCTAAGGCGGTCTAAAACCTCCGACACCAGGGTTGGCCACCTACTCGAAATGAATAAATGACTGTGTTCTTGCGTCAGGCGGTAAAGCAGGTGATGCCGTGGGTCCGGCTTTCGCACTCGCGTACCATAGCTCTCAAGGGCAAGCAGCCTTCTGGAAGGGATAGGAGAGGCGCAGAGTCCCTTGAGCCTGTCCTTAGTACCTCTTACTTAGTCGTAATAATAGTCAGAGTGGATTCCTAGTACATATCATGTTAAGAAAATTATGCTTACAGTTATTATAGGCTCTAACTAATAGACTAACCTCAAAGATTTTGAGATAATATTTAGTCAACTGTAGGTAATAACTAGGTATGCGTAAGTACAGTTGGCATAAATGGCTTATGCTACCAGTATCTTGCAATTCCATGCGTGTTTATTATATATGCGTGTATTTTGATTCTTTATTTATTTTGTTCACTTATTTACAGTATCGAACAGAAATCAATGTCTTCCCATTGACCTTAAGAAGGTAGATTGTCGTCGGTTTTTTAAAACATTAAATGTAGTTTGATGACAAAATTCGACAAAATTTACCAATTAGGTAAATTTTTATTGTACAAAATGAAACGGCGAAATATCGCGTTATAACATATATTGACGTAACGTAAGGAATATATAAGTTATAACGTATATTTATTAAAATACGTAGAGTCATCGCGTGATCACGAGCGGTGTTATCCGCTCGAAACGTCGTCGGGTACGTATTTAAATAAATACGTTATTTATATTCTAACGCGATATATAGGTACATTTATATAACGAGTGCAAATCGGGTGAGTTTAAAAAGTATGTAGGTAAATTTTGTAGATCATTTTGTCAGTGCGACATAAAATACCAATTATTTGTGTCCCACACGTTGGGTCAATACGTGTCTTTATTAACTACTAGCAGCGCCCCGCGGTTTTACCCGCGTTGTGCCCGTTCCCATGGGAATTTCGAGAATTTTTATACATATAAACCTTCCTCTTGAATCACTCTATCTATTTAAAAAATCGCGTCAAAATCCGTGCAGTAGTATTTGTTTTTATCGCGAACAGACAGACAAACAGACGCGGTGGGGGACTTTGTTTTATAATGTGTAGTGATGCGTGTTTGCGTTGTCAGTATCAGTATGGATCCCCTCAGTATGTAGTAGATATTAATAAGATTTATTAGAAAAAGTGAAGTATCAAAAATAAAAAAAACTCGCTACAAAACGTAAAGCATCAAATCAAAGTATAGGATCAAAGTGCTGCCCCCGAGGTCAGAGGAGGCTCAGCCCTCGATTACCATATCGAGGAGCTCTCGATCGTCCCACCCCCTTCCACCCCATCACACCTCTTCTGTTGATATACCAGCCTGGTAGATAAAAAAAATGGCTTCTAGGCCAAGCTTGTTTGTACTTTGACTAATTTATACAATAAGAAGTAACTGAATTACTTGAGCCACTCTTTAATCCGGAGCCGACATATAGAGTGTAAGGGTGCTTTTCCACAGAAGCGGAGCGGAACTCGATTGACCAATCGCAATGCAGCTTCAATGTAAACGAACCCTAAGCGAAGTTTCAATTTGATTTGACTCAACAAATTCTTGACAACATGGAGTACTTACACTGTTCGTCGGAATATAGGTATGACTAGCGAATGTACGGATAGCATAGCGGATCATCGTATGCATCCGTAACCCGCATCCGTAGCCCGTATCCGTAGCACGCATCCGTAGCACGCAACCGTAGCATGCAGCCGTAGCCCGCATACGTAGCACGCATCCGTACCACGCATCCGTAGCACGCATTCGTAGCAACTTTCCAAATACGTCAGTGCTTTGTGTGCCCGAGCTTCGATATCAGTACGTATAGCGTGCATAGGCGCATTAGGCGAGGTACCAACTATGAAAAATGGTATACCTATAGTAAACCTAAAGATAACAGAATTATCAAAACTACCACGTTAATATTTCACTACTTCAATCGGCAGGTAAGTAACTTTAGATACATTTTATTCTACTGAGTACTTAATATCTCACACTACAAACGGTTTAAGTTAATTGTTAAACCATATGATATTGGCACAGTGGGATGTGAGAGCGTTTAAAGCGTCGGGGGTTGCGGGCTCGATACCCGCCCTAGCCCCTAGCCCCGATATACTAGCAGCGCCCTGCGGTTTTTCCCGCGATGTGCCCGTTCCCGTGGGAATTTGGGGATGAACTATAACCTTAAAAATAATACTAAAATAACTATAACCTTCCCGTTGAATGTGGCTATCCATAACATAAATAGTTATTCAAATCGGACTGATAGTGTCAGAAGTTAGCCCATACGAACAGAAAACAAAGATAGAAACTTTACCTCTTTATAATATTAGTACATAAAATTATATAAAAGTTTTTGTGTATGTATATGTAGTATATACGTTATTTAGACTCGATAATATAAGTTAAGTGCTTAGTTTGGGTCTTATTAACCGTGTGTGAATTTGTAGGGGTGCATTTATTTATTTTAATATTCAAGACCATTATTAAGTCCCTAAGAGTAGTACCGATCTAATCCTACTCCTACTAATATTATAAATGCGAAAGTTTGTGAGGATGGATGTATGTATGTATGATTGATACTCTTTCACGAAAAACTACTGGATGAATGTTCATGTTACCTTCGATATTTTATTCTTAAAATAATAATATTTACCCGGACAAATTCACACACGTTTAATTAGACCCAAAGTAAACTCTAAGCTTGTATTATGGAATCTTACTACTAATACTACAAGGTACATATCACAAATACTTTATAAGAATATATAATTGACATCCAGACGTCGTCGTCAACAACTATGTCTTCGCATATTGTTGACTCCGGGCGGGAAACTAACCCGCAACCCCTGACAAAGTAAGCGCTCTCACTGCCACTGTGCCAACGGCATTGTCATACTTGTATTATACACCAATCATTACAATAATTTGGTTGAGTATACAAGTACAGTCATGAAACTGGGAAAAACTTGTCTAAAGCGTTCCCGTCGGCCGTGGTATTAACGTAGCATTCGTGACAAGAACTGGCGTAGTAAGTAAAGAACATGAGCAGTCAAGATTAAGGCTGTCATTAGACAATGTTCTGGTGTGTGATACATATGAAGGAGCACACATTAGATATAAAAGAAATATGTTTGTTTTTGTCTCTAACTAATAGATAGATCTACTCTTTTAGTAAGAAAGTATGCATAATTTTTACCTGCCTACGCCCACCTCACACTTACTAATTTAACTAGGTAGGTAGTTAGGTAGGTAGCATAGCTCTTAAACACATAGGACGTACCTATTAGTTATTTTTATTTTCTTTTACCTATTAGAAAGTTTATTTCCATCATCAGTCTCGCTATTCAACCCCAGTTCGTTTAGCTTGTTGTGTTACTTTCTATGGCATCCAACAAATACCGAATAAATATTAAAATTTGTAATCTGCAGTAAACACCCAACAAATTCACCAGTTATTCACGAGAAAAATTATTCACAGTCTGAATAGAACTTAAATGGAGTTCATTAGGCGCAAAAATCTTGGTCGCAGAGCCGTGCGTACGAATTATGCAATTTCATTTCAATTTGCGGCGGGCGAAGTCTCGCGGCCGGGGGGCTGCACACACGACAACCACACATTTTTTCACCCCCACCACCCCGAACCAAGCAAATCTCCACCCTAATACTTCATCATAAAATTCAAACCGCTCACAAACTCCGCTGATTAAATTATTTCTCCATTATTTGATTCGCCACCTCTTTCAAAATGGCGGCAAAAAAGTCTTCATTTGAATAAGTGGGCGCGGAGCATTACAATCAAGTATTGCACCTCCATGCGGTGGCGCGACTAATTACTGGCCTCTGGAGGCCGGCTCGCGCTTGGCCGCGGCGGAGACAATGGGGCACAAACCATTCGCGGCCAGGCAGGGGGTAGGGCTGCCACTTAAAAAGTTATTTAGATCTTAGCTATAAAAAGGTTTACTGAAGATGACGATGAAAATCATGACCCACCTAAGTACATCAATCACGTGGGCGAACTCTGAACGAAGTTTTTGAAAATAAAGTAAGTATGTAGTTGTATTTCCCAGTATTATTGGTAGTGATGTGACGAGACGTTAGTAGGCTTGCCTACTAAGTAAAATCACGACGTTACCATTAATCTCTATAATCATCATCCTGATTTTAAATAAAGTTAGGTGAGGGGCTTAGGAGTAATTAGTATTTACGCTAGGTATCGGTCGGAAGTTAGGTAGTCCGTATCACATAGGTAGTAGTTACTATGCCTAAGACCTAGGTCCATAAAGTTATAAAGCTTTGGGACCGGCGGCGTCCAGCGAAACAGTTTCTTGCTCTCTTCAATTGTATAGTTAACTCAATTAATGTTAAATAGATGCTTCATTAAGCTAAGTTTTTAATGTACCCCCAAAAAAGCCAAAAACCCCCAAAGCTTTTCTAATAAAGGCTAAAATAAACATTTACATTGGTAGAGCAACGTTAGTTAGTAGTGATTCTACCACTAAAACGAGGTTGGATGAATTCGATCAAATCATTTGGTTTGAAGATGGTAAGAACTTAGGTAGGTACTTTCTTTGTGTTTCTTTTATAACATGGTTAAGTCTTGGGTTATTCCAATTCATAACAATATTAATATTATCATAGGATACTTTGAATGTAAACTTGTAGACGTAGTAACCCTTTGGGGGTCTAATGTATTAGGTACTTGTACTTAAGAAGTACCTACAAGGTATATATTTTGCGGTAAATTTTTGTTTAATACTTATATACCTAGAATACTTTCTGCATATCCTATTTGCTAATAATACATATAAAATATAGTCCTAAGTATATTTTGTATCATTGCCATCTACCTATACTTAATATAACTACCTACCAAACTATTTATTTATTTTTACCCACGGATAGGTTGATTTGATCTATCTTGATCAAAGAAACTGTCTGCACTGTCTAGATAGTACCAAACAACTAGATATGTATTTATTTATTTATCTATTAAGTACTGCCAACAGCTACAACATCTTATCTTAAATAATAAAATTCTCGTGTCACAGTGTTCGTTTCCGTTCTCCTCCGAAACGGCTCGACCGATTCTCATGAAATTTTGTGAGCATATTGAGTAGGTCTGAGAATCGGCCAACATCTATTTTTCATCCCGAAATTCCCGCGGGAACGGGTACAACGCGAGTGAAACCGCGGGGCGCAGCTAGTTACTATATAAATACAGAATTTCTTCAAAGTTCCTTCTTCTCTTATGCGTGTCACTTACCTATTTACAGGCATTCACATAAGTACAACATGCACATACTTATTTTACAATAACGTCTTGGATAGTGCCATATGACAGGATTAGTTTCGTGCTGAATTCCTAAATCAGAACCAGGATCAGATCGTGTATAGTTTCCTTGTTTCCTTGATTATGTTACCTACAGCAAAAATGGTGTAATCATCCTCGAAGCATAAAGTTCGCCAACACCAGTAATACGATAACATCGAAACATTAAGACTATCAAAGGCATCCAATCACCGGAAATAAGATTTCAATAAAATTGAACGAATCAAAGGCGTATTGATTACTGGAGATATCGGCCGCGTCGTTAGCAATGATTACAGGTAACCTTATAACAGGAATAGATTGACAAACAAAGGGCGGGGGTCGGATTACGTCATTAGTCGCCGCGCCACCGCCTCCGACACCTACAAAGACGCTCCAACTCCTTTATAAATAGTTTGTTTTGTTTCCCATCCGGTCTCATTGTCAGTCTGTCCAAACAAATCACCTCCCCGCTAAAGGATCCATTACACGTTTGATTTTGTTTTAATATTGTTTGTTTTCGCTGTCATTTGCTTTTTAATAGGACAATGAACGTTTAGTGATCTATTAATGATGGCTTGGAAGTGGCGGATCCAGGGAGGGCTTCGAACTCTATCAGTCTATTGGTTCGTGGTCTGTCTGTGCCTAGCAGTGCCCCTGTTGTGTTGCCAGTTTTTAGTTACAAAGGTCACATTTTTTCTAGACAGGGTAGAGACCCAAATAATTTTGTATTAACTATTAAATAACATAGAATGCTTTATATAATTATCTACTAGCAGCGCCCCGCGGTTTTACCCGCGTTGTGCCCGTTCCCGTGGGAATTTCGGGAATTTTTTTACATAAAAACCTTCCTCTTGAATCACTCTACCTATTACAAAAAACCGCATCAAAATCCGTTGCGTAATTTTAAAGATTTAAGCATACAGACAGACAAACAGACAGACAGACACGAAAAAGAGACGACTTTATTTTATACTATGTAGTGATGGGTAGAAAACTCAGTCCCTATTAGTGATTAATACTTAAACTTACGTTAATAAGTAAATACATAAATGGGTTTTAGGTTACTTAGGTACCTGTGACGCGGGTGACGAGAGGTGAATTTCTGGGACCTTCCATCCGTGCGGGCCGTGGCTAAGCTGTAATTCTAGAAACTTAGCCTTATATAAGCCACGGCAATAACATTTTCAACTCAAAGAGTTGACTTTGTGGGTAGGGTAAGTACCTACCATTTTTTAAATCAGTTTTAAACTACAATTCCAGACGCTTACTTTCGTATAACGACGCAATTTTTTATCGATTTAAGAACATAGAAGCTAAGTGGTACCGATAAATATTAAAAACACACAACCTCTTCAGAGTCTGTGAAGTCGGTTAAAAATTACTATTTACGGGTAAGGAAACATAAGAGCGTACGTAAAACGAAACGCAACACACGAAACTGTAATTGTCATAATTATATCAATGTCAAATGTCAAATGTCAAATTGATATAGGAATAGGACCAAGAAAATTTCAAAACATAACCTATTTTTTTTACAAAGTTGGAATAGCACTGCGATAAAAATGTTTAAATCGTTGTTAAACAGGATAAACCCTGTACAATTATCATGTGGCTTTCATACAACTTCACGTCTAAATGAAGTTCAACTGCTCACGCGGCTGAGAGTTGTCGATAACTCTGAAATAGGCAAGCGAGCGATGGCTGAAGGGAAACCTCCCAAAGTTATCTGTGTTTATAACAAAAAACGTATGTATATGATCAAACTATGCTATCATAATACTAGCTAAATCATGTCTGCCAAGTTTAAGTTATAAATGTATCAAAACAAATTGCAAAGTCTTACAATAATATCTTTGGAAAGTCTCCAGTTCTCAACGGTCTTATTTACTTACACCATTTTTATGTTCAGTGAACAACTGCACTGAAGTTTTTATTCATAACTATACTTGATAGGTCACTGCTCAAATGTAAATTAATCATGATTCCTTAATAAAATGTGCGCTAAATATAAATTTTGTAAAATATTTCCCAGAACTCTCCCAATCAGTGGTTAACTTAAAGGTTCAAAAACAAACTTCTATTTATTTCAGGTGTTGGTTACATCGGAGACCGAGTAATGGTAGCAATCAAAGGACAAAAGAAGAAGGGAATCCTTGTAGGCCTCAAGCAAACTCAAAATGTCAAAGTTCCAAAGTTCGACAGTAACAATGTAGTCCTCATCGACGACAACGGCACACCCCTGGGCACCCGCATCCACGTGCCGATACCAACGATACTTAGAACAATATTGAAAGAAAGAACTCACTCAAAAGGAGCCGATTACACTAAGCTTCTGGCCATTGCTACTAGATTTGTTTAGTTTAATCATTATTGTAAATAAGTAGTTATTAAATTATGTGATAGATTTTTTGTTTTCATTGAATAGGTATCTACTACATACTAAGGCAAAATCGCCCATTTTCCGGATTAGTACACTCAAGCCTATTATTCTAGAGGAGAAATTGTCCTTAGTTAAAAAATTGCCCATACTACTTAGTTTCCATTTTACTGCAATTATAACTTAAATAAAGGAAAGGGTACATAAACGAAATAAAAAATACTATTTTTGAATGAAATTTGAAAATTTAATAAAACTTATTCAGTTCCACTTTAAAGTAGACTTTTCTTCAATAGACTTGTTACCTACTGATACATGAGGTGAGCAGACGACGCGATACTGCGATGTAAACTATAAGAGTTCAGTTATAAAGCTCAAATTGCAATCAACATGAATCAATTTTATACATTTGGAATATCACCACATTTAATGAATGTTGCTATACATAAAAAACGGTAACAGTACCTTAATTCACTGATTTAAAGTTTAAACAAGTATTGGTTAAAAACATGATTATTTAATAGTACTACGATGAAAATTCATGAAACGAGCTTATACAGTATTTTATATATATACACAGATTGCACATTTTCTTCTCGTAATATTCCTTTCTTTAATATTTTCCCTTGACTAGACAATATTACACAGCATAACGTCGTCTCAATGCAACAATGGATCAAACACTAAACCACAATACACTAAACAATTAAAATCTTTATTAATAGAAAAAACGATTATAATTCACTACACGGAAGATTGTTAGTGCTTGGATTGTACTTGTATTGGGAAAAAACACCTGAAGTGACTAAAATAAGCTTATACAGTTATAACTAGATTAGGACATACACACATGGGCAACTTTTAACTGAATGCGCAGGCAATTTGTCTGAGTAACTTGCGATTATCAGACATCAATCATCAGCTAAAATAATTCTGTGTGCATCCAATCCAATGAATATTCTTCTTTTATACACGGTCATACTAATGTTACAATAAAATAAGCCACTATCATATGACACAAAGATTAGTCGGTTCCTACTTATTCCCAATACAACACAGTCCTCAGATAATAGACAATAACTACCATCAAATATTTATTAATAAAATTTAATATAGTTATAACCCGTTAATTCTTCCGTTAGTTCACAACGGATTCGTATAACATTCCTAGTAAAACATTTGACATTTGTTACAATTTCCATACCGATATAACAACTTCAGTACTTACAGTAAAAGCAATGTATTCACTAACCAACTTATGTCTTGCAACTTCTTATCAAATGACGAAAAAAAAGTTGTTCAACCAAAGTTGCCAAGTGCATACGTAACTTTAACGGTATGAAAATTGTAACAAACTCAAAAAACACGTCATTTAAAAATGATTACAACACAAATAAAATGTATTTTTTTTAATTTGTACAATATTATTTAGATCTAAGAGAGTGGACTAACATTACATAGCGTAACGTAGCTACAGTGCGATGTGAGGGGTTACTTGTGTGGCTTCAAGGCGGTTAGGACCTGTAGTTGAAGGAAAAGGGTTAAACAGGAAAATTAGGTTGCGGGAAATGTAGGGAATATCGGTCTATGTAGGCTATTCATGTTCTATTCAATCGAAATTTAAATATCGAACATTATGTAATGCGTTTTGCAAAGCCAATGAGTAATACTTTATTATTGTCTTTTATGGGCAACTAATTGAAAGTTGCTGTGGTCGCAACATGAATAGCCGGCCTTATAGTACATAGAAGCAGTCGTCTGCCCTTAGCAGGAGAAAGATCAATTTTAGGGACTTGATGGAATAGTCGAAGATCAAAGAAATGTAATCGGAAAGACCTTATTACAACTACAATAGGGTTTCATTTGCTGTTTAAACTTTAATAACTTTTTAAATTTTTGTAAAGGTTTTCATGATTGCCTTTAGTTGATTACAATACGAATATACCAGTAAATAAAACTCTACGTTTCTCTCTCCGGCCCACCAAAGCCAATCCAGAAGGTAAATTTTGTTAAAAGCTAAGATTATATCAAACACACACACATCACTTTTAAAATATATAAAGACTTAAATCAAGCTAACCGTATAGTAGTATAAAATTCGGATAAGGCGATAAGATCAGTATTAGTTAACGAGAAGACGGTTGTGTACGTGAACCCGGTAGTATTGCTAGACCACAACCGCAGGAAAATATTGTTCACACGCTACCATTTTAAACTGGCAACCCTACCCTGGCTAACATCATAATTTTAACCCTGGTGTTTGATTAAAACCAGTCACTACGACATAGTCAAAAGGGATTTAAAACCGTGTGATTAAAATTTTTAAAAAGCATAGTAGCGCTGAGATGGTGTTGACACTATCAGCCACTCAGAAATGTCACTATCGACCACCCGTCCCAATAGTATTCACCAAGTAGTTTCAATAAGTTTAGCTAGATGGCGCTATTCCACGTTCGTGCTTTTGTAATTCTTGTTATAAAATTTTAAGTTTCATTTGTTTCAACAATATTTCCCCGCAGTTGTAAACTATTGATGTACTAAAAACAACTCATGTGTCTAATTTAATAGAAATACAGTTTCTATATAACATTGAGTACAATTTACAAGACATGAGTATAAAATTCAGATATAACAAATGTAGATTTTTTGAAAGTTTCTCAAACTATATGATATTACGTTTGATATAGAGATATGATGTTTATATAGTACTGTACTAGAATGTTGTATAGAAACTGAGATAGGTCGTACAGCGTATAATACAACACCAATAAAATTAGATAATACTAATCACTAATTACGATTATATACCAACTATTCGGTGCCAGCATGTAACTATAGTGACTGCATTGAAATATTAATAAAATACTAAATAACAACTAAAATTATCGCGACGCAATAACAAAATAAAAAAATATATTAAAAAAAAATCACTACATTTGATTCGACTAAGATAAAAAAATCTAAATATTGTATAACTAGAATATAATGTATATCTTATAGTTAATTAAATAGAGTTTATTTTTAAATGAATAGATTGGGCGGGTGCTGTCTTCACGAGTATTCTCGAGTTGATTTTGTACCGATACAAAAATGATTTCACCTCTATATACACAGTAAATAGAAACCAGTTTCCCTTAAACACTTTGAACTACGTAAGAGTAAAATGAGATTGATATTATGGCACTTCATAAGTAACTATATAATGATACACAAAAAACGATTAATTAAAACAAATTTGTATATTTTTTAAATAAAAATTATTTTCAAATAAGTACTAGTCAAGACTGCACCCGCCATTTGTTTAATATTCTAGCTAGTGCAGGAGATAGTCAATAGAAGGGACCAAAGGGGAACACAATGGGAACAAACAGGAATAAAATATCCCATCTAAAAGACTTGCGTTAAAACGTTGACTTTTAAAGACAAATCGTATAAGATCTTTTGAGAAAACAGTTAATAGGGAAGGGTCGAACATAAATAAATACAGTGACGGACTCGTGGTCACACCGTTTTGTTACACCAGTGTAACTACGAGTAATTTATTTTCCTCGTGGTCACACTACTCTAAAAAGGATCGCACTTGACTGAATAGTAGGTGTGTAGTGAAGTGCCCGATAGATAAATTAATTACGATAGACAACCGTAGGTTAGGTTAGGTTAAGTTTATATCAGGCCCGAAGGGCCAAAATAAGGCGGAAATAGGAGCTCCGCGCAGCGGAGCTCCGTCGACACTATTATGGCACAAACTGGAACTTCAAAAGTTATATTATATTATTAACATTAAATTATATTATTTATTGAGTCTATTTTTTTGTTTGTGTAAAGCCTGTTTCATTTTAGTTTTTGTGTTTTTGTGTCTAAATGCCATTACTATTTTTGTTTCGATAACTACATTAGTAGCGTATTGATCGGTACCTACACTGTCACTTTCCCGACACTAGTAGTGTAACCACGAGTCTTATGTTTCATTAATTACTGTTGATCACACCGCACAGTGTGACCACGAGGAAAATAAATTACTCGTAGTTACACTGGTGTAACAAAACGGTGTGACCACGAGTCCGTCATCATAAATACATACAAAGTAATGTATGTATTTATGTATGGGATAAATATTTAACACTGGGATAAAACACTGGGCTCTTAATAGGAACGGGTATAAATTAGGAGAGCCAGATAGGAGTGTCGGCGTAATGATCTAGACGTCGACAAAAGTTGTCGGTATTCTTAAACAAAGGTTGGCGACAATAGCGACCGCTGTCGGTGTAATGATATATATATATCGACATAATAGCCTTGATATCGACAACCAACGTTGGTATATTGGCATCGACAATTACTATTAACATCGCCTAGTGGTCGACAACCGTTAGTCGGTGTCGCGATCTAGATGTCGACAAATACAACGCCATCGACAATGCTTATCGCTATTATGAACTCTACATCGACAACTTTTGTCTGCCTAATCGCCTGGAGGTCGACAACGATTGTCGGTGTTCGGCCAAACGTCGACAACTGTAATGATCTATACGTCGACAACTATCTCGTGCGACGTCTAGACGTCGACAACCATTTTCTTATGTATGTCGGTGTTGCCCACCACATTGCAGAACTCCTCGAAGGATATCTTGCCGTCCTCATCTTTGTCGGCGAATAAGATCGTTTTGTCAACAATCTGCTGTAGTTGTGTGTCTTTTAAGTTGTTGCCGACCATCATTTTAAGGACCTGAAAAGATAAATATTAATGTTAACAGATATTAAATAAGTAAGCAATGTATTAGCCTGTAATGTCTCAATGACGAGGCATCTGTTTTTATTTTACAGTATTTTAAACAAATATATCGTTATATACTGTACATACTATATTACTGTATTTCCTACTCAAAAAAAAGTTCCTACTAAAATTTCACCAATAATAACTATGTCATATTGCTAGTGTCACAATAAAAATAGAAGACAATATCAGATGACACGGAAACTATGGTCACGCGCTGTCAATCAAGTTAAATATACTACGAGAGAAAAGTATTTAAATTGTTAGTGACCGATTAACTCTTTGTATTATTTAATCAATTTTAATACCTAGTCCTTTTTTAATATTGGGTCTGCGGAGAAGATGAAATGCGTATCAAGTAAAGGAATATGTACAATATACAAGACTAAATCACACACGATGTGTTTAACCAGAACTAAACTTCAAACTTATGAATACACATTATAATGGTAACAAATCTAATTTTGTCACCGGAAAGGCGGTGGTCGAACTTAGACCAAAACAAAAGGACAATAAAAGCGAGGTCCTAATATGTCAAATATTTTAGGTTGATTCGTTAAATACCTAATTTTCCAATCAAGACATGGTTTCATCATATTGTTTTGTCTTGTTGCCAGATCTTAGGTGTACTGTACAGGTCAGATACATGTGTAGCACTGTAAAATTAATCTTATTGTCATGTTAGTAGGTTAGGTATTTCAGTGTACCTGAAACAGTTCCCCGTTCGATATGAACCCATCGTTGTCCATGTCGTAGATCCTGAACGCGAACCGCAGCTTGGACAGCTTGTCGCCCTTCACGCTGAACTGGGACACTCCCTGGATGAACTCCTTGAAATCCACCTGGAATTCAATATAATAGAGATTAAAGACAATGGTATGTTTTTGGCAAAGGGGGTTTTAATTGTAGGACATTAGAAAAGAATAGGACTTACATACATGCATTATTATGCTGGATATTGTAAGGTGCAGAAACATGGTGTAAGTTTTTAGACCACCTTAGCTATGGTCTATTTTAGAGATTATTAGAGCAAGTCAAACTGTGCTGCGAACTATGCAGTAAAACATGCAAAATTACACCTTAAGCTACGCCGGCTTCACATCTTATTTTTACAATGATGCTATAACTCTGTTTTGAGTTTATAGGGTCTAAGGTTTTCCTTATTTTCAGTAGAATTTTAGAGCATGTTTGAGATTTACTGTACCGGGGCACAAATTAGAAGTGAAAGCTTGGCTTTGAAAGTTTAACAAAGACAAATCATTTTGTCCTTAATGTATAGCATCTTCTAGTGTATAGTTTTCTCAGTCTATTAATAAATTGTTTCATACGTACCTCCCCATTACCGTCCGCGTCGAATATATCAATGACACGTTGCACCAGTGGGTTCTGCTGCAGTTCAGGCAGCGACATGAACTCGTCTATGGATAGAGCGCCGGAGTTGTCCAAGTCTAGCTTGCGAAACCGCTTGCCTAGGCGACGGATCTCATCGGCGTCGACTACACACATTAGAACAAGTTAGAATTGGTTCTGTATCCAAAATTCGTAGGCAGAGATGAGTAATTACTTTTTTTTTCATAGACAGTTTTTTTTTCAAAGATAATTTATAATAGACAATTTCGGTCTTGTTTTTTGTTTCTAGTTCACAGGTTTTTCTTTTCTTTATGCAATCTATAGACTATGTTATAAGAGACTGTGTGTGAAAAGTATGTACAGATTTATATACAAGTAACTGTATGGATGGAAATATTACGTTTTTAATTACTTTCAATTTAGGGTCAATTCATACTAGCGCAGAGTCGAAGCGCATCGAAGCGTCAAATCCCTCACAATCAAAGCGAAGTCGCACGAACGCAGGCGCGCGAATTCTCTCGAATGCGCGTGAATTCGCGCGTCTTTTTTTTTCCTTGGAAGAAATATGTGCATTACATTGTGGAAATAAGGGTGAATTTGCTATATTAAGTTTCGGATTGACGCTTCGATGCGCTTCGACTCTGCGCTAGTATGAATTGACCCTTAGTAAAACCATTCGTAATTAACTGGTTTGAATATTATAATCAAAGAGTCAATTAAATTTCAAGTAGGTATTAACTTAAATGTGAAAATGATCTTTAGTAAAGTTACATAAGGTTCATTATAGTTTAACTCTTTTAACCATTTTCATTATGATTTTAATGTTTGACTTATGTTATGACGTCATTTACCCGTAGAGCCGTATATAAAAAGGCAAAGTTACTTTATTTTTTATAATATATGTTTTTTTTACAATTTCAATACAAACAGATATTTAAGAAGTAATAACTAGAAGAACACCTATCTATACAACAAACGACCATGAAAGTCCTACGTAAACATATGTATACATACATGCTTTAGAGTACTAGTACAAAAAGCAAACCAAACAAGTTAGAGGCCAAAACCGGTGTCAGACTTTTAGACCACCTAGGTAAAAAATAGGTTAGAGGTCAACTCAGGTGTTTCAGACTACCAAATGGCCTCTACCGCATAGTCTCACGGCTGGTAACTCTATTGTTGAAGTTTAAAGCCTCTAGCATGGTTTAGGCAACCCGAACGCCTTTCACATGGGCAGGCACTTGATAACTTGAGTGTCAGAGTTTATAGGCCTCTGACACGGTCTAGTCATGGCCACCCGAAGGCCTCTGACGTGGTCTAGGCCAACCATAAGCCTCTAACGTGGTCTGAAGATTGTACTAGTACATTTATTTAACATTCAGCTATTGACTCTGTACATTATACCGTTGAGACTTTCAGTCGCATCTCATGAATATTCAGTCTCGTGTAAAACGTCTTTGGAACAACATTTAACATAATAGGTACGGTCAGCACATAAAACACTAATTTTTTTTTATATTTCACATCACGTTTTATCATTTACAAAATGTATTTATTCACACTTGTGAAGGTTGTACAGCAACATACATTGTGACAGTTGTGACTTGTGACGTTGCGTTTTTCTGCTGACCGTCCTACGTTAACACAAACAAAGCGTATTATCTATGGATCGGAGTGCATGAAGCTAATCTCCACTAATCAGCTGTAGGTACTCCTTTAGTTTGTAAAGCAGTAATTATTTTGTCTATAACCTAAAACAAAGGCATGCTTACACAATTCTAAAGACATTAATGTTCATCTTATTTCATATGAATATCATATTTAAAATATGAATTTAAAATCATTAATGCTTGGTAAATTTATTGGAATATGACATGTAATACGATGACGAAATACTTTTCGTTCAAAAATGTTTTGAGCTGACTCGCCAGTGGATACTTAGTTATTATAAAACCAAAATAATTCTGATTTATATTCCAATCATAGCGTGGTCAAGAATTAAGACCACGTACTGAATATAAATTCCATAGCAAATGATAGAGGCACACCTGTTTCTATTTCGGTCATGGCGACTGCATTTTACTGAATACGATGTTTGTGTGCTTGAATATGGTCTCCGTAGATTAGGGACTTAAGTCCGTCGGACTTTTCTGTCCATCAAAATAGAACACGAAGAACTGTACCGATAAATTAACGCACAGGACCTTACAAATACATAAATGATTATTAGTAACATTGATCCTGCAGGCCGTTCAGTTTACTTAGTAAGAAATAAGTTACCATGATATACAGGGCGACTAAGAAACCCGTGACTATTAATATTTTATACCTACTTGTGCCAACGAACGCGCCATAAAACTGTATACAAATTAACATTTCACAAGAACTTAATTGTTACTCCAATTGACTTAAATTTTATGTACATTCAGTACTAAGAAAAAACATAAACGTACCGTCAGCACAAAAGTTAACTTAATATTATTATCGAACTTATAAAATTGAGATTGTCAATTCGATTGCTTTAGTATTGGGTTTATTTTTTACATAAATTAGGTAGTTCATTATTTATGTAAGCATGCCTTTTGAATTACTTTTTTTCCGACGCTCGCCGCCACAGACAACAAAAACTAACAGAAACAAGCTGCGAGGGAGGTCACTTGTGAGGTGTTTGTACTTGTTGTGTGCTCAGTACATAGATTACGGCTTTGCCATGTTTTATACTAATATTTGCATATTAACATAGTTGATAACATGTACAGTCACGTGCAATGAAATGTATACACGGGCAGATTTGCAAATAAATGTCCACTCTGAAAATTTCAAAAACATATAGCCACTTAACAATTCATACTATATAACCACCCGAGTTTCTCACAATAATGTATACATTTTTGAAAAAAATATGGATATGTATATTCACTATTTTGACAAATGGGTATTAATTTCAATAACATGTAGGTACACAAAGTAATTTTCCATTTAATGTAAACAATATTCATTTTTGTCTTTTAAATATTGTTATATTGGTAGCCAGGATGCGGAAGAAAGCCTCTTTGGGGCAACAACTGAAAAAAAAGACTTGACTGATAGGTAATAACCATAGAGATATAGAGAGATATCAACCTACGCGGTGAGTACGAAACCTAGTGTCCCACACACACAAAGTAATCAAAATAAAAACAATACTTCGCGTTTTGTGTGTGTCACGCACACATAAATTTTTTGTGAAATAATATCGTTTTCATATTTATTATTGTAATTCAAAATGGATACATATTTCTGCATGTGATCGTGTATACAAATATCTGAAACTCGGGTGGTTATATAGTATGAATTGTTAAGTGGCTATATGTTTTTGAAATTTTTAGAGTGGACATTTATTCGAAAATCTGCCCGTGTAACATACATTTCATTGCACGTGACTGTACAGTGTTGCCGGGTTGCTATTTTGCTTTTACGTCATTTTAAGTTAAGTACATACTTCAAAAAAGGGGGTTCCTCAATTCGAAGAAATCTTTTTCTCCTTTTAGACTTCAAAAATCGAAGATCTCAAAAAAGTTGGTATTTTTTACATCACTAAAGATTGGGGACTTTTTAGTAGGTATATCATCACTCATCACTTTATCAGTGACCAATATCAACGAAATACCGACTAAATAGTTCAAGAAAACTGTGGATTTAAATCACTTACCTACATTTCAAGAATTTTGATTTTAACATGTAAGTGATAGTGAAAAGTATTTCAACAATACATTCTCCTACCTAAGTGTTTACATATTTTCTTTAAAACCCCATGAGTAAAGAAAAAACACAGAATTTCAGTAGCTAGTTAATATAACAATCTTCATAATGGGAACAAAACATAACTAGTAAGTTTTTACAAGGAAAAGATTCTATTTAATGATTCATTTCCTATTCCATTGTTCGTTTAAACTCCATTTATTATGAGAAAAATGGTTGCGTCTGTCTTGCGATTTTCCCGCGATATTTCACAATACGTTTTTTTTTTCATTTAGCGCCAAAAAATGTTTAGTAATTTAATTTCATTTATAACTAACTAAAACTTTTCCTCAATGTCTTTAGTTGAAAAATGCTATATTAGTTTAGGTTTTAAATGTTAATAAGAAAATATATTACAAATAATTGTATGAAATTCAAACCTATTAAAACCCACCCCTCAAATGAACCAAATAATTAAATTAAGCCAGGTTTGCTCCAAGCAAAGTCAATTATTTAGGTCAAATCTTAAATTCTCAATCTATAAGTATAGCTCCCAGCAAAGACCTATCACTATCTATTGAGAGCTAAGTGAGCTGCAGTCAATATGACTTGGCTATATGTTAAAAGAAAAAACAACTATTGTTTTCTGCCTAGTTAATATATAAAAGTAACCTTTTATTGGATAATGAAATAAATATGTTATAGAATGAGAACAAGAGACAAATATCTCATACTCAGTGAGGAATTATAATGGGAAAAGAACCTTTCTTAGTCCAATATAAGATATCAAAACTTAGTTTAAATTTATCCTCTTTTATAAAATAAGTGTAGACAGTAAAGTTTTATCTGTGGTTTTTTTCTACACAAGGACTTATAGCAATTCACAATTCTATTTTTAACTGTGAAACAATGCCATTACATTTGTAGCATTGAGATATTTTAACAAGTATGTTAATTAGGTGAACTGTTTAATCAATTAATTATATTTTGACATACATAACAAACAAATACCTACCTACTGACATTGTTAATATTGATAACACATTTTTTGCCTTTATATCCTTAAAAATTTAATGCAGCCTCATAGAATTAACTTGCAATAACGATGCATGTGTAACATATGGATCAGTCATCCACATAACCATCCAAGACAAACAATACAGATCACAAGTGACCCCCCAATCTGCATAGATTCCTCGCACCCGACTAGCAACTAACTGTCATGGCATCAGCTCTCTATGGACTAACAGCCAGCCCCGCAAGGATGCACTAACATACATAATGATGGCATTTATATCTCAACGTCACATATCCAGAACAATTTTTATATTTACATCAGGTTGGAGGAATTATGCATTTAAATAATCACAAGCAGGTCGAGACAAGCACAGAAGATAGCGGAAATGAAACAGAAGGGGAAGTAGGAAGATAATCGGCAAAGGAATCTGTTGTCTCTTTCACGTTGGAATATTGATCTGTTATTAGCCCTTGAGGGTTTGATATGAACAGAAAAATTGTTCTGGACGCTAATGGTGTTGGTGCAATATTCTAACACCTAGAGGAACATCAGACGGAGTGACACTACGACACTCACAGTTCTCCACCTTAAAATCAATGCAGTTAACACGCGCTGAAAACAAACCTCTTGTTACCACTCATTACAACATCCTACGCTCACTAGGACACAAGTTATATCATCCGTGGGACCCCAACACTCTCTCCCACACTCTCATTTACATATAAAGCAACTTGTCAAAGAACTCTGTATGAAACACTGAAACATTTGGTACTCAATTGTTAAGCCAATTAAATAATTATAATATCACTAATATTGATAAGGCATTTAAGCAATTAGTATTTTGAAGTTAGAAACAAAAGGACAAAGGATAGATTGAATAAGAAAATAGAAGGGATAACACAAATAATGTAAGGTGAATGAATACTTACAGTTGGAACATAGTTCCATGGGAATAGAGTTCTCATTACCCTGAAAAATATAGCAGAATGATACATTTCAAGATACTATCGCTATCCTACATCCTATAAATAATATTCATTGAAATTACAGAAGACTCTAAAGAGAATATTACGAAGATAAAACAATAATATAGGCGAATGTAGGGAAAATTGTATCGGCCCAATATAATATTCACAAGCACATTCTACGAAGATATTATTAGAAATATAAATAACTAAGCTTACCATTTTGGTTTACTGTTTTAATAACTTGTAATGATCACTAAAATAAACTGCAAACCAGTTTAATACTTCCACGAAGAAATAAAATCAATTTGCAAAAGGAATTTCGATACACCTTCTCACCATCGATCTAAATAAATTTGGCACAGATTAAAAACATTGGTGTTACCATAATCACAAGAGGTTATTCATTCAAATCGTTCCCTTATTACTACAGAAAATAAATTGTAAGTACATATATAACCGAATTCAAGTTTTAATTAAAACTTTATTTAATGATGATGTTAAATTCAATGTTATGGAACCGGTGCGAGGTAAAAACCTCATTTTAATTAAAATATTTTTTTATTGATAAAACATCCACTGCCTATTTTATTGTTAATCGGTAGTTTTTCCACAATTGGTTTTATCTGTGGTCACGGAACCAATGTTTTTATACAATGTATCACAGGTTAGTATTCTACATTGATCCTAGATGGCGTTTTATTTAATATTTGTGGTTAAAATTTTCATCACTTTTACCGACTTCAAAACAGGGTAATTATTATATAATTAACTATTAGAATTATTTTGAATAGACAAACAATTATTATGAAGCAATTACAAGTGAATACAATTATTAAGTGAATATTGTAGCCTAGTATTTAATTACTTTGTTCGCCTAGATAGGTACTGTTTTGTATTCTGTGACTTGGACCTAGATAGACTACGGAGTCTACGGGTCAAGTTGAAGATAGAGCTAAGTGCTAACCGGATGCTTATTAAGATAACCGGATAAAGGGAGGACAGTACTACTTAATTATCTCAAGCCAATAAGTCATCGATAATCTAACCTATTCATTATCTACTAGCAATGCCCTTGGTATTTTCCACAATGTACCTGTTCTTGTGGAAATTTTGGCATTAAATTTAGCCACACATCTTCCATTATTCTATATTTTGGCGTAAACTGCATGAAAATCGGCTAAGCAGTTTATAAGGAAATCAATAAAGTCAAACAGACCGACAGCTTTTGGGGATTTTGTTATATTAAGTAGATTAGTAGGTACCTAGGTTACACACTAAGGTCTTAAATATTAATTCATAACCCTTACTTAAGTGTAAGTACCTAATTAATTTTTAATCCACCTTATACATAGAAGTGGTAAGCTTAGGTCTTCCCCAAGTCTATTAAAACTATCAACTTCCCCTCTGGCCAACGAGGCTGCATCCGTCTATGCTCTATGCCACTAGAGTCTAGGATAGGGTAGGTACAGTCCGACCATCTTATCTGTTCAGTTGACAGCGTCGCTAGTGGAGAATTTGGTTTTGCCATAATATAAGAAATTCACCAAGAAACAAAGGTAATTAAAACATGTCTTGCAAGTCAGTCTATAGATATCATTAAAATTTAAGAAACTACAATATCAATCATATAAAGCCTAACTAAGAGAGAGATTCAATATGACGCGGCTGTAGTTCCCATTTTGCCCACCTGAACAGTTAAGTTGGTGGCACTGTAGGTACATAATCTAGAAGTCCAAAAGGCAAAAGCAGGTAGGTAGTGTATTTGTACGGCTGATCTCCTTTACTGACAGTAAGATTCGAAACAGAAAAGATTTATATACCTACTTACTTAGTTACCACATTTCCGGTCAAAATGGCCACGGGCGCGACCGGGTAGAACGCTCGAAAAACATCGTGAACGTCGTTACTATCATTAAAATGAGGTGATAGTAAGCGTTAAACGAGGAGGTACCTACAGTTACCTACTCGCTTGACCTTAGGAAGTGTAAGTAAGTACTTGCTTTACCTTATAATAAATAATAATGTAGTACTTAACTGAGCATGTTTCAAAAGTTTTTATTTTATAATGCCAAATAGGTAGGTACCTACTTAAACAATAAAAATACCTCTAAATAAACATGAAATATAAATTAATGTTTTCGGTTCAAAGTTCAATAATTCGTGTGTTATTATCAAATGATTTTCCTCGCCTTCGCACCCATCGCACCAACAATCAAATCCATAGACACAATAAACACTGAACAGTCGCTTGATAGCCGTCCCGTCCACAGCAGCGCGCGAAAATGAACAGTGTGGCGCGAAAAATATTACTCCGCGAAATTAAAAACATAAAATTAAATAGAAAATTGTCTATTAGTGCGGCTTTAAATAAAGATGACTTTATTATAAAGTCGACGTTAGCTGACTTTGTGGTGGGCGAAAATGATAGGTTTAGTGATAAATTTTGGAGAAACTTCCCTACATTCAAACAACATGTCGCACTTGTAAGTATAAACTAAATATTCTAAAGTACATTATTATAATTTTTTAAACATCATAGTGGAAGATGTTTACGGTTAATAGGAGTCTATATAAAAAGACATTAAATCCATATTTATATGTTTTTTGGTATGTTTGAACGCGCCAATCTCAGAAACTACCCATCCGATTTGCATGATTCTTTTTGTAATGGATAGCCACATTCAACGGGAAGGTTAGGCTATTTTTATCCAGAAATTCGAACGTACAATACGCGGGTAAAACCAAGGGCATTGCTGGTGATATTTTAATTTTAAATGTTAAGTTTGTTTTGTTTTTGTTTATACGCTGGTGGTAACCCCCTTTTGTATTTAAAATGCTAGTTTTTATGGTGGTTAACTACGATGGTGTAGTTACAAAGTTGGAAAACCGCGAGGCACTGCTTTAAATAAATAAATTTAGGTAGGTACCTACTTATTTCATTCTTTTCAGAATAGGTTTAAAACTTGGTTCACTTTATGTTACTTGTTTAAATTTCATTTTTATGAAACAAAAGCGAAATGCATCGTTATACGTGGTTTGATTCAACATAGTTAACTTGTAATAGAAAACGAAAGTGGTTAGACCACTGTTATGTGAGTACCACGGCATGAAATTCACTGATTTAATCAACGGTGCGATATTTATAAATAGTTTACTTTTCTCTTGAACCAAAAGACTTGGAATTTAACACTTGCGGAATGTTTTTCATAAAAATCTGTCCAAGTAGCTAGCTAAAGTATATTATATTTGAAACATGATATCTTAGTAAGACAAATCACATTTATCCCTCAACACACAGTCACACAAATGAGGATAGTTAGGATCACATACCACTAAAAGTATTTGCTAATTTAACATACTTCAAATACCGAACGAGGAGGTTCTCAATTCGATCGATATTTTTTTACAAATTAATTGGGAATGTACGAGTACCTAGTTAGGTACCATATTTGTCAAAATAATCATGTAAAAAAATAAAGTTGATCGACACTTTAACATCTGTTTACTTATTTTCATTTACTCAATGATAATTTAAGCATTAAATAAATAAGTATCGATCGATATACACGTAGCTAAAGAAAGGGTAATGTCCTAAAGTAACCATTTTTCAACATTTATCGCACGGTAGATAGGTACCTACAATACGACGAAGAAAATAAACAAAACTATCAGTTCTTAGCAAATTCTTTCACTTAGAACAATAGCTTATACCTAATATTTTTTATCCTAGCAACAAAATAAAGACGCCCCAATTTGTGCCTTCAGGTTATCGGCTATTAGTTATTATTGCATGGTGCGCGAATGTAAGAAGGTACATTAAGGATATCTAGGTACTAAAGAATAAGCTCTTTAGATAGGTCTACTACACTTTACTGATAACATGTTCGTAATCAATATTGAATAATATATCAAGGTGTTAATTCACAGTGCAAAGTGCAAGACAATATCTTATAGAAGTAAGTAAATAGTGTACTTATAATCTTTATAATAATATTTATAATAAAGAGTTCGATTTTTTGTTTATTTGATGTTCTCACAAACAAAAGGTATAAGTTACAACCCAATACAATAATATTTACGTGTAAAAAGTTTTCTTACTGTGACTACAATTCCCAACACAATCAACTCAAGCCGCTGACCTAAATGATATGATAATGAAATTGACACTTCAAATAAAACCTTGACCACATTCCGACTCACTCAGATTCATTAACGAATCAATAATTTAGATTATGAGGCGTTTGAGAAACACAGTTCAAAACAGTCAAAGTAACCATAAAGGCTCGTTTACGCTGAGTCAACAATGTGCGACACGACAGTGTCACATGCTACACATTGTTGCATGCGGCACCTTGTGGCATGCTACAAATAGAAAGCATTTGCGGCTTACGTAGCATACGGCAGCCTATTTTACGCCGAGGCAACATCGCGCCTGGATAATTTCCAAATCTAACTACTTGTTTGATCGAGGGGATACATACACCATAGAATATGGCTGATCAAGTAACTCATGGTAACCTGTAATTCATGGTTTTGCATTTGCCTTAAAAGTTAAATATTGTCGGAGATTACTTGATTGATCAAGGTATTCCACCAAAACAGATTGACTTTCAGCATCCCTATTTCTATCTATTGGCTCATGTTGAGTAGCCAGTTCTATTGGTGATGGCTCAGATACCAGTATTGTATGTTGATTGTCATATGGAGACTGAATATTAGTATTAAGATCAATATCTGGTGTCGATACTGTTGTTGGTGGCGATGATATTGATGCCTCATGTGTAATAAACTGTTTTGACGCACGAAAAATGTCGCATGGAATCCATTGTGCCCGGATTCGTGGCCCGGATACAAGTTGCGACAGTCTGCCACGTGACGCAAGGTGTTGCCATGCCGCACGGTTCTTGCCACAATGTGCGACATTTTTTACTTTGTAGCATGCGGCCTTGTGGCATGCCGCAATGCCGCACAGTGTTGCCCCGGTGTAATATAGCCTTAATGAATCACGGAATTCCGTGCAGTAGCTTGACGTGTTGAAGTGGTAAAACCTTAAATAATGTTGATTGTTAGTAACTACTGGATTAAGGTTCCCAGGGGCTGAGGCACTGTCATTTCAGGTTCTCCATCTAGAAGACATTTAGGCTAGTGCCTTATTTATTTACTTAGGAGTAAATCCAGGCCCGGATATTAACAAATAACTTACTAATCAATAGTGCAGAATTATTTATTTATTTATTTAGTTATGTCAGTTTATTTTTGTGTCACTTTTTTCTTCAACTTCAAATCAGTGTATGTATGGAATGTTGTGTTTGGGTATAGGTATATATAAAAAATGAAGGCGTCATTCATGATACAGTATATTTAAATTTGTTAAATGACCGATTACTGTAACGGGGTCAAAGTTGAGTCTGTCCACGAAAATGTTGATCACTTTAGTAGGTACCTAGGTAACTATTTGTTATTATCATTTTATTTTTTTATCATTTTATTTGAAAATTATTATCATTTTATTTGAAAATTGTCAATAGCCGGATCCACACCGAGCGATCCACCGCGCTCAGATCGCGCGAGGCTGGAGCGCGCTCCATAGGAGCGTTTGATGTGTACTTACTTGCCTCGCGCGATCCGAACTGCGAGGCAGGAGCGCGCGCTCCTTACCGCGAGCGATCCGTCAGTTGTCTTGTCAGTTTTTGTTACTAGCACACAGGCGCCTCAGTCTTTCGGCGGCGAGATCCGCAAGGTCCAGACGACACGATCCGTTATCCATGCCTCATGCTTCCGGATCGCGGATCGCAGGATCGCGGATCGCTCGGTGTGGATCCGGCTATTGACATGTTACGTATGTTTGAATATGAAAAGGTTCTAAAACTGCACAACATTTAATGGGAAGACTAACGCATTTGCGATGTTTTTAATCTTCCACTGAATTTTTGCAAAACCATCCGAAAATCCGATTCGATGTTAGTGATGTGATCCTATATTTTGTTATTGTTATAAATGTGTTTTTGTTTCGATCGCAATTTTAGATAATACATTGGGAAGTATCTGAGATATCTACCTACTAGATAATTAAGTAGTGCCATAAATTAGTTAGTAAATTATTACTTAGTACACATAACAATGACATATTAATACAGTAGTTAAGCTGTTAATAGTCTCTATTCGTATAGTCATTTCATTAATGTGTCTGTTCTCTCATATAACAAAGTCAAAAGACGTAAGTCGCACCCCGCTCCCACCCCCCATCCCAGGGAGTGGTCGGCAACTGAAAACCAGCGCCGTGCGGGCTCCGTCCCGAACAGCAACAGCTGAGTTACAGACGGCACTCCAGTGCCTTGTATTTTTTTGTTTGTGGACATACCAATTTAATATGTATATATTTTTAGCAATAAACTGATCAGTTACATGAGTCAGAATAATGAAAAAGTGTCTGTCATGCATAAAGAGATGTGAAGGAGCTTGAACAGAACAGGAATAGATGGAGAAGTCTGCATCGGATTCACCGACAAGAGCCTAGCTCTTAAATTTATGATGATAATGATGAGCAATAAACTTTGATATTTGTATTAGGTATTAAAGATTACAGATTTACTAAGGCTTTTCGTTATAAAAATGAGCATGTCAATAGGTTTCTATGAAATGTGGTGGACCACCCCATTTCATGGCTTTACCACTCAGTGGTGCCACGGTGCAGTATCTGCGACGCCATTTGAAGCCATTTACGGAGGCGCGGGGCGTCGCGGCACGCACTGATAGGTATTACCTTGTATGAATGCGTTTACGGAGAAGCGATTTTACACGCGTCGTTTTTGCATTTCAGGGTTAAATACATACCTATGTGTAGGTACTACTTTACGTCACGCTACCTTATAAATCACTATCGCTACCTCATAATATGTTTCTGTGCGTTGTCGCGTGTGATGTCGCGGGACTCTGCAAACGCCGCATCTCTGTGAACGAAAAATAAGCATGTACCTATGTAGGTCGAATTGAGAAACCTCCTCCTTTTTTGAAGCCGGTTTAAATGACGTCCGGCGCGCTGCGCGACAGTGACGCGACGCGACGCGCTATGCCCCGCGTTTCCGTAAAAAAGCGGCCAAGTGCGAGTCGGACTCGCCCATGAAGGGTTCCGTAGCAGCGAGTAACATAATAAAGAAGTTCTTGAAATAAATGTTTTTTTATTTACATTTGAGTTATTGAATGAATAATCAGTATTTTTTTGCGGTTTACGATTTATGTCGTAAAAAAAAAACTACTAACTAGACCTCGTTCAAACCAATTTTCGGTGTTAGATTACATTGTTATGTACATCATATATTTTTTTTAGTTTTATCATTCTCTTATTTTAGAAGTTACAGGGGGGGGGGACACACATTTTACCACTTTGGAAGAGTCTCTCGCGCAAACTATTCAGTTTAGAAAAAAATGATATTAGAAACCTCAATACCATTTTTGAAGACCTATCCATAGATACCCCACACGTATGGGTTTGATGAAAAAAAAAAATTTTTTTTTCATTTCTAAGTATGGGAGACCCCCCTAAAATTTTATTTTTTTCTATTTTAGTGTGAAAATATTAATGCGGTTCACAGAATACATCTACACACTAAGTTTCAACAACATAGCTCTTATAGTTTCGGAGAAAAAAGGCTGTGACATACGGACAGATAGACGGACAGACAGACATGACGAATCTATAAGGGTTCCGTTTTTGCCATTTGGCTACGGAACCCTAAAAAAAGGGCCTCAAGCTAAGTTTGATTCTCTATGTTATATGATCAAATATTATGTGGTTTGTATTTGTCATTGTTTAGCCTTTCAGCTACTGAAGCTACCTATACTGAACAAAATAATGCTAATGAAATTCCTGAAGACTGCGTTGTGTTCTGAAATGAGTACAGCGACGAAACCTTCAGGTGTGGGTTGTATTAGACTTGCACTCGAGGAGACTTTGAACAATTGTAAAATATAACTTTTATTAATAACTTTTATTACAATAATTATAAATTATACTGTTTAATAATATTGATGATGATGAGGCGATGTAAACTGAAGTTTAAACTATAGAGGTCATCGATGTTAAATCTTTCACGAAACAATACTTAACCATGAATATTTTTAATCGTATGTTAATAATGAAGCCTAAAAAAATAAAAGAACCTAAAAATAACACTACTAAAAATAACATTTTCGAATCAACTCCGTAGTAAACCATAATTTTTTTCCATTTTAGATCCCAGAGTTTCAAGATATTTTATTGTATTTTATTACAATATTTTTATTTCCAACTACACGGAAACACGAAGCTAACAACTAACCCGCTAACGTACAACGTTAAGATTTTCTTTAGCAATTAATACATTTTAATATGTTGTCTATTTTCTGTCTGTTTCCTAATTAAAAGTAACATACAGATAAATTAACAACATTTAATAAGTCATGAAGTATTTAATTATTTTCGCACCCCTCTTTTTGCATCGGGGCTTAAAAATGGAATGAAATCGTTAAACCATTTTCCTCTAAAGAAGGAATCTTCTTCAGTTGGAAAATATATCACATTAAACTTTTTAAACTCACACGATTTGCACTCATTATACTAAATGAAACGGGTCTGTATCGTGTTAGATAATTTAACGTATTTACTAAAATACGTACCCGACGTTTCGAGTGGATTACACCGCTCGTGGTCACGGGAAGACTGAATACGTTAAATTATCTAACACGATACAGACCCGTTTCATTTAGTATATCACATTAGTCTTCATTTTAACTCTCGTAAGAAAATAGAGCGTACATATAGATAGTTCAGTTCACCTATAAGAGATCTAATGACGTTCGCCAAACACCAAATGCTCGTGATATCTTTATTAACAGTAGCCAGTAATGCACAAAAAATAGTAGCTGTGAGGGTTAAGCAACTTATACGCACAGTTGCAAAGACAACTAGGCAATACAAAGGTCGCACAATTTTCTGCCATACCCGTTGGCCTTAAAACATACCTAAACGTACACTTTAATTGGCAAAAAACAAGGTTTACGGCAAGTTTATTCAAAACAACTTGAACACCTAAACTGTAAGTACAATAATAGTCAAAAATAGTTTAAAAAAACGAGATTTTTTGTTTTTGGACAAGTAGGTAGGTAGGTTGCCTTCCTACTTACCTTTATGTGGGAACTAGCAGCGCCCCACGGTTTTACCCGCGTTGTGCCCCTTCCCGTGGGAATTTCGGGAATTTTTTTACATAAAAACCTTCCTCTTGAATCACTCTACCTATTACAAAAAACCTCATCAAAATCCGTTGCGTAATTTTAAAGATTTAAGCATACAGACAGACAAACAGACGACAAACAGACACGACTTTATTTTATACTAGCAGCGCCCCGCGGTTTTACCCGCGTTGTGCCCGTTCCCGTGGGAATTTCGGGATTTTTTTTACATAAAAACCTTCCTCTTGAATCACTCTACCTATTACAAAAAACCGCATCAAAATCCGTTGCGTAATTTTAAAGGTTTAAGCATACAGACAGACAAACAGTGTTACAGACACGAAAAAGAGACGACTTTATTTTATACTATGTAGTGACTATGTAGTGATAAGAAAAGACTACAATAGCAATTCTAGATTTCTTCTAAACTTAAGAGCTGGGCTCTTGTCTATGGAGTTCTTTCCACTTTCCTCTGTCATCTGCCATCCTCTTCAGCTGTTCGTACGACACGACTTTTGCTCTTTCCTTCAGTTGGTCTGCATATGCCCTGCATATTCTTGGCCTTCCTCTTCCTCTCTTTGCCTCTATGTGTTCTGTTATAGTTTTTATAAATTCGTGTCGTAAAAGATTCTAGATTAGCCGACTTTAAATAACTTGTTAACATGGTAATATACAATAACAAAAGTTTTACCTACTGACGGGGAATAATTGGACATATTCTAGAAATTACCGCGTTTAATTATCTTATTGAATTAATGCTTTGTCCTGATTGGATCATCGCACAGCCCAAACCACTGTAGAGGCCTTAATTTGGGATGGTGTGTTCTTTTTACAGCGTTAACAGAATACATCCGATGACAAAAGATTTACCGAAATTCCACCCCCAAAGCGGTGAAAATAAGCGCAATGTTTGTATGGGAGATTGTGATTCCTTATTCGAATCTACATAAGTAGCTTCTTATTTATTCTATTCATTGTTTTTCAAAATCTAATTAGCTAGGTAGATCTATTCTAATCTAATTGAATGACAGACACGCAAACAATGATGCAAAACAAATGACCATCTAGATGATGCAAAAAAAATGCATCATTACTATGCCTTAGCTTTATAATTTACATTAAGTTATAATTATTAGGTACCTATTCTACATATACAAGGGAATTCCAAGACCACTTTTAATTGTTTAACGAATGAATACATTTATATTATAAAGAACCCCGCACAAAATGTTCGGTAAAAATCTTTCGGTCGATTTGGCTGAAATTTTGAGATAATGTAGTCTTTAATACTCTAATTAACTGTGTGAAGTTACAACTTCAATTAATGACTAGTTTTTAAAATATGAGGTTTTTAAAATATACTTGTCTACGAGTAGGTACGTAGTGTTCAAGCAGTTGAAGTAGGTAGATAATTACAGTTGCATAATTAGATATCGTCTTTTATCTATGAAGTACGAGTTTGAATGTCGAACAGCATACAGAACTGATGCGAAATGTCTGAAGTAATCAATCAGTGTAAATCTAACTCAAAATAGTAAAATATGCATTTTGCATTTCGCCTAGTAAAATGGCGTTCAGAAACAGAATTCGTTGCTATATATGCGATGCTGCCTTAGTGCCACGAGTAATGGTGCGATTGGTTAGAGAAGACGGAGAAATGTTGATTGAGTTAGCCAAGCAAAGACGGGATGAAGCTGGTGGTTTACCAGTAGACGTTGATGGTGACACACGTATTTGCAATAATTGTAACCTTTCAATTATTCGGGACATTCAGATACTGAATGATGATCCCCAGTGTTTGCAGTTAAATATTTTACAGCAAAGAACTACGCGTGCTTGTTTTGTATGCAACGGCGTTGACAATATACAACGATTATCACCGGAGTGTCGGGTTAATATTTTTGCGAAAAGGAACATCTATGTGCCGGTTAGGTACGTGTGCTGCAGAGGACATTTAGATGAAAGAGGTTTTCTGACTAAAGATATTCTAGTGGAACTGAGGTATATTAACAGACCGTTTATATTAAAAGGAAATGAGCACGAACCATTGGTACATGCGGTCACGTTACAGCAATATTATGGTTTTTAGGTTTTGCCCGATATGAAGAAAATGTCAAGTATCCGTCATTAAAAACTCTTCATACCATACTTAACGCCCTGTGAGAAGGTAGGATTGTGAGGCTAATCAGGTATTAATGTTACGGATATACAATAATTAAGCAAAGATTGCTAAAATGTACTTTAACTAATAAGAAATATATGCGTACCTATAAGTAAAAAATGTTGAACATAAAAATACTCACATTTTAAAAACTAGTCATTAATTGAAGTTGTAACTTCGCACAGTTAATTAGAGTATTAAAGACTACATTATCTCAAAATTTCAGCCAAATCGACCGAAAGATTTTTACCGAACATTTTGTGCGGGGTTCAAATCCATCTCAATCTTTACAGGAAAATGCAGAAACGAAGAAGTCATACACATACACCCAGTTTGAAAGATTCACCACATCTTTCGCCACTTCTTTACTCAAGAAGTTCGGGTTGAAGCAAAGAGATGTGGTCGCGGTTATGATGCCTAACATTCCCGAGTTCCCAGTGGTCGCCTTCGGGACGATACAGGCGGGATGTATCGTGACCACTATCAACCCTGTTTATAAGGAATGTGAGTATGTTTTAATTCATGTCACGGTGCAATAACAGTGATGATAAATGGCGGAAGATTTTTTGAAAAAAGATATATAAATTGTAGAGCTTCTGTGCTATATGTTATTCTCACTAAGGCGTTCGTTACATTGAGCAAGTTTGCGAGCGCATAAGTACATTATGTTCAATTATAAAAAATGACCCAATGTTTTTAGTTCTAGTTTTATCAAAAAAATCTATGTCTTTGCTAGGTAAATGACAAATTAGTGACAAATACGAATACGATTATATTATCACGTAATATGTTGCATGTTGCAGTTGAATCTAATACTTAATTGAAAAAAAAACAGTCAAAAATGTATCCCAAAAGTGCTTGTGTTTGATTACAATGGATATCTGTTAACATTGTAAGGTCACCCATTATCAAAATTAAACTACCGACCGTTGTACAACTGGGGGTAATGACATTCTATTTGGACTTAATGATAGGTGTAATGTACCGATAGGAGGTTTACATTATCTTTCAATTCATATACTTTAACACCACTTCATATATTTTATCGCAATTGTCATAAACCTCTTAATAGGGGGTTTTGTTAAATAAACACTGTTTTTAATATTAAAAACAATAAATTTTATGACCGTATGTGTAACGTGATATTTCTTTATTATTGCAGCATGAAAATCAATATACCTGGAATTAATTTACTCACGATTAATTAGACCCATACTAAGCTCTAAGATTACAAGCTTATATGGAATCTAACTAACTGATACTACACAAATACTTTATAAGAATATAATTGACACCCAGACGTTGTCGCCAACAACTACCGTATGTCTTCACATATTGTTGATTCCGGGCGAGAATCAGAACCGCAACCCCCGACACAGTAAGCGCTCTTACTGCCATTATGACAATGGGCTTGTAAAAATTAAATAAATCAAATCAATTTGTAAATCAATTAATATTAATTAGACCAATCGGTGGCTAAGAAATAATTAATCATTTACTAACGGAAGACCTGACTAAATAAAAATGGTGATAAACTCGCCTAAGATACCTATTATAATTCATTACTTATTATGTAAATATTTCTGGACTAAGTACTTATAATAATCTTTAGCAGACATGTGGAAGGTGACCTCATCTCTTACAGTGAGTAGGTACATTTTGCCAATGCCATCTAGATATTATGCAGATATTATATTTGCATATCCTTGTTTTTGAGGCTATTTTATGTTTTGGTCGTTTCAAATTAACTAAAATGAAGTCTAGTTTATGTAAGTTGAGTACTAAAATAACAGATGAATAGTGTTTTTTAAAGCAGGGACATTAAACTATCTCTTACGCTATTTAAAAAAATATCTTTAAAGGTATCGCTAAATATTTTAAGGGCCGACTGTACCTTTAGTATCAACAAAGAATTGCAACGCTACTTGGTACTAATTACAAAGTAAAGACTCGATCTATCAATGTAAACTAGATTGTAAGGTTAGGATAAAAATATGAAAAAAATGAAAAATACGATGCAACAATCAATAGATCAATAGATGTCGTTGCTACATTATTAAATTGCCATAATTAACTGTATAAATGGGTAATTTGTCCATTTTCCGTAATGCTTGATGAATGATTTATTTGTTTTTTTCCGTGCCAAGTTCTTTTAATAGACATTTAACAGGTGTGGCATGCGCAAAACCAATAAATACTACCTATTTGGTGTTATAACCGTGAATATGTAGTTGTTAATACAGCGACTCAAACTATTTTAATCAGCTCTGAATATGTCAATAATAACCATAAAAATACTTAGAATAGAGAGAGAAAATCAGTAAATACTTTTAGTAACAGAAACCACTGATTGATTAGATTCTGATAATATATTTAACCGACTTAGAAAAGGAGAAGGTTCTCATTATGTCGGTAACTTTACCAGCGGAAGTCCGTATGATATATCCGTATGGTCTTCGGTCTCAACTTCGGTCTCGGCCTCTACTTATGTCGCTTGGGTTAAATATTTGTTAAAATGCGAACAGGTTAATAAAACGCGAATTTCAGACATGTCTTACTTCACTCTCACTCAGGCTCGTAGTCAGTAAACTCTCTCAATATTAACAATCGCCTTCCTAAAAATAAAACTGCAAAGTTTAAGAAATATAAAAATGATAGGTAATATATGATATTATCCAACATCATAAACTAATAACATAATGTCTTTTTATTTCTAGTTGAAATCACCCATCAATTAACTCTAACAGAACCAAAACTAATAATAACTGTACCTGAATGCTACGACACTGTACTGAAAGGGATGAGCAATGCCAAACTAAATGCCAAAATAGTTCTCGTCGCTGAACCAAACACAGCGATACCAAATGGAACTACCAGATACTCGGAAATCGCTGAAAACGGTGAAGTAGATGCTAAGTTATTAGAGAAAGTGGAACAGAAGCTTGATGATATAGCAGTGATTCCTTTCTCTAGTGGAACTACAGGACTGCCTAAAGGAGTGGAGATTAGTTATAGAAATTTGTTGGCTGCTATGGAAACTATGATGTATCCTGAGACTTGCTTCCCCGTGCAGACTGTGGGTAAGGAATCTTTTCATATTTGTTTGTAAGTGACAACTTCTTTAGCGGCGCTGTGCACTTTTTTGTAAAGGGTAAAAAAGTTTAAACTCGCGTCAGGTTGTCAGGATACGTGACCTGGTCGAAAATTCGTAAGACGTTTTGATGTTAATATTCAAGTTTTCACTTCTGCCGGCACTCCCGGTGTGCAACCCCTTGTTTTTTTTATCAAGCGAAGCGCTTAAGCACTAAGGGTCTTCTTTTGTTTATTTATTTATTATTTATTTTCAGCCTGTCTTGTCCCACTGCAGGGCAAAGGCCTCCCTACCCTCTTTCCAATCCTTCCTTTCTCTTTATTTATGACCTTTATAGTAACCTTTATAAGTAGAAAGACGCTGTATTCTAATAGTACTCTATCGTCATCTGTTTCCTATCTGTAGTACTGTTATCTAAGCTGTTACAATAAGTTGTTTCTCCCATTGTATATTACATAGTTTCATAGTTATTTTTCTATGATAGATTGTACATCTTTCTTTAAGGTCCTATCTATATTTGTACTAATGTTCATCAAAATCGGTTTATGCGTTTTTATGTGGAGGGGAAAAATTCACATAACATCTACTTTTGTATTTCTTTTAAGATAAGGAAGCAAGAATATAAATGACCACTTAATTCATATGCTACTTAAGATAAAATTTAAGTATTTTGTTATAAACAATGAAAGGACAATGGGAACGTTAGTGCGGTCAGTAACCAGAAATAATTACAACGCTTGTAATTTGCCTGATTTGCAACAAAATAAAATACCTGAGATAAAAATAAACGTAGGTATCTTATTGTTTTTTTAGGGTTCCGTAGCCAAATGGCAAAAACGGAACCCTTATAGATTCGTCATTCTGTTTGTTTGTCTGTCTGTCCGTCTGTATGTCACAGCCACTTTTTTATAAGACCTATAATGTTGAAACTTGGTTAGTAGATGTATTCCGTGAACCGCATTAAGATTTTCACACAAAAATAGAAAAAATACATAAAAATTTTGTGGTTCTGAAAACTGAAACTCAAAAATGTTTTTTCCATGAAACCCATACATATGGGATTTAAACGAGATCTAGTAAGTGATCTAGCTTTTTTTAATACTTACGTCATAAAGCGTAAACCACAATTTACCTTTCATTCAATCAACTCAAATCTTCTAACTACAGGAAGAAGTTTAATATTATGTTATTTGTTGCGACGGAGACGGAACCCTCGGTGCGCGAGCTCGCACTTGGCTGGTTATTTTTCACATTGGAGTATTAAGGTACTTCAATTATAAATCAATTAATCAAATCTTTTCATGAAAAACGATTAATTAATAATAACAACACTAAGTTAATTGTACGAACCTTCCAAGGAATTGTTTCCCTTTCATAATTATTTTTTCAAAGATTTTTTTATTTTTACAAGCAAGCAAACAACAAAAAATATATTTACAAGCAACCAAGTGAGAAGCGAGAATTATTTTAAGAATTGTTTTCTTCATTATGTAGGTAACTTGTTTATGCGTACTTAGCCCTTTTGTGAGAATGCAGTGTGAATTTAAATGGTTACTGATTTTTTATCTGTCGGTCCTCTAATATGTGAATTAGTTTTTACTATACCTAGCAATCGAAGAAAATATTAAATACCCATCTTGCCATGGGCCACCCGGCAATTCGGACAAAATACTTGATATCGAGGACGCAAAAATCTAAAATATATAATAGGAAAATCTGACTGACTGATATATAACAAAGCACAGCCGAAACTTCTGTACCTAGAAACTAAAAATTTGGCCTTTCATGATGTAAGTGACCAATAAGACATGATTTTGCACCCTTCACCAGTAAAGCGAGAGCGGCCGCCAGTGTCTTATTATAAGAATTCCTACTTTGCTACCTACTATAACCCTTTATAGAAACCCTTATAATCCTGCCAAAAGTGCCAAAACAAATAGTAAAAGTACCTCTCTAGCTTCAAATAACTCCCTCAGGGAACACCCAAGACGTGCTGCCGTGTTTCCTTCCGTTCTTCCACATCTACGGGCTGGTGGTGACGCTGCTGGGACACTTGACTCTCGGCTGCAAACTGATCACCATGCCTAAGTTCTCGGCTGGCCTTTACTTGGATTTGTTGAAGAATGAACCGATCAATTTGTTGTATATTGTACCGCCTGTTGGTAAGTGTGAAAGCAAGGAAAAAACAAAAGGATTTTTATGGAACGCTGAAAGAATATTATGTAGAAAAAGTCTTCGTATCTGATGATGATCATATTTATAATGTTATTGATGGTTTGAACCTTGTTAATATTACTTTTTAAACAAGACATGAAATATTTAAAGTGTCTCTCCCACCAATTCCTGTCTTTAAATCAAGATCCAATAATGGTCAATGAAATCTCATTGAACTCCAAAAGAACAAAAGAAGCATCAAGTTAGTTTAAATTAAGAACCATGAAAGATCTTCGACTCTTCGAAAGAGTAACAAACATACATACCTACATACATTCTTACAAACTTTCGCATTTATAATATTCGTTGGATACCTCTTCGTCAACCTCAAAATTTGGAGACTACTCGAAGAGCTTTCACTTAACCATCTGCTAAGCTTGAACTAAACTATCTTGTTCTGTTCCAGCCATCCTCCTGGGCAAGCACCCCGAAGTGACGGCGGACCACTTCCGGAACGTGCGTCACGTCGTGTGCGGCGCCGCGCCGCTCGCCGCCTCTGATGTTGATGCTATTAAAGAGAAGAGCAAGGTGAGGGTACTTTCATCAAGATGATGATGACTACAAAGATGTTGGATAGTTATAGTACTGATCATTGTAGAAGGAATAACTACTTAAAAGTAATTAAATCCTAGTAATATTATAAATTCGAAAGTTTTTGGGGATGTATGTGTGTATGTTTGTTACTCTTTCACGAAAAAACTACAAGACGGATTTGGATGAAACTTTACAGAAATATAGATTATACATCAGAATAACACATGGGATACATTTTATCACGGAATTCTCAAGGAAAACGGTACAACGCGGGTAAAACCGTGCGGCTGGTAATCAATAAAATAGCGTTTCTGGATTGTATATCGTTGTATATCGGTTGCAGACGAGCCTGGAGTTCAACCAAGGGTTCGGCGCGACGGAGACCACGTCGCTGGCCACCAGCTCCTTCAAGGGCGCGCGGCTCGCCGACCACTCGGCGTGCGGCGCGCCCATGGCCGGCGTCCAGATCCGCTTCAGCGACCCGGGGACCGGCCGCCCGCTGGCGCCGGGACAGGTATACTAATACCGTGGATGGATGGATGTGTTGATGAAACTTAAGAATCCAGTTATCATTAGAATCTGACTGTTATTTCCTTAGATTTCAGAGGGAACTAAAATATGCTTTACAGGATAGATTAACTTTTGGACTTTGTTGTTATCACACCCAATTTCTAGTCATACTTTTGTCACTTCAGCTCTTAAATTTTCCTTAAAAAAAAATGTCACAGCGTCTTATCAAAGTGCAAAGTCACAATTTACAGTCCCAAAGTCTGAACCAAAAACAAACATACGTCCATTTTTGATTATTTTTATCAGAATGCTTATCCAACTTTATTGCCTGAAGCAGCAGCAATTTTGACGGATCTTTAACACACAATACTTAACTGATTCTATAATAAAACTTTCCATTTTTTTCTGCTGCACCTAGTTAACAGAACTTCCGAACTTTCGGAAGCAATCTTCCGAAGACCATCTAGCGTATGAGCGATTAAACTTCTCTGTATGAGTGATTAAAAGAATATTGTTGTCAACCTCCCCAGTCAGGTGAGCTGTGCGTTCGCGGTCAGAACGTGATGCGAGGGTACTACAGGAACCCGGCGGCCACCGCCGACTCCCTCACGGACGACGGCTTCTTCAGGACCGGGGACCTCGGGCACTTCCACCACAAGTCGGGGCTGTTCGTCACTGATCGGATCAAGGAGCTTATCAAGGTAGGAGGTTTATTAAGTTTAAAGGCTTATTAAAGTAGGACCTGATTAAGATAGGAGGCTTATTAAGTTTATTGAGGTGGCTTGGATGAATTGGAGCAGGATCTAAAAGTGCCAGCGTTAGGTACTGGTCCCAAAAGTGACGGTTCAGTGTTGGTAGTTGACTGTTTCGGTACCTGGATTGCTATGGTTTTAGTCTGGTCTTGTTAAAGTTTAGTCCTAACTTTAAGGAGACTCATTTATTCTTGACGCTTAAATAATGGAAATTACTGCCTTGCTCAAGCCCTTAAAGATTGGGACTTACTGCCCTGTTCAAGTTCTAAGATTTCATCACACGGTATGATTTAGTTGTTAGATAGAACTAGTTAGAAAATCCTAGTGATTCTCTTTCAGGTGAAAGGCATGCAAGTGGCTCCAGCAGAACTGGAGAGTCTCCTCCGCTCCCACCCCGCGGTCCAAGACGCGGCGGTGATCGGCGTCCCGCACGAGTTCTACGGCGAAGCGCCCAAAGCCTTCATCATCGCCAAGAGTGGACAAAAAGTCTCCCCCCAAGAACTACAAGGATTCGTCGCGAGCAAAGTGGCAGTTTTCAAAAAAATCGAAGAAGTTGTCTTCGTAAATGATATCCCAAAGACGGCGTCCGGGAAAATATTGAGAAAGGATTTGAAGAAAATGTACGCGTGATTTTATGGCTGTGATGGTTTAGGTTTACTCTAAGTTATGGTTTTGTTGTTTAGTTCATGAATTAAAATTTATGTTTTCTAGTTATGTTGGTTTATTTGGCTTTCTTATTACACAGTAGATGCCTACCGCCTTATTCATAAAAGCTCCCTAACTAAAACACTGTTAGTGAGTGTTTTGTCTTTATTGCTCTTTGGAAAATAGCATTATGTCAGAATGGGACAAATAATTTGCTAGTTAAAATGCTCCTAGTAAGCGTTTTAGAATAATGCCCCTGGAGTTCTGTTATAAAATTCCGTAGTCTTTGCTTTGTCGCATGACGCGAGCCATTTATTTTTACTTATACTGAAAAGTTTACTGCCAATCAATACCTTTTACTGTAGTACTCAGAAAGGCTTTATCAGTGCAATGACTAGTCCGAGAGCATAGTGCACAACCACTTAAGCACGCACGATTTTAGTGAACGCCTACAAAAATATTTATAGCAAAATGCAACACTTTGATATTCAATTTTGAGTAGGCGTAACCTATGTATGGAAAGTTTCTATAAAATCCTATTGATACAATATACCGGAATCCTCTTCCATCCATAATGGAGAAAAAGTAAAAAATTTACATATAAATGGTCAAATATAAAACACACCTACGTTTTAAGAATGTTGTTGATTTAAAAACCAGTTTTAATATAAATACCTTCTATTCTTGACCTTTAAAGAATACAACACATGAATTTTAATAGGCACTTGTGTATAGTCGGCTTCTGATTACTACTTACTTCATGGCTTGCTTGAAGATCTTGGGGGGCTATTCTGCTAAATGAATGGTATTCTGCTTGGATCAAAATAGTATGTCAAAACTAATCAATTGACACTCTAATTGAGTGACAATTTGAGGGAATTAAATTTAAGTTCAATTCATGTTATATGTCTTATTTCATTTACACAGATACCTACTTAGTAAAACAGTTCAAGTTAAGTAACTCGTCGTTAACTAATCGTTGCGCTCATAAACAATTCCGTGACGTTTCATTCATCATACGATACTCGGAGTATCTATGTAGTTGTTTACATGTTTCTGTACTATAGTGAAGTACATAGGTCGCGTACGACTTTCACTTTTCATACCATAAGTTCGTAGTTAGATGTTTGCTTTGTTCCTAAGTCCTCTAGACGCTTTGTATGCACACAGTGGCCACATTGTGCATCGGTTGAATGACATAAACATTACAAATACGGAATCCACAATGTGTTCCTTTCTATATCAGTCAGTACACCGCGAGCATTCGTGGGTAACGCACGTATTCCCGTTGGAAACCCAACTGTGATCAAAATAAATACTAAATTAATGCGAATTCCATATTTACTGGCTTGGAGTTTCGAAGTGTGTTGTAAGGTGAGTTGTTTTTTAAGTATTTTGATATGAAAACCGGCGATATCGAATTGAAATCAGTGTAGTTATAATGATATTCGTAATAGTTGTTGTGTTTAAACCGGTTGATTACACTACTAACTGCTATTTAATCTGTGTTTGTTTTGATTGTGCACCGTGGGCGAGTTCTTAACAAAGTAAGGGGGTATAAGTTATCTTTGATATCGGTATTTATCGTATTTTTCTTGTTTGATCTTTAATTTTGTTGATTTTACTGATGTCTGGAGTGTAAGATCTTTGCCCAGTGGGGTGATATTAGATTTTTTTGGGCTTTTTGTTTACAAATAGTCACACGCCTAGTTAAAATTAAAAAAGACCGGAGACCGGATTTGGTAGGTGCTTGTCCTTAAATACTTGTACTTTTTGTAATATGTAATACATGTTATTTAACTTGTAAATAATATAAATAATGCTGGGCTAGGTATTTGAAATAAAATATAATGAATAATTTATTGAAATAACTAAGTTAATTTGACCCAAACTAAGCTTATGGACTGTTGGCAGTAGTGTTAGCACAGCAGATTATAACATTGTAGCTTACTTAACTTTTTGTATTAGTTGTTATAAGTAGGTCATAATTATAGATAATGAACATGGATGTGAAGTGTTTTTACAACACTCATTTATTCATGTTATTAGTTTAATCGTGCTATTTTATGATTTTTTATTTTTAGTATTCATTTAAGTATCAGTAGAGGTATATGTCATTGATTCCACACCAGTGGGATAATTCTAAGCTAATTATTAGATTGCATCAAAATCCGACGTTTTGAAATGCTGAACCAGCAGAAAAATACGGCATTGATTGAGTACCTATAGTGCGAGAAGTGACCACATTTTAGAAACAATATTTTAACACAATCTGGCATCAGTTTTTTAGACCGACTAAAGATTTCCGATATGGTTTGACGATTGAGCAACCGGAACTGAAAACTATACGTATCCTGTGCACGGTAGCGCTCAGATAGAAATACCACTATCGGCCACCCATCCTTATAGGGTTCGAGCATCAGTTGTTTAACAATCGCAATGAGATATCGTCGCTTTGTCAAACTACGCCGCGAGCGGTGATAAACTGAGTACGGAATTACGGATGTCAAGTCAAGTACGGATATGCTTTTATTTTCATAGAAAACGCACTAAAATGCTCACTCATTTTTTATTTACTATCTACCTAATCTTGAAAAGTGCATTAAAATGTCGTGTCGCAAACGTTAGAATAATAAATAAATGCGAATATAAAAACAGTGATAACAAGTGACGGGGAATTATTTTTATTTCATAGATAAGTTAAGAACAATAACAGCGCTATCTTGAATCTATATATATAAAAATGAAACCCGTTTTCCTTGGTCGCGGCATCACGCGAATGGCTGGACCGATTTCCACGGTTTTGCATTCGTTGGAAAGGTCAAAATTCCCACGGGAACGGGGGCGCTGCGGGTGAAACCGCGGGGCACAGCTAGTACTTAATAATACTGTTACGTAACTGAAAGGACAAAGGTAGGCACCGGTACAAAGATCGATATCAAACACTTAGTAATAACTGGGTAGGTAGGTACGTCTGTGTAGGAATAACACAAGATAGCCTTGAGATGGGTCTTTGGGTGGCGGGTGAGATCGCAGGGCGCTGCAAGTATGCTAATAATAGAAACAAATGGAATGGCATGCATCAGCTTCCCCGACAAGAGCTCAGTTCTTAAGATTAATGATTAATGATAATGATGATGAAAAAGTTGCCATTGGGGACTTTTTGGAACAACCAAAGTGGAATAAGTAGAATAAAGAGAAGAAATACTGGTTTCTTAAGTTCAAGACTGTCTTCTGTGAGCACGGTTCCTGTAAAGGGGCCGAACGTCAGATAAAAATGTAAAATAAAAGCGAAGTGTATCCGTAAACGTAGTTTCAATTCAAAAAGAAAAATAATACTGGTATACCAACTTATTGCGCATGTGTGTGTTGTACGTGCATTTGTAATTAGCTGACATAATATATAATTTGACAAGCCCGTTGGCACAGTGGCAGTGAGAGCGCTTACTGTGTCGGGGGTTGCGGGTTCGATTCCCGCCCGGAGTCAACAATATGTGAAGACTGTTGGCGACGACGTTTGGGTGTCAATTATATATTCATATAAAGTATTTGTGTATGTATATGTAGTAGTATCAGTTAGTTAGATTCCATAATATTAGATAGGTATATCCATAAGCTTAGAGCTTAGTTTGGGTCTAATTAACCGTGAGTGAATTTGTCCGGGTATATCCGGGTATATTATTAATAATGATTTATTCGTCGTTACATACATTGTAAGAAATAACAAACAACACATTACGGAACTTTATTAAGTACTAGTAGCGCCCTGAAGTTTTACCCGCGTTGAGACCGATCCCTTTGAAATTGGGCTTTTGAAAAAAAATTTTTTTTGTGATAAATGGAAAGATTATATAGGTATTAGGTTTATAACAAAACTATTTTTATTTTATTTTTTTCGCAATAATTCAAAAGTTATTTCAAAATAAAAATTAATTTTTGAATCCAGTACCGAAAACACTCGGACAACTCCCGAACAAACCCGAGTGCGTGTGACGTCATAATGTATAGCCCCATTCGGTTACACGTGTAATAGCCGTAAACGCTGTCTGTACCTTAGATTATAGAAAGTACTAGATGTAGCATTCAAATGTATTTACAAGCTACACGCTGTGTCCAAAAACAGAACAAAGTCCCTCGCGTAGTGTTGTTAGCTCTCGCATTATTTGCCCATTTTTGGGGTAAATTTTGGGAGTTTCGAAGGTAATATGATAATAGAATAAAAATTGTCCTTTTCTTTATAACTATGTACCTACCTGATTATCTCAAGAAATAGATAGGTATATTAAATAAAACACGGTGTTAAGGAGGATGTTTGCACACTTTTATCGGGTGATGGAAAAATTATATATTTTTATTTTATTTTAAAGTATTCGGAAAACTTACAGCTAGGTACAAGAGTTACATAAAAAAAGAATAATTACTTAGGGCCAATTACAATTTTTCACTATCTAAGATGGCTAATATAGAAACATAATTTTATACCCGCTCCCCCTCTCCCCTTCTACCTCACACGCACACCAAAAATTTGTTTAGAAATCCTATAGACTAACATACTTACTATTTAATAGGATTGTTAGGTTAGGTACATAGGAGCCGCACTTACGCTTTATACTTTCTTTTTTCAAGTTGGTTATTTTTTATTATATTACTTATTAATATTCTACAACGAATTAAAGCCCTCAAAAGGTAATAAAAAGAAGGGTAAATCAAAACTCTTATATTGGCAACACTAGCATAGATTGACGCATCACTCTCTATGACAATTGAAATCTGAGAAAATAATTAAATATTTAAATAAGACGATACCTAAATGCGATACTTACACGTGAAATGTGATCCCATCCTGTTTCTTTTTCAGACCCACTGCATTTTTACAGGTAGGAATGACACAAGACGGCATAGTTTCGTGAAATTGGTCACGGGTAAAACACGTTAGCGCGTTTCGACGGTCACAAAGTGACTGATCGGTTGCGCATCAAACTACACTATTTAAGGCTAGTTTGAGTAGCTACAGTATTATGCGCGCTCACGGGTTCTGGTTATTCTGTATTCTGAGGTCTGTACGTACTTATGGTTAAATAGCTATACATTATCACGTCACAACCACGGTGACCAATTATGGCGCGTTTATAGTCACGTGATTTTTATTCAATTTTTAATTGTTTATAATTAATTGAAAAAATATATTTTTTTAAGTTTTTTGCATTAAATATCAATATTATTAATAATAAAGTTTTAAAATCATTTTTTTTTTTCAAAAGCCCAATTTCGGAATGAAGTATAGCATATAACCTTCCCGTTGAATATAGCTATCCATTACAAACCATTATTATTAAAATCGGAGTTTCAGAGATTAGCGCGTTCAAACAAACAATCCTACTCTTTAATATATATATGTAGATATGAACTTATTAAATACTCACTCGCCTTTCCAACATGTCTATATCATATTTTACAGCTAGTTACAACATGATAAGATTAGAATATATTTATTTTCAGTTTTAATCACACCTTCGAGCGGGTCACATTACAATGGCTACTAAGAACATGTTGCTAGTAAAAAGGACTCTGCAATCCTTAAAAAAGAGTTCAAAGTTGGCCAGCGTGGGCGTGAGGCACCAGAGCGTGTGGACCCAGGAGAAGATTATCAAGTCGCCGTTCAAAGATGTAGTGGTGCCTAACGGGACGCTGTATGACTACGTGTGGCAGAATTTGGACAAATGGCCGGAACGGACTGCGGCGGTAAGTACCTTCCATCTAATTAAAATATTAGACAATATGTACATGTGTAACCAAAATACACGCAGAGATCTCCTTCTTTTTCTTCTTCTTCTTAGAGCGTGCCTTTTCCCATTATCTGGGGTCGGCTCACACACACATTCATCGACACAACCTCGAATGGGTCATAATAACCGTGTTGAATCTGTCGCTCAGAGACAAATTGACTAAAGTTTAAATGAGTGGTTTTGACATGTAATATATGAGAAAATAAGTCAATTAGTTAATTGCCGATTTAATGAACATTTCTGAGTGCTACAGTAAGCCAGTTACAAGCTTCAAAAATTTTGATTTAATCGTTTTACCATCTTTTATTAAAGGACCAACCTAACCGATATCGGATATACGAATACAATACCCACTTTTGTATACTAATAACATTTATCATTCACCCATACTGTGTAATTATCCTGTTATCATCTAATTAATAAGTAGTGCTGCTCATGAGGTGACATAACCGTGGTTAGCATGCTATCTCCGGAGGTCAGCGAACTGCAGAATCATTGGGTCATGATGCGGTAATGGCAGTCAATGAAATTGTTTGAAATTGTTTGTTTGATTACATAAGCCCGATGGCACAGTGGCACATTGGTGAGAGCGCTTACTTTTTTTGGGGTTGCGGGTTCGATTCCTGCCCGGGACAACAAACAGTTCTTGCGACGACGTCTGGGTGTCTATTATGTATTCATATTAAGTATTTGTGTATGTATGTATAATGTATATGGATTAGTATCAGTTAGTAAGATTCCATAATACTTTATTAGACCGAAACTAAGCTTGGGTCTAATGAACCGTGCGTGAATTTTTCCGGGTGTCTATTTTATCCCGAAATTCCCGCATTCCCGCGGGACGAGGTAAGTACCACACGGACAAAACTTAGGTTTACCTGGAGATCAGACAGTTATGTATTATGATTCACATTACGCCTGAATGAAACTTAAAGCTAACCAGACTGGATTTGTGGTAACGCGAGAAACACTTACTCATGCGATGTTTATGTACTCGTACTATCTGGTCATTGTGGTGCCACAATGTCAGCAATTTTCATTTGCACAGAATTATTATTTCGATTACATCATGTGAAACACAAAGTGAGTTGGTTTTTTTATCACAGTTTTTGTACGTGCCATTTTTTTATAATTGCTCGTTCTATGATGTTGATTACGGCATACAATTTTCAAGGTTACTTGATAATAACATTCATTTTGTTTTTAAATTTGTATGTTTTTGTCGTTACTGTATGGATATCCTCAGTGAGAGATAAGCTCTCTCTGCCCTCTGGATCTTTTACCTTTTATTTGGCGGAAGGGAATTAAGTTTGTTGATCTTGTCCAAATCTTTAAGGCTTTTGATCTTCAGACCCGAACTTCGCAATAGACATGATCATTAATATTTGGGTTTATTCCTAACCCCTCTACTAGAAACGTCTACCCAGGTAGAGCCATTGGGAATTTTGAAAAAAAAAAAGTATATTTATTCCCGCTGTCACCACCAAGCCGAGTGGACGTTGGAAATGAACCAATCTTTAAATCCTGTGTTTCTGCATGCACATAGCAACCGTTAATGAACCCAAGTCATCTTCTTCTTCATCGAGTGGATGGTCAAGCTGTCCAATCCTGGTGTCAGAGTTATTGAGCCGCCAAAGGCCTCTGACATGGCTCAAGTAACGACTACTATCCGTAGAAAGTAACCGGGACCGACGGCTTAACGTGCCCTCCGAAGCACGGAATCATCTTACTTTTCGAGCAATCAGGTGATTCAACCTGACTGAGGGTCTCACAAAGAGATTTTTGTAAGATATCCCCACCGGGAATCGAACCCGTAACCTCCGGGTCGTGAGCCGGGCGCTCAAACCACAAGACCACGGAGGCTGTTAACCCAAGTCATCAACTGATTGATACCTACTTGTACCAATTGGGAAGTCACAAATCGTTTGGCCAGCGGCCGGTTATTGAACTTGCATTGAATGACTTCAATTGTTTACATGGATATGGTCAGTGCTTGTACTCTTCAACTGATAACTCCTTAATTACATTTAAACAGTGGGCAGTTCTTTTTGGTCAGGAATGGCATGCGTATTTCGATAAACACCAATATTATGAGCAATTCGGGGTCAGGTCAAACACTGAAGGTACTATAGAAGTTCATGTTTGAATAATCAACGTCATAGTGTATTAACATTCTTGTATTATGACGATAACGCCGATGGTGGTCTTTAATCTTCAACACGTTGCGTTGACCACTAAACTTATTCGAATTCAAGAAAGTTCATGATAGAAAAATGCTCACATGGAGTAAAAGAATGTAAACCTAGTGCCTGGAGAGACGATAACCTAGGTTTCTGATAGAACTGGTCCATTCAAATTATCTTTAGATGTAGCGAAATAGGAATTCCACAATTTTTATTATCCTATACCAACTGTTCCACTTGAACACTCAATCAACCTTTAATTCTCTAACATCTCTCTCTTCTACTATTTTTTTTTCCTAATCTCTTAATCTATTCCAGGTATGTGCAATCACCGGTCGAGGCTACACATACGAGCAAGCGTTCAAGCTCTCAAACACATTCGCAGCCAACCTCCGCACCAAGCTGAATATACGAGACGGCGACGTCATCGCTATCATGTTACCCAACGTGCCGGATTTCTGTCTGGTCTCCATGGGAATATTGGAGGCTGGAGGAGTCATTACTACTATCAATCCTATTTATACTGCACGTGAGTTCAATTTTAAATGTGAATATGAAGTTAGTGTCATATTGTTTGGTAAACAAACATTGGATTCCTCTATAAGTGCAACATTTGTTAGAAATAAAATAATATGCAATGTCATGAGATAGTCAAAATTTCGATTGAATTAACTGTAACTGGCATTGAAGTTTTTATTACATATTTAGATTCTAATACAATATAACAGATAAGTAAATATAATCCCAATGATTCTTCATACTGATTTTTTTACTCTTCCAGATGAAATCCAGCGTCAACTTCTACTGTCCAATTCAAAAACCATCATAACACTACCGGAGACAGTCAACACAATCCGAGAAGCTTTGAAAATAGCTAAGCTTGACATCCCTATCATAGTTGTGAAGACCAACGGGGACCCCACTCCTGAAGGAACAATTTGCTTTAACGAACTAAGCGAAGATGTTCATGTAGATAAGAGTGTGTTGAAGAAAGTGAGGAGGAATCCAAACGATATCTGCTTTATGCCTTACTCTAGTGGAACCACTGGTCTGCCTAAAGGAGTGGAGCTGTCTCATAGAAATATTGCTGTTAATGGAGAACAGGTGAATGAGGAGGCTATAAGATGTCACAATGAGACTACAGGTGAGGTTTTATTTGCAACATTCAATGATTTATTTACCTATTTACTTCTTTATTCGCTCATGGCGTAGTTTAACTAAGCTAAATTAGTTCATTGCGATTGTTAAGAAACGTGGAGCTCGACCTCTAATTGGATGGGTGGCCGATAGTGGCATTTCTATCTGAGCGCTACCGTGCTTTGGAGGGCACGTTAAATTGTCGGTCCCGGTTGTTTCAATCGTCAGACCATGTCGGAGGCCTTAAAACTCCGACACCAGTCCACCACTGACCAACTCGAATTTACTTTTACTTGCTCCATCTAAATGGTTCCTTTGTCCAGGACGCAGGTCTTAACTTAAAGCCTTTTCTTTGTTTCCAGCCTCGCACCAAGACGCCTGCCTAGCAGTGCTGCCTCTGTTCCACATCTTCGCGGCCACAGTGATAATGTTCCACAAGCTGTCCCTGGGTGTGAAGATAGTCACCGTGCCCAAACTGCAGCCAGACGTCTTCTTCGCAGCGATGGAGAAATATAAGATTAATGTGCTCTTCACGGCTCCACCTTTAAGTAAGATTTTTTATTTATAAAAATGAATCTCCGAAATATATCTACGCGCCTAACTTCAGAATGACTGCACCAAAATGGATGATTGAGAATAAGTAACAAAAATCTAGAAATTCCCACAGGAACGGGGGCGCTGCGGGTGAAACCGCGGGGTACAGCTAGTTCATATTAATAAAAGTTTCTTTACGCTGTATAGCCCCGGAAAATTGTAAACGACGTTAGTTTATAATCTAACTAGTTATCTAACGTTAGTTACAGTTTGTTATTAAAGACAGATTAAGACCTTACGAACGTATGGGATAGATTGTAAATGGTTTGTACAATTTGCTAGTTGGATTATAAACTAACGGGTGTTTACAATATTGCGGTGACATACTGAATGGATTTAAAGATGTTATTATAATAAAAGTTAAAAGCGAAGGCCTTGCTAATAGTTTCACCAATGTTATCACGAACGGATAAGGCAACTATAAAACTGCACGAATTGGATCAAAGTGTATCTTATGTGTAAGGCCAAACTATAGGTAATTAGCTATGTCCACACTATGCACTTTCATCTTCAACTTTCGTCTTCATCTTTCTATTCAACTTTCGTTTGTCGCTTTCAATAATTGAATGCGTTAACGAACGCAACGCCAATATAGTCATTTAGTTCAGTCGTAGTTTGTCAGCAGTGAACAACAGATGTTTATAGGCAAACCACGGTGAAACGTATATCTCATCGGATCCAGAGCCACTCTTTTTCTTCATAACTTTCTGATGCTCTTTGGAAAAATATGAGCGTAGACTTTTTATCTTTTTTTTAACACCATCGATGTCCATGTTATATTTAGTAGCCAAAACTTGTAAACCATCGTTCCTCTTTACTTTATTTGTATAAAGTTTGTTATTTGGGTCCCAGAGCTGTGGAAAGTTTCGGTAATCTTCAATAAAATTCAATGTAATTTCGTCTGCCATCTTGTTGTTGAACGCTTTGTGGAACAGAAATCCATCCGACGCGGAATGACGTTTAACACAGCGCGCGCTACGCTTTCAACTGTCATTGCGCATGCGTCAAGGGCATGCCCGACTTGCGCTGTTGACTGCGTTATGACGCACGCCCTTGATGAACAAAAAAGGGCACAGTGTGGACATATCTATTAATTAACACGATGTCGAAACACACAGTAAAATAGTAAAAATGTTACCTATTCCCTATGAGATAAGGCCGTAAATTCAAAGTCGCTTTAAATTCTTGGAGACAACCGGTGGGCTCGATCTGTATAACGCTTACTTTGATATGTGTACAAATACCAACACTATTACATGTTCCGTACAGTTCAAAGTCAAACTGCACTTTCCTATCGTCCAAGCTCAACATACTTATGGTATTCATTGCTGTTCCAGTCCTGCTGATGAACTCGCACCCGGCGGCTACTCCTCAATCCCTGCAGTACCTGGAGACGGTGGTGAACGGAGCGGCGCCGCTGTCCGCCAGTGATGCGGAGAGGTTCTTTGATAGAGCTCAGGTGAATAACACTAATTAATAAAACAGAAACAAACTCGCATCTTGAGCTACCAATATTCAAGATCCCATAGTTTTGGAAGCAATTTGAAAGCAATATAAAATTTTTCAGTTTTACGGTTATACATCAGAATAGCATAGGATACATTGAATCCCAAAATTCCCCCGGGAACGGGTATAACGTGGGTAACACCGCAGGGTGTGGTTAGTCCTCCATGTTCCAATGTCCTAATATTATTTTACTGCGATTTTGAAGAAATGCCAAATACCTACTTCATCTGATTTCCGAACCTTTGAACCATCACAACTTCTACGCTTATCAAAACAAGATAAGAATCAGCTTCAGCTTTAAGATAACATATGCACATATTTAGTTACACTTCATTATACAATTATGTATGTCATTTCCAGAAGCATCTATGCTTGTATCCATTTTGTATGACTGTTTCAAAATTATCGTTTATCGTCAGTTTTTGATATTTTCAGAAACAAATAGACTTCCGTCAAGGGTACGGCCTGACGGAGACGTCGCCCACGGTGACCATCACTCCTCGCCACTGGACGAAGAACTACGCGGTGACGGGCCCGCCCATACCCAACACCGACCTCAGGGTCGTGGACTCGAACCTCAACAACTTAGGCCCCAATGAGGTAATTACTATAACTTTGTCTCGCTTTCGCTTAGAGTGTGTTTCGATGAAAGCGGAGTGGAGCTGTGCAGAGTTCAGCTGACCAATCACAAGAGTAGAGAAAAAAAAGGTATTAGCCTGTAATGTCCCACTACTGGGCAAAGGCCTCTCATCTCACTGAAGTTATCAGTACAGTGAGGAGGATTAAGCATAATCACCACGCTTGCCAAATGCGGGTTGGTGATCTCAAACTCGAGCCATGTTTGAAAAGGAGGAAACATGTTTTCACTCGACCCGGGAATTGAACCCGGGACCTCAGTTTTGGCAGGCGAGCGCATATACCACTAGACCACCGAGGCGTTTCACAAGGCATCAAGAAAATATTTTTAAAATGTCAATTTCAAGGCAATGTCAATTTGTGTGCACAGCTACACTCCAGTTCAATGGAAACGCACCTTTAGCTTCTGTTTATCGAGATTGTGTAATAAAGTATTAGCCCGTTTTGTCGCACTGCTGGGCAAATGCCGTTCATCTCACCAAAGTTAAATGTGAAGAAGAAAAATTTGATATCCCAAAAAATCTGTAGATTATTATTTTTAAGTGAAAAACTCATGGAAAACCGTCTAGCAGTTTGGGAGTTCGGTTTAAGCAATCAGTCATGTCATTGCAGATCCTTTTTAGGGTTCCGTAGCCAAATGGCAAAAACGGAACCCTTATAGATTCGTCATGTCTGTCTGTCTGTCTGTCCGTCCGTCTGTCTGTCTGTCTGTCCGTATGTCACAGCCTTTTTTCTCCGAAACTATAAGAGCTATGTTGTTGAAACTTAGTGTGTAGATGTATTCTGTGAACCGCATTAATATTTTCACACTAAAATAGAAAAAAAATAAAATTTTAGGGGGGTCTCCCATACTTAGAAATGAAAAAAATATTTTTTTTTCATCAAACCCATACGTGTGGGGTATCTGTGGATAGGTCTTCAAAAATGGTATTGAGGTTTCTAATATAATTTTTTTCTAAACTGAATAGTTTGCGCGAGAGACTCTTCCAAAGTGGTAAAATGTGTGTCCCCCCCCCCTGTAACTTCTAAAATAAGAGAATGATAAAACTAAAAAAAATATATGATGTACATAACAATGTAATCTAACACCGAAAATTGGTTTGAACGAGGTCTAGTTAGTAGTTTTTTTTTTACGACATAAATCGTAAACCGCAAAAAAATACTGATTATTCATTCAATAACTCAAATGTAAATAAAAAAACATTTATTTCAAGAACTTCTTTATTATGTTACTCGCTGCTACGGAACCCTTCATGGGCGAGTCCGACTCGCACTTGGCCGCTTTTTTTATATGTAACGATGCTTTTCTGGTGGTTTTAATGACCCAAATTATTGCGAAACTAGAATCTCTCGTGACTCAGGAATTGTGTGTTCCAGGAATTAATATCACCGCATCTACTTTGTATTTATAAGGAACCACATTACGTGGTTTATGCCTAATGATTGGGTTTCTCTGAAAAGTCGTAGTTTTTCTATCGCAATTAATAATAATAATAAATCAATTGATTTGTTTGCGAGAAGTGGGGCAGTGTAGTATCAACGATTCAACTTCCAAGACCATCGACTGCAGCGACTCTTTTTTTGCGTAATTCCACAAAAAAAAAACATACAAACGAATACTCTCCGAAATATTGAGCAAATACACACTTCAGAATTCATAATACAAACTTTGAGCTTAGTTGGAGTCTAATTAACTGTGTGAATTTGTACGGGTGTATTTTTATTTATTTTATTTTTTTATACCAGAAATGTTTCTCATTTTAAAATATCAATTGCAACCCATTTGCACATGGTCATTCTCTGTTCATTCTCTAATTAAAACCCTTCTGTCCTAGACAGGTGAGATCTTGATCCGGGGTCCGCAAGTGATGCGCGGCTACCGGGACAACCCGCAGGCCAACCGGGACACCTTCACCACGGACGGCTGGTTCCGCTCCGGGGACCTGGCCACCGCTGACGAGGAGGGGTTCGTCACCATCGCCGACAGACTCAAGGAGCTTATCAAGGTATCGGTGTGTGTGGGGACGATTCTGAAGGAACGTTTTGGAAATTGTTGGTCTTTAAAAAATATGAACTTGAATTTTTCTATTTTATGTGGGAGTATGTGAGGCAATTAAAAATGGACCTTAAGACTGATTTTTTTATTCATCTTTGCTAGGAATTCACCATAAAAAGTTCCGCTTCCAAAAAGAAAGAAATGGATTATAATAGATTTATTCTTGATCTATGATATCATAGAACCGTCAAACTTATATCGATGGTTATATTTTATACCTTTAATTTGACTTAAAACCATTGTAATTAAATATTATAATGCAGGCTTTAAGTTTCGTGTCATAGTAGTATGGAAAGAGCACTAACTATTTCTTCGTTTCACCAGGTGAAAGGATACCAAGTCCCACCGGCGGAATTAGAAGCAGTTTTAAGAGAACATCCCTTAGTAACAGACGCGGCCGTCATCGGCGTCCCTCACCCAACGTTAGGCGAAGAACCCAAAGCTTTCATAGTATTCAAGAAAGACAAGAAATGTGCCTCGAAAGAAATAGTAGGATTCGTCAACGAAAGAGTAGCGCCCTACAAGAAAATCAACGACGTCACAGTTTTAGATGCAATCCCTAAAAGTGCATCAGGGAAAATATTGAGAAGAGAATTGAAAGCGAAGTTTGCTTAGGATTTTCAAATGTCGAATTTAGAATGATAAAAAACGAACGTTTTTTAAAAATCAAATGAACGGTACAAAATGTAACCATCGACAATTAAGATTAATATCTAATTCCGAATTCAATTTAGGCTGTGTCAACTGAATTCTAAATTTAAAATTATATTTTTGTATTTATTTACTTATCTAAAACACTTGATACTTACGCCATTTATGCTAAGAACAATATTTTAATACGAGTAGTTTTTTGTAATCAAAATAGCTTTAAGAATCGTTTAATAATAGGTTTAAATCAATGTTATATATAAAAAAAATATATTAATTAATATTTTGTGATACGTTTACTTGACCAAAATATATACTTTTTAATATACTTTTTGTGAGTTTTATTTCTAATTCTAAGCACGTCACTCGACAGCATATTTAGTGAACCAACGTTAGTACAATGCTCGACAGAAACAAAAACTAAGTTAAAATAATCAAAGCAAAGAGGTCAAAAACCTCATCACAATGGACATTGGAATTCTCTTATCGCTTGTGATAACAAAAACATCACAGTCACAGATAACGTAGCAGTATGTGAGGTGAACTATTATGTAAAATTATGCGCTTTACAGGAATAATTTGATGAAATATGATCTCATTTATTTTACTCGACCACGTCGAAACAGCAGGAGGGTATATGTTTTGACCAAAAAAAATCAACAAAATTCTTACAGGACAACGCAGTTATTAACCGCGGGTCATTGTTAGTATAATAATAAAAAAACTTTTGTATGTTGCTGATAAAGCATTGTCTAAATAATATCTGCTATGCATGATAATAATGACCTTGAAAAACATAAATAAAATCATTCCTTTTTTATTTTTCTCTATAACTAGCCCCGCCCTACAGGTTTACCCGGATAGTGCTTGTTCCCGTGCGAATTTCGGGATAAAATATAGCCTTTCAAGCAGACCTTTCTCTTGAATATAGTTACTCGATAATAGATAATGATTCGAATCGGTCTGGTAATTCCCGAGGTTAGTGTACGTAGTAGAACATGCTAAAAAAATACTAATACCTCTCAAAGTTAACATTACAAATATTAGTACATAATTATAATCAAATAGATAGTTCGTCAAATGAAAATACATTTGCAGTGTACCCAAAATCATAAGCTATCTTTAAACAAAACGGTATCAATGTTTACGTTTCATTAGTTGTCTTTCAACCTTGCTTAAAGACACAAGTATCGGTAGAACACAAATATATTCACAGAATAATAGAACTATTTTTGTGTCAAAATGTCGAAGTTTTTCAAATTCCCTTCCCGTGAATTTTCAAGTGTTTTCCGAAAAGATATTTGGGGCAATAACAATGTGGTGAAATCTCCTTGTCAGGATATAGTGCTGCCGAGACTAAGAATTGACGAGTATATGTGGAGAAATTTGGATAGATGGCATAATAATACGGCTATTGTAAGTACTGCCCAATTTACTTTTGGACATATGGAATTCAGGATATTAATATACCTGGACAAATTCACACACGGTTAATTATACCCAAAGTAAGCTCTAAGCTTGTGTTATGGAATCTAATTAACTGATACTACTACATATACATACACAAATACTTTATAAGAATATATAAATGACACCCAGACGTCGTCGCCAACAACTATGTCTGCACATATTGTTGACTCCGGGCGGGAATCGAACCCGCAACCCCCGACACAGTAAGCGCTCTCACTGCCACTGTGCCAACGGGATTGCCTAAATATTAAAGTATCCTATTTTAGTCTTTACCTTAAGCTGGATATATCTATAGATTTGGTCGTTGATTTATGAAACCATGAAACCATATACGATCATTGCTATGCAATGATCGTATAAGTTACATATTCCTATAAAACTTATTTGTCATTTTGCATAAAGTATATTATTTGTTACCTTCCTAAGCGCAAAAATACGGGAATTGTTGGACGTAGTAGTCAGGAAAAACTATTGTTTACTAACTCTTATTTACATGAAATCGAGTGTAAGCATTTCGACTTGCACACTTCAAATATTAGTACTTCAAATAATAATACATAATAAAGTTAAGTACAGCAGTAGTCGTAGTGCTAACCACTACGACTACTGCTCTACTTAACTTCATGACAATGACCGATGAATAACTCAACATTGTATACATGAGGCAAAGGTTATTGTCGACTCAATCAGTCGTTCAATCGTTAAGGTGTATTACACGTGTAACAATATTATTAATTAAAAATAATAATCCTGGTGTCAGAGTTTTAGTCCTTTGGCGGCTCAATAACTCTGACACCAGGATTGGTCAAGTTGACCATCCACTCGATGAAGAAGAAGAAGAACAATTATTATTAACTAAACTGTACACTTCACGAGCCAACGATGATGTCAGATATATAAGGCTAGAGAAAACTCAAAAGAACCCTACAAAGTTACCTTATTAAGTTTTCATGAATACAATAAATAATGGACATGTTCTAATCATCATAATTACAATAAAAATAGTATTGTAAGACAACTTGCTAAGTTAAATCAAAACATAACTTTAATATGAAAGTCTTCATGCATCTACATTTATGTACCTCTCTACTTGAGCTCAATGTCAGAGACCGGTTTTTCCGTTAAAGCAATCCTTGACAAGTTAGATTCTTCTAAGATATTATTTGAAGTTTAGACTTATAGCTAGTTAGACTTATAGCAAGTAAGACTGTGCAGTTAACGCAACTGGTTCCCTCACTAATATGTAATGTAATACGAGAGTTGAGGTATGAGTCCGAGGTGGACTAAAATCGCAGGCAGGTGCATTTGCAGCTATCACAGACTGCACCTTCAATGTTCCTGAACAGCTGCAGCAGTCCAGCTCGGACTTCTACCTTCAAATTCTTTAAAAGCTAAAACCATACGTCGGTGGTGTCATAGAGGTACCGCAGTGCAGTGGTGCGGATGATTAATAATAGTGAAAAGCTCTTTATCAATATCACTAACAATTTACTATTCATTCGCGGCCATCTTTAAGCAGCAAGCATTATAAAGCTCACTCGTGTTTCTTTTATGAAGCAAATAAACCACTTACTTTTTAATTCACGACATTTCGAAAGGAACTTCACTTGGTTGCGGTTAGACTGTACGCGACAGTTTCAAAATTACCATAGATGCCTATTTACCAAACTCTACTCCAGGTATGTGGAATAACAAACCGAAGTTACACATACAATGAACTTCACAAGCAATCCAAGACCCTGGCTGCGAGCCTCAGGAAGAAGTTCAGGATATCTGATGGAGACACCGTAGGGGTGATGATGCGGAACTGCCCCGAATACCCTGCCGTGATATTTGGTGTCAGCGCCGCGGGAGGAGTAGCGACCACTTTCAATCCAATTTATACTGCTTGTAAGTTTACGGTTTAACAAAGCTTTTTGGAACGAAGTTCCTTATCGCGCGTTGCGAAAGGGGGCTAGACGGAAAAAAATGGAACGACACTTTTTAGGCAGACAGAGGAACATGCGCACGCCAGAGAGAGACAGACAGAGGAACATGCGCACGCCAGAGAGAGACAGACAGAGGAACATGCGCACGCCAGAGAGAGACAGACAGAGAAACATGCGCGAGAGAGACAGACAGAGAAACATGCGCGAGAGAGACAGACAGAGAAACATGTGCACGCCAGAGATGCGTTTCTCTGTCCGTCTCTCTCTGGCGTGCACATGTTTCTCTGTCAGTCTATTTCTCTCTCTCTCTCTCTCTCTCTCTCTCTTATAGAAAGCAAGCCAGATATTTTCGTTTCGTCGCGATTATAAATGTGATGGGTGGTCGTCGATATTGAATTTTAAGCAACGGTTGTCGTGATCATGAATGTGATGGGTGGCCGTCGATAGTGAATGTTAAGCAACGGTTGTCGCGATCATGAATGTGATGGGTGGCCGACACTTTTTGCTATAGTAAGCTATTGTAAGCCGTGCGGCGTGCGCATGTTTCTCTGTCTGTCTATCTCTCTCTCTTATAGAAAACAAGCCAGAAATTTTCGTTTCGTCTTTCTATTTCGCATTGAACAGTATGGTGTCGCGACGATTATTTTTGTTGATAATAAATAAACTTCGTTCCATCCGGGTGTCCCTTGTCTAGAATTTCGGGATAAACATAAACACAGTAGCCTGCGCCTAACATTGAAATCGGTTCAGTGGTTAAGGCGTCAAATTAAGTAAGTTCGTTCGTTAAAATTAGGTCAGTGGCCAACCCTGGTGTCGGAGTTTTAGGCCGTCTAAAGGCCTCCGACATAGTCTAACGAATGAAACAACCGGGACCGACAATTTAACGTGCTCTCCGAAGCACAAAGGCATCAAAGTGTAATAGAAGGACTGACAGAGTTACTTTCGCATTGATATTAGCAGGAAAAAGGGATTACCCGACCACACGAATGATACCACATCATTTGAGCCATATACAATATTATTACTTAATACTTGTAAATATTGTTGATAAGAACATTGATAATAAGTAAATACATGTGCATATTCTGTTATCACTAAAATACTCTGCTAAAATTTATTAAGCATTATAACACTACACATTAAAATACGTCTCCGAATTTCTAATTTTAGATGAGCTAGAAAGACTGATAACATTATCTGAAGCAAAACTCCTAATAGCTGATCCAGATGTGATACCAACAATAAGAACAGCTTTAGAAATGTGCAAAATAGAAGTACCTATCATAGCTGCAGATATAGCTTCAAACAGACCAGAAAATACCGTATCTTATAAAGAAATAGTCGAAGACAAACATATAGAGCTTGATATTTTAAAGGAAATAAAAAGGAAATTCGACGATGTTTCGTTTCTGCCTTATTCTAGCGGCACTACTGGGTTACCTAAAGGAGTGGAGTTGACGCATTACAATTTGGTATCTAATTGTGAACAACAGAACACGGAATTAAGGCAATATAGATATACTACTGGTAAACATAAACATATTAATGTACTGTTTATAAGATAAAATAAATATGACTTGATAAAAATGAAATTTTGAAACGGAGGTATCCTGATAGATATAACTTTTCTGATTATTTAGTAACAAATTCATTGGGACCACGGCCAATTTAGTATGGAATATATTGACAGTAGGTTCTATAGGAGAAGGTAGATTCTTCTTTATCGAGTGGATGGTCAACCTGACCAATCCTGGTGTCAGAGTTATTAGAGCCGCCAAAGGCCTCTGACATGGCTCATGTAACGACTACTAACCGTAGAAAGTAAACGGGAGAAGGCAGATAATTAATTGAAATTGCATTTGTTAAAATTACGATTATTTTTCTAAACGATTCGGAAAACCTTAAAGTAACAGTAGTGGTAGTCAAAACTTTTGGTTATGATTCTTTGATACTCAAAATAGAGCTTCAGTATAAGTTCTAACTTGAAATTATAGGCACCAAGGTGTAATAACATCTTCATTGTCAATTCCAGATACCCACCAAGACACAACACTCGCAGTACTTCCAATGTTCCATTCCTACGGCTTTGCCATCGTGATGTTACACAAACTGTCAGTTGGATTGAAACTCGTCACGTTGCCTAGCTTCCACCCAGAGTTCTTTGTCAACACCTTCAAGAATCACCAGTTTGATCTAGTTTACTTGGCTCCTCCTTTGGGTAATAATTAATAATTTCCAGTTTTTTAGTTCGTCATGATCTTTTTCAGACAACCTTGAAGCTTGAAGGTAAATACGAAGAAACTTTTCTATATTCCTAAATAATTAATTGTCTCATAGAAGATTAATTTATCTAGTTTTGCCATCAGTACTCATAGCTTTCATGATCAGGTGCGTAAATACCATCTTCATGCCACTTTTTCATAGAATACTGTTCATATTTACCTATTATAGATTCCCTTACTCTATTTTAATACAATATTTTTCTTTAATGTTTCAGTACTATTCCTGGGTACTAATCCTTTGGTGAAGAAGAACCATTTCGAACGATTACGACTAGTGACCTGCGGCGGTGCGCCATTGGCTCCAACTGACATGGAAAAGCTTAAAGACAAAGTTGAGGTGAGATCGGATCGATTTCAATTCTTTCCATAAAAACTGAGCAAAGAGTCAAGCCAGTATAAATTTGTCTTGCTCCACGAGAATTTGAGGCACATTAGAGACTTGTTTCATCGGAGTCATTATTTGTTCACGGGTTTTCATAAAGCATCTGTTCTGGCAAATTAAAGACCACATCTAATATCGACAGGACAGAAGTACTAAAAATTTATCAGATAAGGAATAGAGGACGTTTATATAATAAAAAAGAGTTAAATATAGTTTTCAAAAATAAATATCTACGTAATAAACGATATGTTTTTGATGATTTTCAGCGAGAAATAGTATTCAGTCAAGGTTACGGAATGACTGAAGCTTCTCCGTTGGTGTGCGTCAACACTGCAGAACAGAAGTCGAATGAGTCGGCAGGATTTGCTCTCCCTAACATAGAGCTGAGGATAGTGGATAATAATCTTAACAATTTAGGTCCTGATCAGGTGAGAACTAAAATATTCATGGGTAATATGTATTCCATTTGGAGCCAGAATCTGGAGCTATACTAGACACTATAAGTACAAGTCGGACATAAAGTTTTTGAAGGAAAATAATGGGCGAGAAAATATCAGTTTGGGTGACATTCATAGTTCATAGCATCACGGATGAAACCCAATTTAAATTGAATTAGTTGATTTTTATGGGTGTTATTCAAGAGTATAAAGTAGGTACCTAAAATTCGATTAAAACTATTTCTTACATAACATCAAAAGTAAAAGGCAAAAAAAGGTGTTCACACATTAGATTAATTGAATTTTCTTGCAGGTCGGAGAAATCTTAGTTAAAGGTCCAAATGTAATGAAAGGGTACAAAAATAACCCAAAAGCTAACAGTGAAGTGTTTCTGGAAGGAGGTTGGTTGAGGAGTGGGGACCTCGCCAAAATTGATCCAGTGGGTCAGATCACCATTGCGGACAGGCTGAAAGAGTTGATCAAGGTATTTAACTTTATTATTATATTTTAAACAATGCTAACTTTTGGACCAATGTTCCTAAATGAGAAAAGATTTTACTTAAACCCAGAGCACCTACTACTGAGCAAAGATTTATGCAGCAATAGCTGATGTGGACAAAATATTTCAACTGACATTTTGATGGCGAAGTACTAATACGATAGAATACCCATTAATACATTGACCCTACTTATTTAAAACCATTATACTACACTGACCACAAAATCAAGCTAGAAACTAATTGTGGTCTAATTCTTCAATTCCTCCTTTCACATAACATTTTAAAACAGGTAAACGCCTACCAAGTCCCTCCAGCTGAACTGGAATACGTCATCAAAGAACACCCAGCCGTCTTCGATGCTGGAGTGGTCGGGATCCCTGATGACGTCACAGGAGAACGACCAAAAGCCTTCGTAGTACTCAAACCAGGAGTGAACGCTACTGAACAAGATGTGATCGAGTTTGTTAAGCAACGGGTAGCACATTATAAGAGGGTCAAAGAAGTGAAGTTTATTGAGAGTCTGCCAAAGAATCTGACTGGAAAGATATTGAGAAAGGTTTTGAGGGAAAAATATTGTTGATGTGGATGGAATGAGGGGCAGAGCTTGTTGTTAACTTATTTGTATTTAATGTTATTTTCTAAGAAATGTCATGGAATTTATTGATTTAGTAAAAGAAATACAAATATAAGTCGAAATAGCGATGGTTTTATTCTCCTGCATCGTTTTTCAAATTATATTATTATAACTACTAGCAGCGCCCCGCGGTGTTACCCGCGTTGTGCCCGTTCCCGTGGGAATTCCGGGATAAAATGTATCGCATGTGTTATTCTGATGGATAACTATATTACTGTAAAGTTTCATCCAAATCCGTTTAGTAGTTTTTGCGTGAAAGAGCAACAAACATACATACATCCATACATCCATCCATACATACATCCATCCTCACAAACTTTCGCATTTATAATATTAGTAGGATTTAATATAAACAAAATTGCATCGGCATTGCTAGTACAGGTAATGTGTTAGATACCCTTTTAATATCACCGGATAGGTAGTCTAGCGCGCTCTCCGTCTACTTCAGAACAAACAAAACCACCCACGTGACACCTTAATTCCACACAAACACACTTAGATAATCCCTTAATACCTATCTACTTAACAATTTAATTTTACTAAAACCTGCAACTTTACGTTAGCTTAAAGTTTTGAATTAATAAACAAAATACTCAAACTTCGAGTTGGTATTGTACTAAAGGAAGAGTAGTGGAATAATGAACGCCTTTTAAAAGTTTAATAGCAAAGTTGCCAGCACAATCCTTATTAATTTTATTAAAGGCGTCTTTGCTCTGTCTATGGAACATTTTTAATAACGTGATATTATGACAAAGTTTAAAGGATTTTTAGTATCTAATAAATGAGGATCCAAGGAGATTTTATATTAATAAGATCGGGTTTAGAGGTAAAAATAAGTTCTTAAGTTATTTGCTTCAACCTATTTTCGTCTTATAAGACGTCCTTTGCCACATTTTACCTTTTATAAGGAGTTCACCAACCTGGAATAAAACGGCGTTCATTTTACACGACGTGTCTCACCGCCTTATTCTTGATTCTAGACGACATAAATGTCAAACGTTAATCAACACACGTGAAAACGTGCAACAAAGATAACATACAAATCTATTTCAAGCGAAACACATTAACTCGATTTAAGTTCAAAGGTAATCAATAAATTAGTCTAATAGTTACCAATTTAATTTCAAATTCGAAAAACACCATTTAAATAGGAAACTAAAAATAAAATTTTATTACACCTTGTAACTGGTTACGGAAAAGTTATATTCATTTAAATCAATTTTGTATTAAAATGTATTTATATACGGAGATAATTAACATGATCCTCAATGGCAGGTATTAATATGATTATGAAAATATTCTACATTATTATGTCTCTATTCGTTGTATCGTTCAATATGTTAAAAAAAAAAAAAAGTAAAGTAATAGCCTGTAATGTCCCACTGCTGGGCAAAGGCCTCTCATCTCACTGAAGATATCAGTACAGTGAGGAGGATTAGGTATAATCACCACGCTTGCCAAATGCGGGTTGGTGATCTCAAACTCGAGCCATGTTTGAAAAGTAGGAAACATGTTTTCGCTCGACCCGGGAATTGAACCCGGGACCTCAGTCTTGGCAGGCGAGCGCACATACCACTAGACCACCGAGGCGTTAATACAATACAAGAATTTTTGCACTAATTATATATTCATAACGTAGTCTAAATGAAGACACACTTTTCTTATTTAAGTACTATTAAATTTCCCACTCAAATAGCTCTTTAGCGCTCGTGGCGTAGGTTGACTAAGCGATGTTAGTTCATTGCGATTGTTAAGCAACGTGCAGCTCGACCCCTACTTGGATGGGTGGCCGATAGTGGCATTTCTATCTGTATTCACTTAATGAAAGTCTCAGATGCTGCCCTTCTGTCAGCTAAATACTGGACAGGAAAAGTTTAAAGGCCATTGACACGATAAGAAGATGAAGATCTGTATTTCTATAAGATGCATATACCTTAGTTGGGTATATACCTCACTAATAGCAGGTTGTCTATATCAGGTCGAGGAACCAATCTGAAAACGAATTACACAAATTATAATTAATCTTTAAGTCATTCGTCGCAACACGCGTTGACAGTCAACGCATGTGGATGGCGAATGTCTAACTGTCCTTTCATTACTTGTTATTTAGTCCTTCTTTTCGACTAGGTTAACATAGGTTAGTAGTAAAGTGTTAGAGTGTTTAGACCGCCTAAAGGCCTCCGACATGGTCGTTAATTGAAACAACCGGGACCGACTGCTTAACGTATCCTCTGAAGCACAGTACCGCTTAAAAACAAATGCTACTATCGGCCACATGTCTAAGTAAAGACCGAGCTACACGTTGTTTAACAATCGCAATGAACCAATATCGCTTAGTCAAGCTACACCACGAGCGGTTCATTTAAGAGGGCCCTTCCCGGGCCGTCAATCTCCAACGCGAACATTATTGAAAAGCTTGTTGTTTCAACTAGCGCAATGTTAGAAAAAGAGGCACTGCGAAAAGAGTGAGCAAGTGCCTGAGCGCTCGTTTGGCATTCGATGACTTTCGTCGCTCACTCGGGGCGGCCGGCCGATGACGTTACGTACGATGCCATTCATAAGGCGACGATTACACGTAAAGTATTTACTGTGATCCGTCAATACAGTATTTATTGTTGGATTTCAGTATTTACTGATGGATTAATACACCGGCTTACACGTACAGTATTTATTACGTCAGTATTGTGTCCGGTCTCCTGCTGTTTACACGTCTAAAATGGCCACAGAGCTGAAAATTAAAGGTTGCGTGGCTATTATTTTAGCACTTAGTTTAAATAAAAAGTCCAAGATGGGCAAAAAGGGAAAGGTACACACATTTGAATTTAATGGCAGAAATTAAATTACATGGTGAAATGGATGATTACGAGAATTATTTTCGAATGCCTGAACCCTGCTTTGAAGAACTTCTGACAATAGTAACACCTTTTTAAATCATAATCCGACGGATCATCATTACAGAATCAAGAAATCTAGAAATCCATCAATAAATACTGACATCCATCAATACATTAGGTTACACGTTCAGTAAATACCACGATACGTCATTATTTACTGATGGATCACAGTAAATACTTTACGTGTAATCGTCGCCTAATAATATCACAGTAAATCTAGATACCGCATAAGTCGCTATTTTTGTCTGTTTGTTTGTCTGTTTGTCTGTATGCTTAAATCTTTAAAATTACGCAACGGATTTTGATGCGGTTTTTTGTAATAGGTAGAGTGATTCAAGAGGAAGGTTTTTATGTAAAAAATTCCCGAAATTCCCACGGGAACGAGCACAACGCGGGTAAAACCACGGGGCGCTGCTAGTGATACTACATAAAAACAATGTTCAACATAATCAAACTTTGATTATGTCGAACATTGCGTTGCATTGCTTATTGCTCATTATTGCGTACAAATAAGTTCGCGAAAGCATACGTGTGGGATACTATGGAAATATATAAAAATCAATGCCACTTTTCGTTGTAATTTTATAACTCAGGAACGGGCTGACCCATCCAAACTAAATATTTAGGCTTTGTTCGGACTATTTAGTAGATGGTCTATGTGAAGTTTGCACAAAATCGGTCGAGCGGTTCTTAAATTCCCCCGGGAACGGGCACAACGCGGGTAAAACCACGGGGCGCAGCTAGTAAAATATATATCGTAGGCACAATACAAAGAACGAAGAAAGTTCTATACGAAGCGAGCGAGCGACCGAACTAGCGAGCTAGCGAGCGAGTGCGCCATTCATAGATAGACTCGCCCCCCGCATACCTCTTTCCGTCACTTGACAACAAGCAAGGGAGACCGCGATAACGTTGAACAAAATATAGTGTGCGGAATCTTCATAAAACATGTTCCAGGATATACGTGTTTTTTAAAAAACCTTGCATGTTTGTAAAATAAATGATTGTTATTTAAAATCTCCATTATATTTACGAGGTTTCTATCATAATATTTTCTTTAATTTTACAATTTATAAGTACAATATGACCGCCCAAAGTTTAGGTAAAATTTGTGCAAAAAGCCGGTTTTCGGAGGCTTATACTGAATTTGTTTCTAAAAATTTAGATTTTCTGTTACGATAGAAACCTAGATATAGTGCATAAGATACTTATTAGCCAAAAAGTTTCAAAGAAAGATTTATAACAACGCCGTAATCACGTAACAGCGTTTGTATGAAAAGTAAGACGGGTTGGCCGCTCTTAATGTAAATGTATAAATACAGGTAGATAAGCAGTATATGGAATGATAGTTACCTTGTTACCATCCTCCTCCCAAAGTTAATATTCAGTACCACGAAGTAAGTATTTCAACAAGATTATCCTCTTATACGAATTTATATTATTACCTCCTGGACATTGGAAAGTTCTTATTTTAAAATTATCGTTTAAACACAAGAACCAAAAGTAATAACCGGCCAGTGCCGCGTCAATAAAACTTTTATTTCCAGTTAAATTCGCGTTACTTTCGGTGTGACCTAGTATTTTGACATTTACAGCTTTAATACGTATTGTATTGTTGTAACTTATCTGGTTTGGACATTTATTTTTGTTGATGACTTTACTCCTGTTGTACACTGCGGAAGGTGAGATGAGTATGGGTCACAAACGTGTCTTGTGTCGCGTACCGGACACAATCATATTCATTATACTGCCAATCCCATAAATCGATCTTCAATGGCAGTCTAAGACACGTGCATTTCAGTGTTTGAAAAGATAGCTGGCTGTAGTTTCAAAAATATATATGTCGGCTGAACAGCGATATTTACCCCACTTCTGATATTGGGGACATGTCACATCAGATATCTTAGGATTCTTAGGTCTTGATCTTGAAATAATAACTCACAGGACTTCGTTACAATGACATTGTTTGTATTTTACACACGATCATCATGGATTACACATTACAGTTAGGATACGTCTAGATTCAATTAATTGATGGAACCTAAACGACCTCCCTACACCCCATAGTCGTCCTGTCCACGCCATAGAATCTTTTCCTAATCCTATACTCGATTCGCAATACGATCGTGATGTCGTCAACCCATCCTTCCTCCAATCTACGTTCCAATGTAATCGCCATCCAACCTTCTCCATTCGTCCCCTCACGTCTAATGTTCCGCCCAGGCTAATGTCCGCCATCTTTACTTATCATCGACTCCCCCACTCACTCACTGCCACAGACTACCAAACCAACTCACATCCCTCTATCGAACAACTGTCATCTGTCATCTGTCATAGTGCGTAACACCACAGACTTAACATAGTCTATTTTCATACCACAGACTACACCACGAAGGTAGAACTCACGTCACGGAATAACAACACTACCGATTCCATCAGTCAACTGAATTTACAAACTACTCTTAAACTTCTACAGACTAAAAATAATGTAGTGACGTTATAATCCGCTATCTGGTGTGGCGCCACTGATGCCACGCTCCGACACGGCCATCCTGCTAGCACACGTCCTCGTGTGTTGGCTAACCTGCACAGAAATAACCAACGAGAGTATTTGTTCGCCTCGGCCACTTCTGACCAATCATATTTCTACAAACAGCTCAAATAAAGAAACTTCGTAACTGTATAGTTTTTCTTTCAAATTACTAACTATGATTACTAACAACTCAAATTCAGATTAATAATATGATCAGATAGCGTAAGAAATCACAAAGTAAATTATGATAACGTTTCATCTACCAAAACCCTGGGGCCAGTAACAGTGACAGACTCTGGTTCATTATTCACACACAACCAACAATTTAAACACAATTGATTTACTACTGAGCTTTATTCGTGGTCACAACACAAGATTTAGCAAACGCATTTGCCCTTTATGCACTTCCATTTCGGAATGCCGAGTCGTCCCATGACTCTACGGTCTTCGCTACCAGGCAAGACCCGACCACACTACCCAGAGCTACCGCCTACTGCCTACCCACGGACTACTACAAGTAGTAGACACCGATTTCTAACGGGCTACAGCTACGGCACTCTGGTGCGGTCTCAGACTGACCCACCGACATAAAACCAGTAACAATCAACAACTTAATCAACCTCACTGTCTCCACTTTCGTCTGAGTCAGCTGTTACCTGCCCCACAGGCATCTTCCTAACACGATCAATATCAACCAGAGCCATGTAAAAATATCAACCAGAGCCATGTACCACTGTCGCTTGTAACAACAAATTAACACAATTTAATTAACCACACAAATCGAAACTTCACTCTAGTAAGCCCCTCTATCGCCACGGCTTTCGAGCCGTCCAGCAATCGCAATTGCTCTCACAGCCGCCGAGTCTACTCCTGGACTCTATGGTTCCTCCAGAACCCGACCTCCGCCAGAGTTGCCTGCTACCGCGTACTCACGGACTACAATGTAGACACCGATTTCTACTGAGCTACGGCTACACGACAACCTCTGGTACGGTCCAACACAATACGGCCGATAGAGCCCTTACTCGAGTTTCCACCAAAACAAGTTTACTTATCCTCATCAGGATCACTATTAACATCAACTTCGACTGGTACATGACTTACTGGCATCTTTCGTAATCTATCGTGTGCATACTTGTAAGTACGTTTAGAGTTCAAAGCTTTCAACGTGTACCGATCACCATCGTTCGGTCACTCCTGACCTAATTAACTCCATTTCAACAAAAGACTTAGTAAAGCTCAAACTATTATTCTTTTCTAATCAACAATTTTAACTATCTCAATATTTATAATCACATTGCTTATCTCAACATAATACTAGAACATCGTCAGGCACAAGTACCCATTAAAAATCAAATTAATTTCAAATCAAAGTAAAAGTCAAGTGTGTGTGTCTCTATTGTCCGGCTATCCCCGTAGCCCTAATACGCAGTCATCCCTGTGACTGGCCGTGATCATCCCAGTGATCACCCATGACCCTGATCATCCCTGTGATCAGTCACTCCCGTGATCATCCCAGTGATCACCCATAGCCCTGATCATCCCTGTGATCAGTCACTCCGGTGATCATCCCAGTGATCACCCATGACCCTGATCATCCCTGTGATCAGTCACTCCCGTGATCATCCCAGTGATCACCCATAGCCCTGATCATCCCTGTGATCAGTCACTCCCGTGATCATCCCAGTGATCACCCATAGCCCTGATCATCCCTGTGATCAGTCACTCCCGTGATCATCCCAGTGATCACCCATAGCCCTGATCATCCCTGTGATCAGCCACTCCCGTGATCATCCCAGTGATCACGCCTAGCCCTGATCATCCCTGTGATCAGTCACTCCCGTGATCATCCATAGCCCTGATCATCCCTGTGATCAGTCACTCCCGTGATCATCCCAGACTCAAGAGGACACGCACAACTAGTTACCACACAGTCAAAAGTGACTACATTTCATCCTCACAAGGCTCAGAATCACTAACAATGGGTACTTGCCCTTCAGGCATTTTCCTATACCAGTCAATGACATTAGATTGTGTACTCGTTTTCCTCTAAACCTCGCGGCCACAGTAATTTGCACTCGCTCGGTCAACCTGACTATTAAGAAGCTTGTTCTTTCTTAAATTCTTGATTTCAATCAAAAATTAATTACAATTATTATCTATCGGGAATCATCAATGCTATGTAACACATGAATACTAGGTACCACGTCATTTTCAACTTTAACTTCAATAGACTATTAATCTCAAATGCACATTACAATATGAGCCATGAGTAAGTAACAGTAAGCTTGTCTAGTCACGTCTAGTCACGGCAACCAGCCGACGAGCAATCACATTGCTCAACAACACACGGTCTCAGCAGACCACTCCACAGTACGGTCAATCCAGACCACGAACATCGCCGAGTTCGAACATTGAACTCAATAAGTCACATAGTCACATAGAAACCCTTACTCATACTCTCATATTTTACAACGGGATAAACATCCAAAATACTTTCAATAATCTTTCTATTTTATCAAGTGGTACTAAGATTCACTACAAAACTCTCAATGTTAACTGACTCAAATATCACAAAATAGCTCACCGGATATTTCCCAACAAACCAATCATTACCGCAATACATCACCAATTTAACATCCAATGTGAATTTGTCGTGATAGATTCTTGAATAATTCGGAATACCGCAATCCCTCATATTCCTCAGGTAACAGGATTGAGAAGAAAACCACGTTCTTCCCTGGACGAGGTTTATCAATGCTCACAATAATTACCAGCATTGAACCAACATGAAAATAAGAAAACATATTAGAACATATCACATTACGTACAAGATTACACTTGACTCTTTCGGAAGCTCATAATTACCTTCTTAACTCCACAATAGAGTAGAAAACTAACTAACTATACTCACAGAACATTCCAAGTTTTATAACCAATTGCAAAATAAACATTACGTAAAGCGCATGACAGTAGCGCTTTTGGCGGATGACAGTAGCGCTTTTGGCGGAATGATGATTCAGCCATATCTCCGAATACTACGAGCTTCATAATCCAGGGGAAGGTACATGAATTTCAATCTCGCACTATAGTACAGGTCAGTGCAATCTCCTCGTCGTCGTTGTCACCGTCGTCGTCGCCGTCGTCGTCGATAACATGCACTAACGAGCTCAGCTTGCAGCTCTCAATATTCTTTCATCTTATCATAAGCCTAGCTCCGTGGTTGATCTTGAACACAATCCATGGCGATATGATATTCAGCACAGTGGGCAATAGCGATCTTGATCATTCTCTGCTAGATGCACGGTGGGCAATAGCGATCTTGATCATTCTCTGCTGAACGCTCGGTGGGCAATAGCGATCTTGATCCCACTTCTGATGTCGGCTGAACAGCGATATTTACCCCACTTCTGATATTGGGGACATGTCACATCAGATATCTTAGGATTCTTAGGTCTTGATCTTGAAATAATAACTCACAGGACTTCGTTACAATGACATTGTTTGTATTTTACACACGATCATCATGGATTACACATTACAGTTAGGATACGTCTAGATTCAATTAATTGATGGAACCTAAACGACCTCCCTACACCCCATAGTCGTCCTGTCCACGCCATAGAATCTTTTCCTAATCCTATACTCGATTCGCAATACGATCGTGATGTCGTCAACCCATCCTTCCTCCAATCTACGTTCCAATGTAATCGCCATCCAACCTTCTCCATTCGTCCCCTCACGTCTAATGTTCCGCCCAGGCTAATGTCCGCCATCTTTACTTATCATCGACTCCCCCACTCACTCACTGCCACAGACTACCAAACCAACTCACATCCCTCTATCGAACAACTGTCATCTGTCATCTGTCATAGTGCGTAACACCACAGACTTAACATAGTCTATTTTCATACCACAGACTACACCACGAAGGTAGAACTCACGTCACGGAATAACAACACTACCGATTCCATCAGTCAACTGAATTTACAAACTACTCTTAAACTTCTACAGACTAAAAATAATGTAGTGACGTTATAATCCGCTATCTGGTGTGGCGCCACTGATGCCACGCTCCGACATATAGTTATTTATATATGTCTAAGAAATACTTAGTTATTTACATTATGTCGAAGCTCAATCTACTATCTGAGATTGCCGGTAGAGATTTTTAAAGATCGATTATTGGGATCAGATGATAATAATTATTTATGTGTTCTTGGTAAACATAATGTGTCAAATTACTTATAGGTTTTGAAGTAGTTCAGTGCGTTCGTCGGTCGTATCTGCATTAAATGTTCTTAACAATACAGGTAGGAAAGTGGGTAGGCGTTAGTTGACTAACCCTGTGGCGACCTTTGTCAGCTGACGACGGAACAAAATAAGAGTTTAGTGGTGATCCCTCTGCTACGAGGCCCACATACTCCGAACGGCCGGGGCGGCGTAAATAAATTCCTACTACACTCAAAAACAGGGTGATACTACAGATTAAATGCTCCAGGAAAGGGTAATTGGGAAGTTTAGTGTATATTTGGTGTGACTAGGAACCCACTCGAACTTATTTAGTACTCAATATGGATCTTCAATTACGTTTTAGTAAACTTATTAAATAGGTGTTTAGTGTCGGGCGTGGTGGAGATAAAGGTAAAACATAAAACACGACATTAGTAGAATAGAAGTACCAACTTCCTTAACTCTACTTATTACGTTATTACTTTGACTATAGGTGGGTTTCTATTTTGACTACGCTCCTTAAAAGAGACCTATTGTTAAAAAGCTGATATTGTCAAAGTGTATCCATATAAAATGATTGGTGTAACTTGTTCGCTAAGGCCCATCGCAGACGACAGACTATCCGTGACGCACTTTTTAGTCTGTGAAAATAGAACCTATGTAATTATATGCAGTAACGCACACGACGCGCAAAAATCCGCGACAATCCGCGACCGAATTTTTGTGCGCCGCAGACTCGATCGCACAAAAAGTCTGTCGTCTGCGATGGGCCTTAAACAGATAAGTTATTCGCATCCTGTTTCCTCAAAACATCTCGAAGTTAAAAAGGTTACAATTCCATAACATTGTTGTTTTTCCCAACATTAATACAGCACGTGATTTCTTACATAACAAATACAAATGTCCATCGAATATCATAAAGTTGTGTCCATCTGTAGGTAGGCAACATTCTGCGAGCTAATTAGCATGGCTATCGGCGTGTCGGCGCCAGTCGAATAAAATATTACGATTATCGAATATTTAACACAGACGATTTATACCGAATTTGTTTTTGTAGTAACAATCATTTGAATAAATATGTAAAGTCTATTAGGCAGAAATAACCGTGTTTTATCTGTTTGTCTTGATTTTAATTAATAAAAAAGTTAATTGGCTTCTATTTCTTGGTATTAGATGAAAAATTAAAATGAAAAATAAAAGCGAAATCTACCTATCCGCAGACGTAGTTTAAATTCAAATGTTCGCTTAGACCTAAGAAAACAGTATGATACAGGTCATGCCACACATTACATTACATGCCACACATTACAGTTACAACGACAGACTGCAATCCAACTGCACGCCAACTGCCCGTCGACGTGCAGTTTGATTGCAGTCGAGCCAACTGCATTCAAACTGCATCTGAACTGCCATTTTGCAGTCGGATTGCAGTTGAATTGCAGTCCGTCTGTCTAGACCCTTAGAAGGCCTTACCCACAATAAAGCAATAGGTATGGAGCAAAGATTACGTGTGTAGTTCTTGCTACTGTAAGTCTAGTTTGTGATTCTCGTTGGCAGAAATAAAGGTGATATAAAATTGACGTCCACGTGTGTCTGTCATGTGGCATCGTAGCTCCTCAATTGACAGATTTTGTTAAGGTTCTTCATAAACAACTGCGTAATGGTTTTCATTACTAATATAAAGGATCGAAAGTAAATTTATTTCATATTTATTTAATGTTACACAAGCACTGATAATATAATAATGTGAACCAAATTTTTTTTTTTTGTAAACGGGAACTTACGTACGATATACGCCACCGTACGTAAGTATTCTTATTAACACATAATAATTTATGTAATGTACTTTTTAATTAATGGCTCAAACGAAGTTAAATTCTTTAAAACACCTTAACACTAACGGAATAATAATAAAATCCTGCGTAAATCATTAACTCAATGCGGATCTGTTTGTCGCCGCAGTCGTCCGGTGATTAATTGACACCAATCAGTTGGATTAATATTATGTATTTTACGATGCCACCATTTATACGTTTACGATTCCAAATGACGTGCTTTTTTTAATTTAGTTATCTTACACACGTGGTGGTTAGATTATAGCTGGTTTTAAGCGTCATCAGGTGATTTGCCAGGTGGCGAATTTTTCGATGCTCGTTTTCTAATTGAACTTGCGAGATCACAGCTTATTAACTGGCTCAATGAATGATGGGTCTATGTCGATACCTAACGTAATAATTGGCATCTTAATCCTTCTTTGAATTATTTTAAACTAGGTGTTCCCTACGGTTTCATCTGCATTTATTCCGCCACTGCTTAGTGTTTAAAACCTCCCTGGATTACGACAATCGTGTCAAAACTAAAATCAGCGAAATTGGTCCAGCTGTTCTTAAGTTTCAGCGAGACAAATGAACCACGGTTGATTTAGATAACTGCAGGACTACACTACCGATCCAAATTTGGTACCACTCAGGACTTTTGTTCTTGCTTAGGTTATACAGTCAAGTATTGGTTCTACTAATGCCTAAAGGTATACAGTTAAATATTGGTTTTAATACATTAGATTCACCAAGTTAAGCGACCAACCTATAGCCATAGGGAGGTTTAAAGACTTACGAAACTCTACCATAACCCCCACGTTACCTAATATGTGAAGCAAACAAATGTAAATATATACTCAGATATAAATTCTCGTTAAAACGTGATTGTGTTGGGACAACCCGCATGCTCACACTAACTCTACAAAACACTACAAGCTCATTATCATATTATTTTCATCACAACAAATTCAATATTAGTGCGTTTATATTTTTATCAACCTAATGCTTTCCTAAATTAAGTGATTCAAGAATTTTGGCGCCGCCAAATTGGTTTACGACCAATTTTTATATTGTAGTCGGCGACAAAAAGTAGTTTCAACATTCCTTTGATTTGGCGTTTTATTTAATATTTCTACCTATGGACGTTTGTTTTGATTCAGAATGAGATTGTATTATTATCTGCGAATATTAAATGTTATTTTTATAACAATTTTATTACCAAAATAGCATTTTCCAAGGCGAAATGTTAAAACTAGAGTAGAGAACTTAATGTAGTACGAGTTACTTACAATAAAATGGTGAATTAGGAACTTACTAAGTGTGCTAACTGAATACTTAAAGTTGAAGTAGCGCTCGTGGCGTAGTTTTACTAAGCAATGTTAGCTCATTGCAATTGTTAAGCAACGTGCAGGTCGGTCGCTATTTGGATGGGAGATATTGGCATTTCTTTCTGAGTGCTTCCGTACTTCGGAGGGTACCTTTGTAAAATTGCCCGTCCCGATTCTTTCGTTGTAACTGAACTCCTCCTAAACGAATGGCCCGATTTGAATGTTTTTTGTATGCGTTTGGGTGGCACCCTGGATGGTTTAGATTCACACTGGCGACATCTATTGGGTCGCGGGTGGAACCACCGCGCGGGACAGCTAGTCTATTATGTAATTTACTTATTTACTGTTTATGTTACATAACCGATAGTTAACAAGGTCAGGGATTTATCAAAGTCTTTATGTTATTGTACATTTATTAATTGCTTATCATTTTGCATTCATCTCGGTATTTCCAAATATCGTAAGAGGTGAAATTTTAATACATTAATAAGGATTTGTCTTCTTAACTAAATAGTTGTAATGAAAGCAGTAGTTAGTGTTAGCCTGGTATGCAAAGGTCTCTCATCTCATTGAAGATATCAGTACAGTGAGGAGGATGACGCGTAATCACCACGTATTCCTAATGCGGGATAATATTGAAAGTATTGTCACAAAATTATTAATGGCTTCATTTTGCCTCAGTCATCGTTATCCTTTGGAATGTTGGTATACAAAAACCGTTTTATAGTAGGTAGGTGGAATGCCTTCATTAAACATCACACCAACCCTGTTACGGAGATCATTACGTCCAGGAAATACCCACTAAACGCCTCGGCTTTACTTATAAAACCGTTATCCTCGGTATAGTTATACTCCGTATAAAATTAAGAATATCGATATGGCAATGCTCACCAACGGCAGGGGCGCGTGGTGATTACGCTAGCCTCCTCACTGTTCTGATATCTTCAATTAGTAATAAATAAATACACCCCTGCCAACTCACACACACGTAATTAGACACAAACTAAGCTCTAAACTAATACATATACTTTATAAGAATATATTATTAACAACGTCGCCAACAACTATGTTTTTACATATTTTTGACTCAGAGCGGGAATCGAACCCGCAACCCCCGACACGGTAAGCGCTCTCACAAACCATTGTGCTAAAGAGCTTGTCCTGTTAGTGTTGGCTTTGGTAGGCAGTGGGACATTACAGGTTAACTTTTTTTTGTAAATCATATATTATATTATGTTCCTGATAGGGTAAAAACATTTAGCAAAACTGATAACAAAATGCCGCATATTTATCGTTAATGTAAAGACCCGTATGTTGGTAACAAAAAATGTAAAATAACTAACTGATGTATTAGCCAATTTACTCGGAATATAAACTGGGCAACACATTTAAATCAATACAGGTTATCAGAAATTCAAAGGTTATCAGGCAGAGAAATGTGGCACAAAGTGTAGCAAATAGAGTCTCTACCATAAGCATTTGTTTGTTACTATGTCTTGTCTCTTTCCTGCTATAACTATGTACGCAAAGGAACTCTAAAGCGCAAGACACACATAGTGCGGGTGCGGGCCAGGTGCGGGCCAGGTGCGGGTCGCGTGACGTTGTATTCCTTGTATTTGTATGATAGGTGTGACCCTGGCTGCTACGGGCCTGCAACCATTATGTGTGACTAGCGCTTAAAATGATGATGGACGTTTGTAAAAAGAAAAAGCTAGTATTTTAACGCAAATCTTTGAATCATTTTTTGCGCTAGAGTGGTTGAATAGGAGTAAGTTTCATAAACTCAGTTTTAAAAAGATAGAATCGAAACATAAGCTCCTAACACCAGCAGTGCAGGCTTTAAAAAAGGGAATGTATTCCAGAACCATCCCGTTGGTTCGGTTGCATATTCGTAAAACTAAAACAAGAGCTGAGCCACATTCAATACAGGATGTGCGCCGGAATGCGACTCCAATTGGTTTTCCCGAGATCGCGGCGGCCGGTGGTGGATACGTTTTATCATGACCACTTTTACGACACCCACGATCAGGTTCTCGTAATCAAAAAGTTTTTAATAAATTCAAACCGAAATGTTATAAAAAAGCGACGCCAAATCACGGATCTAAATGGAATTGAGAATAAAAAATATTTGTTTACATCTAAATGATGAATCACTTGTAATTCCCATACAAATTCCGATGACCGTCCTTGTAAGGTCGCCCACACACCTGCGACATAAGTCGTAGTTGAGCGACACAGCTCGGTAGGTGCTAATTAATATCTTCTTTTAAGTAGAATTTTCTAACGCGACTAGTGGTATTTGTACATGTTTTCTAAACTCAAGCAATTATCAACCCTATGTTTATGGTGGGAAGGTTAAACAACGGGCCTAGTTCAAATATGGACCCCCGCTGTCGTTGAACGCTAAACTATTCCAATGCCGTTGCGTAGGTTTTGGTTTTTGTCTATTACCGTAAAGAATAGCAGAACAAAGGTTAAGTGACCAGGAAACGATCCGGTTAAGTGATTGATTATTCAGATTAAGACATAAATCTCATAAAATAACTAATTCAATTCTTTATTTGTCTTCTTTTGCTATTAAGAGATAGATAAATATTGGTAAATCACAAGAGTTAATGTCTTAATTTTGTGGCGTTTGCTCTGAAAGGTTATCGGAACTCAAAAGTCGCGCGCCACTACACCAATTAAGATAAAAGTCGTGGCGTCTGCGTCTGCCCACATTTGAATAAAAACATCGCGACTCGCCCGCAGCGGTCAGTCGAGTCCGAATATTCGAACAAAACATAACAAATATCGTAATATTTTGTGAGTGAATTTGTAAAAATAAACTCTAAAAATGGTGGCTAAAATTCTGATTATTTGCACTGTATTGGGAATGTCTCAAGCGGCGACGTGGATGGGACTTACGCCCGAAAAACCTGCGGAACTTGGTAAGCTCAATACCATTATATTCTTAGAGAAATTAACCATTACTTCATAGTAATGAAGACGAACTTATTCTTTTATCTTGTTAACACATTATCAGGTTAGATTAGGGTTTCTTGGGAAAGTCAGAAAGTTGTATCCACTATTTTCCTAACTCAAGTTTGTTGTGTTCTAAGTGAATCTGAACATTAAATACTATGTTATCTCTTATTTCAAATATTTTCTCCGTAAATCTATATAGTAACTTAATAAGATAAATATAAGGCATATACTTGAATGACGTAAATATATTATACCACTTAACCACGTGGTATGTAAACTAGATAACAGGGCCACGTGCTTTTAATCCAAATGTATTTAATAGTAGTTCATAATAATCTACGCTTTATGTACTTATTACTAGTGCCATGTGGTTTTATCTATGGTTTACCTGTTCTAGAGGGAATTTTGGGATATAAAGTAGCTTTCCTTTTGAATATCATAAACAAAAAAAAAATTCAAAACGGAAAGTTCGTTTCAGGTATTAGTGCGTTAGTAAAAGAATATAAATTACAAATGGTAATAACGATAATAAGCCTTCTACGAGTAATACCTAAAAGAACCTACGTCAGTAAGTACGCAAAATATTTTGAAAAAAAAAACCGGTCTTAAATAATAAACATAAACAAGTCTGTTTAGGACAAGGATTTGAATCCGTGACGTGGGTGATCTCGATATCTCCAAACCAGTCGGAATCCGGGTTTGGACACCGATCCGATAAATTAAACATTCTGAACTTTATTCGTATGCAAAAATGTGCGTGTGACGTTCTTGTGAGATTTGTGATATAAAAGTTCACGTCAATACTCTACATTTCTAAATTCAAAATGAATAAGAATTAAAAAAACAAAAGCTAAAATGCTCTACATAATATTGTTTCCAAATTCAAAATTAATAATATGTAACAGCATTATATATAAAGAGTATTGCAGTAAATCTGGTATAACCGTCTTTTGTCTTCTGTTTTGAAATTTAAAATCTCTGGCAAATAAATGAAAAACAGTAGCAGAAACGAAGAGAAACAAATGTGGTATTACTGTGTAAAAAAATAAAGTGTACAATTATTTACAAATAATAATATTTGTTGATAGAAGTTTGAGTTTTTTTATTTCTCAATTACCTTTTAGTAAACATTAACATAAACATTAATTTATTTATGTTTGGACATCCAACAACATACCTACATTAAAACATATAAAAAGGGGATAGAAATAGAAAATATGTTAATTTAGTTCAGTTCAATCAAACTGTTTATTACGTATTTAGGAATATATTTTCTCTCAACTATAAACTAATTTATTTAACAAAATATCTTAACAAACGCGCCACGTTCTCACTAATAAACAATTCTAAATCTAAACAAACGTACGAAACAAGATTAAACCGCAACAAGTGAAATTTTACTGAGGGAATGTTAAACAGAAAACAGACAGAGTTCGGTTAAGAAATTAACGGGTCGGGAATAGTTCGAGAAGGATAGACGGAGGGTGGAGCACAATGGTAGTAGACTCGTATCAGAAGTTTCAGTTATTACCCGCGTTGTACCCGTTCCCGTGGAAATTTCGGGATAAAATGTATCCCATGTGTTATTCTGATGCATAACCTTTAATACTGTAAAATATCATCCAAATCCAAACATACATTCATTCTCAAAAACTTTCGCATTAATATGTAATATTAAAAGATATATTAAATTTAGTAGGTTAGGATTTTTGTGTCCAATTGTTAGGATATAAGAACTAACTACTCTTGTAGTATAACAATTATTGGTAGAGTCAGTGTTAACTACAATTTTCTGAAACTAATAGTTTCGAGCTATGTACTAATTAGTAGGCAATTTTATTTGCGTCGTATTTTGGAAATTATTTCGTAGTTTCAAAACTAAAATGTTAGAGAAATTAACAAGTAAGTTCTGAATGAAATATATTGGATAATGAAATGAAATGTTATGTCAAAGCGTGAATCAACATTGTAACTTCTGTCTAAGAAATTAATAAGTGTTCGTCTGTTAGTTTGCCCTATCCTGTGACGATCAAGGAACAAAGCAGCGCGGTCTTAGATCAACAACAGTCGGCTTATTAAACTCTTATGTCTTTTGCATATTTAAATTAAATTTACAATTGTACCAATCAGTTGCGGTTTGTTTAACAAACTGATTTACTTTTTATGTCTTAATATTTTTAACTGCAACTTAATAATGGTGTTGTGAGTTTAGCTTATTAGTTAGTTAATGTGTGTGACTGTACATTGTGTTTATTAAACAAACCTGGAGTTTGAGTGTGATTAGTATTTTTTATTTAGTTAAGATTATCAAGCCTTCTTCGCTATGAATGCATAAGACTATATATTTCGTAACTAGTTTCAACAACGTTTTGTCATCTACAGCTATTATTAACTAACAATAGTTTATACTAGACCTATCTTTTATGACGCCTCGGTGGTCTAGTGGTATGTGCACTCGCCTGCCAAGACTGAGGTCCCGGGTTCAATTCCCAGGTCGAGCGAAAACATGTTTCCTACTTTTCAAACATGGCTCGGGTTTGAGATCACCAACCCGCATTAGGCAAGCGTGGTGATTACGCCTAAACCTCCTCACTGTACTGATATCTTCAGTGAGACGAGAGGCCTTTGCCCAACAAGTGGGACATTACAGGCTAATACTTTTACTACTATCTTTTATGACACAAATACGTAAAACCACACTATAACGGAAAAACCGTTTCAAACAATAGAACAACAAGTAACTATTGAAAAAACATCAAATAAATGATTATTTTATGCAAAATAGCGTGAGTAAATGCGGAATTCATAATGTGTAATTCGCTATTTCAATGCGGGAAAGAAAAAAAGATTTAACACCTAATAGATACAATGTAACTATTACATAACCTGTGATAATAGGTCTGCGTGGGAGACCATATAACACTAGCTGCGCCCTGCGGTGTTACCCGCGTTGTTCCCGTTTCCGCGGGAATTTCGGGATAAAATGTATCCCATGTGTTATACTGATGTATAACCTACCTTACTGCAAAGTTTCATCCAAATCCGTCCAGTAGCTTTTTCGTGAAAGAGTAACAAACATCCTCACAAACTTTCGCATTTATAATACATATTAAGATTAGGTAAAATTTTACTATAGCTTGCTCAATACGAATGAGTCGTCAGGCAGTAAATTATTTCCTTAATCTTTCTGCTTGTACTTACGGGAATAATTGAATCGCTTAGTAAAAGGGGCAACTGAAAAATATAACTATCTCTTTTCAATTTAACGGCCTAACGATTCAGTTCACACCGAGCGTACTAGTAGACAACAATAACAAAACGGATTCTCTTCTACCTGTCTATGTCATTGTAGTTTTCACATACAAAGATGCAGAACCAACAGGAAAACAATAAATAACGATTTATTAATGCAGTTTTACTTGGAAATACTAAATGGTATTTAAATCTGATTGTACTATTCTTTACTAATATAGCTGAAGATTCTGTAGTTTGTCTGTTTGTTTGAAACTTTTAATTCTGAAACTACGAATCGGACGGAGAAATTGTTTATTCATAAGATACATACATACAAGAGGAAGGTAACTTTTCACCCCAAATGTTCTACAATATTAGGTAAAATCGCGGGACAGTATTGTATCTAATCAATTTGTATACAATTGTTTAGTCTTTTATCCTATAGTTATTATCATTAAATTATTCATAATATTACATAATCGATGATTTTTAAGACTCGTTTGAATGAATTAATAGTTAGTAGTGAATCTACGTAAAACATTATCTTTATAACTGCTAATAAATGCTTATGACGTGTTTTGTGACGTAACTTTTAAACATGGCGGATTAAAATGGCGGCGCTTTTCTTAACTTTTATTTGGTTTGGTATTAAAGTAATATTAATGCTATTTTTAAATCAACAACTGTGATAAATCTGTTGCAATTATGTAAGTTTCAATTTCTATGAGATTGTTTTGAAAGCAAGGGGTGTGTTTTTCAGAAGGTTCTATGATTTTTTTTTCATCTCGCTAAAGATATCAGTAAAATGAGGAGGATAAGTTTTAATCACCACGCTTGCATGCTGTGGGTTGATGATCTCAAACCCGAGCCATGTTTGAAAAGTAAATTGGATACATGTTAAGAGATTCTTATATTTCCGCATTTAATTCGAATGTTTATTTCTAAGATCTTGACCCCAGGTCAACTGCAAAACGAACCTTACGACCTTGTGTTAGAGTTCAAGGCACAAGGTCTGTTTATGATAATCAGATGTATTCAATACAGTTAACACTTTAAATGTCCTTTTACAGAAATAACAAGCCTTTAATAATTAAATTATTTTATTTCTTTAATCTGACTGATTGATATGTTATTGACTCTTTTTGACGGTAAATAATATTGGTGGTTTTATGGTTTTTTGTTTACTGTTGAAACTTGCGGTAAAAAAGTTTGTAGGTATGTAGTATTTGCCTTGGGATTAGGTAGGTAGATAATTCTACCTTGAATGTTTTGAAAGGTATGTTCTCTTTAGGGATAGAGACTTTTGATCTGCCATGGGATGTTAATACTTAATTAACATCCCACTTACTTGAAATACTTACTACTTATTTTGCTAATAAGTAAGAAATGTTCATAGTATTTGAGGGAAATAAATTGTTATTTACCCATTTAGGTTTGTCATGTAGGTATATACTTTAATGATTAAATTTTATTATTAACTAGCAGCGCCCCGCGGTTTTACCCGCGTTGTGCCCGTTCCCGTGGGAATTTCGGTATTTTTTTTACATAAAAACCTTCCTCTTGAATCACTCTACCTATTACAAAAAACCGCATCAAAATCCGTTACGTAATTTTAAAGATTTAAGCATACAGACAGACAAACAGACAGACACGAAAAAGAGACGACTTTATTTTATACTATGTAGTGATTACATAAATTAAAGGTTACTATTACACATGCTATTGAAATTAACAAAAAATATAATTAACAAATGACAACGTAAAAATTAGCGAATTAATCGTTTTGTTATTAAATATTATTAATGAGTAATTAATTATTAATTTATTCATTTAATTCACAATTAACGGCTACTGATTGCGATGACATTTAAAACCGGGTGTTCGTTATTAAATAATATCGTTATTCTCGTATAAGCCCGTTTGTTAAATGTGTAATAAATAATTTAATATTTAACATAATAAATCCTACTACTTAATATTATACGAGTAAATGCGAAAGTTTATGAGGATGTATGTATGCATGCAAAAAATACTGTACGGATTTGGATGAAACTTTACAGTAAGTAATATAGGTTAAATGTCAGAATAACATATTTTATCCCGAAATTCTCGCGGGAATGGGTACAAGGCAGGTGAAACCGTGGGACGCGGCTAGTATCAAATATACGTAGAAACTTAACTGTTGCAGGTGACACTTACTTGATCGTGCGCTACTTTTACTGTCAGTTAACCGATTTTGATTTATATCGATGTCTATTCGATTTTTATTTATATCGATCTATCGATCTCTAATTGATTTGTATTGTTTTCTATTTGTTTTCGATTCGTATCATTCTCAATTCGATTTCATTATAAGATCCATTCCATTGTGTTTAATCATTAACGCGCCCCCCTTTATACCCTGTAATGTCACACTGCTTGGTAAAAGGCCTCTCATCTCACTGAAGATATCAGTACAGAGAGGAGGATTAGGCGTAATCACCACGCTTATAAATCGATTGCCTACTTATAATAAATCAAAATAAAATTGATTAACGATGTGCGTATCAATCACCTTGGAAGAGTAAAGGTCAATCAATAAACATTTTGAATAACACTTTAGTTCCGTCACTATTTCTTATATAACGTCATTGTGTTGTTTGTTAATCATTAGATTTAGGAAGTTCCGGATGATTTCTAAGTAAATATTGACTGATGTGATTATCAAGTATTGTGTGTTCAAGGAATTATTTAGCATTTTTATAGATGTTTATCTCATTCATGGCAGTGATTAACTATATTGATATCGTCATGAGATTGGGGCCTTTACTCTGAAGTGTTATAGGTTGTTACTTTATGATAACTGTGATTACTTTTTACGCTGTTGTAAAATAAAGAAGAGATATCAATCGACAGGAGTTAAGCTCTAAAGTTTAAGATGGCACTAAAATAATATTTATATGTTTGACTTTATTATATTTTAAGCCATTAATTAATACGATTTGATAGTCTTCTGAGGGCTCTTTAAGAAGGTAGTACACATAACATTAATAATCACTACACATTACAAAACAAAGTCCCCGGCCGCGTCTGTCTGTCTGTTCGCGATAAGTTCAAATACTACTGCACGGATTTTGACGCAGTTTTTTTTAAATAGATAGAGTGATTCAAAAGGTTTATATGTACAAAAATTCCCGAAATTCCCACGGGAACGGGCACAACGCGGGTAAAACCGCGGTGCTAGTTATTTATATCACAAGCTTCTGTCTCAATTGAGTTTAAAGTAAATCACTTTATTATCCCAAATACAAACGATAATATTCGAAAGAACCTTCCAATAATTACCTGATGTTGTTGTAGCATAACGGTCGAAAATACAGATACCAATACATATTAATGAAATTGTTCCAAACAAGCGGGATTTCCTAAATTTCTGATGCTCTCTTGTTTATTCTGCGTGGCCAACAAACAAACTCGTAAATATCGCAGTTTTATATCGAGAAACATGTTTTTGAGTGATCGTTAAATGATTGGAATTTTAGAATGTCGTCGCGGAATTTTGTACTTCAATTAATGAGTTTAGGTCGTTTGGAAAAGTGGTGAAGTGTTAACTTGAATTAAATACATTCTATGATATTAACTTTAGGGTTCACATTGCTTCAGTTGTTTTTCATTTTAATACTGTCTTTTAAGGTCAGAATACACATGTTTAAGTAAACTGGTTGCCAGTTACTGATCCGATGACTTGCAGTAAACTGATATTCTTGTAACTGCTCCGTTACACAGGCATGTGTATTCCCGACTTTACAGCCTTTTCTGTGCTGTTTTAACCCTTCCGGTTTATTATAATAATAATAATATAATAATAAATGTTTTTATTCAAATAAACCAAACAAAAGAATTGAATACACAAGGTGCTTAAACTAGGGTATGGAATGGAATTAAGTAAGAAGCTCTGACTCCGAAACTAGTATAAACTGTAATATCGAAGTCAGTGATTCCACGGCACTTTTCCCATTGGGGCACATCTAATCAACAAAAAAAAAAAAAAAAATGATCACAATATCTTAAAATTATTTGTAAGAGTATGTATGTATATTATATATAATGTATATGTAGTGTATGAATTAATAATATATATGGGTAAATATGAAGTTATATATTATATGTGTGTTATGTTATGTTATTCATTCGATATACCAAGTAGGGTCTTAAAACTCCGAAAATCGGGTTCGCCACTTACCAACACGAACTTACTTACCCCACTGAACATTGCCTATGATAGTCCTTAACCTGTATAACCAATCTTAAATAATGTTTTAATTATAACTTTGACTTATGATTCCCTTTTCATTGTTACAGCACACAAAGACGGCTGTTTCGTGAAAGAGATCAATGACGTCATACCTTTCGGAGAATACATCGAACCTATTGGATACTGCTACAGAATAGGGTGTGGAGCCAGATACATGGACTATGCCTCGTAAGTACTTACATATATTAATACAAAGAGTCGTTAAATTGTCGGTCCCGGTTGTTTTAATCGTTAGACCATGTCGGAGGCCTTTAGGCGGTCTAAAAACTCTGAAACCGGGGTTGGCCACTAATCTACTTGAACTTACCTTTTAAGGAGTCCTAGGCTTTGTCAGGTCAAGTGCAGCATGTTTTCAATTTAATTTTCGAATATAGGTCCAATTTGAGATCATCAATCTGCAGTATCTGATAACCTGATGATAAACGTCTATTCCATCTTACTGCAGCGGCTTTTGTCTAGTGGAACATGAAAGGATTTTACTACTTTGCATAATTTAATTTGTATCTTATATTGTGTGTCAGATAGGGGAGGTCTGCACTCATAGGACCAACCATAGAATCAGCATTGAATGTCCATTTTGCAATATCCTCAACTAATCATCACTTTCTTTGTTTCAGATGTGGAGTGATTGATACCGACGATAAACAATGTTACAAGACCAAAACGGATCTGAGCAAACCGTACCCGCTTTGCTGTCCAACCATCAAGTGTGAAATTGATAACAACGTTTAAAATTACCTTAAGAATATGAAGATAAACTCTCGTTTACTAATGATGACATTGAAGAAGTACAGAGAAGAGAAGTTAAGAAGAAAGAAGAAAAATGTACTAAGAAAAGTATTGTACGAAAGAAAGCTAAAATTCTTGTACATTTACACAAATAAGTTTAGGGACATGATTATTAAGTAAATGGTTGATGTATGAGTTGCAGTATGTAAATTGTATGAAATTAAATGTAGATTCTCATAGACATAAGTAGCAGTTTTGAATAGTAGTAAAGCTACTGTAATGAATGTTTTAGAGGATAAAGAAAGAAATGTTTGCCTAGATATAAAGTAAAGTACATCTATCTCTTCTCTCGAATCTTAAAATGTGAATTAATATAGCCAATTTTCCAACCAAAGATTATTCCTTCTGTAGAAGAAAACCTTTTTCCTCTACACGAGGAAATGACTTCAGTTGGAAAAACAACTGCTATACAAGATTACATTTTAGAACTTGAACGAAGAAAAATAGGTTTTAAGCATATAGAGTAATCAAAGACTAATTAGATGGAGTTCCTTAACGTAGACAGATCAGAGATTACTGCTTTGGTCTTAGAAGCTATCTTGCCACCAAATTGTTGATTTTATTTATTTTAATATAGTTATTAGACTCTTTAATCTGTTTGTTTTATTTTTCTTCATACATGCAAATGGTTTCTATGATTTATCATCTCTTGCCACATAATCATATTACAGGGAGAGATGCAGTAGAGCCAATTCTGCAGTGTTTATTATTCATCCAACATCAGTTACTTATTATATTCATTAGTCATTTAAAACGACCCAATTACAGAATCTGCTATAGTAAAGCAAAATCTCCAATGTGTAATTCAACACAACCACATCATAAATTACGCAGCCATTTGTCAATAGATTCTATATAACATTTGATATCCAATTCATCGTTATCAATGTACAAGGTATCAATCCGACCCGGAACAACAACCGCATAAATTATGCTCAAAGCAAGTAAACAATAACAGTAAGACATAGGAAGTTTAATAGAGTCAACAGTGAAGAGAAACAGAACTCGAAGGATTTGGACTGTAAAGTGAAATAAACAAACATAAGACAAATAAAATCACGTAATATAGATATCGAATAGTATTGAAAAGAAAAAAGAAGTAGCTGCCAAATTAACTATAAGTATAGTTTTGGCCCACCGCTGGGTGTTATCTCATTGAAGATCAGTATAGTGAGATGAGTTTATTTATCAGAATTGGTATTTACAAACCCTTTGGCACAGTGGCATGTGAGAGCGCTTAATGTGTCGGGGGCTGCGGGTTCGGTTCCCGCCCGGAGTCAACAATATGTGTAGACATATTTGTTGGCGATGAGTCTGGAATCTGGGTGTCAATTATATATTCATATAAAGTATTTGTGTACGTATATGTAATAGTATCAGTTATTTAAATTTCAAAATAAAAGCTTAACTTAGTTTGGGTCTAATTAACCGAGTGTGTTTTTACCCGGAGTGTGTTTTAAAAAAATACATAAACCGTCTGTATTAAAAATGCCAGTTACACCATCCTCGTTTCACTATATGAGTAAGGGTTATTATTGGTAGATTTGCTGGTGTATCCTGCCGTTCAAGTGTTTGCAGAGAGCCACAGGGGTGAGACGCATCCCTGTTATTAATACCAGCCACATTATTGATTCTCTAGTTGATTTGCCTATAGCCTGGTGGCTTGAGCAAGAGGCGGTTTGAAAAAGAAAGGTTGATGCATCGGAAATCGAAACAGAAGGTACCGATTTCCGATGCAGGAAATGATAGATTTTTAAATATGGAATTTCTAAAGTGCCATTTAAGAAATAGAGTAGGTATCTCTGGTCTGCTATACTCTGGCTTGGTGCACTGTATTAAGTCACCACCATAACAACGTAAACGTCATCGAAACACCGATCCAGCGCTGGCAACCATACCAGCGCTAACCGGAGCTAGTACGCTGGGGACTAGCGCAGGCTTTTTGCACGGTCTAATGAATAAATGTTGACTCTCAATTTTAAGAACATTCAAAACACTACACTACAGAACAGAGCCCAGAAATAAACAAATTCCATTCGATATTGTGAAAAGGAACTTCATATTTTTTTTCCAAAAATAAAAAATCAATTACATCCACGTTCGTTTTTAGTGAAATTCGTTCGCATGGAAACCAGAGTTCGGTGTTCCATTAAAAATAGTTGAAACAAAAAGCAACTGACCACAACATGTTTGAACTATTCACAACACTCTGTTGACCCGAAACTATGTTTTAAAATATCGACTTTATTACACCTATTATTAAGGTGTAAAATTAAAAAGTGACAATAGACGATAGGAGTATGGTTTGGGGCGATTCATCAAATAAGTCTATAGAAAATACACAGAATTTCAAACTCATTGAAATGGTGTGAGCTACATCATTGTTTTGTTCGATTGATACAATCCGGTTACATTCGAAAGCTTTTCTAATTAAACCTTTATCCTATGGTTAGTTATAGTCGTATAAAATTAGGTATATCGGCAGATATTGTCAACTTTTATACGTGGAAAATACCAAAATATACTAAAGAATTTTGTTGTTCGGCTTTGCTTAAATTATTTTGGTTTGGAGGTACCGGATCCGCTATCAATAATACCTAAGATGATACAGACTACATACAGAGTTAGTTCTGGCGGACTACGCAGAGCTCAGAAATCCCTACAAAAACAGTGTTAATTTTCTTTCCGAAATGAAAAAATGTAAAATATTAACCTCATTTCATAGCATGGCATTTCGCTCGTAATATTTTAAAGATATCGTGCACTGTATAAAGAAATGTTGAAATTAAATGAAAGAATAGTTTCAGCGGACGCCGTCGCCGCGCGTCCACAAAAAGATACCTTAGATAACAATGATTTAATGAAAACGAAAAGTTTCAACATCCCAGTGTAAATGCGAGCAACCCGCGTTTGTTTCACTAAATTTTATTTTTGTTTAGTTTTGTAATGTCAAATATACAAATGCGTGGAGATTTTAAGCTGTTTAAACTACAAGGTTCATACAGGTACGAATGTACGTGATCTATTAAGAAGTCCACTTTGAACAAATTAAATAATAATATTAATTATAAATCAATCTTGGTCAAACAAATACATTGATTACTGATTTTAGAAAGAGCACAATATAACTAAAGTTAAATTAAAGTAATTTCTTGCTTAAAAGGCTATTTATAGTGATGAAATTTCTTCGCAAACAAATGAAGAAACAATAACATCGCAAGGCTGAGCTAGTTATTGTATAAATCTTGTACCTGTAAATCCTGTAGTTCCTGTATACCGTACAAGTTAAAAACAAATACACCCTAAGACAAAAGAAAACTTAATAAATCGCACACATACACGCGGACACATATTTCGTAGCTATTCTTCACTAGCATTCGTCTGACACCTTTTGAAACTCATGTATCGCGCATCCACAAAAGAAAGTAAGTTCGAGTAGGTAGGCCAACCCTGATGTCGGGATTTTTAGACCGCCCAAGGCCTCCGTCATGGTCTAACGATTGAAACAACCGGGACCGACAAATAATCGTGCCCTCAGAAGCTCGGTAGCGCTCAGAATGCGACTATCGGCCACCTATCCAGGCAGGGGTCGAGGTAAACGTTGTCAAATAATTGCAATGAGCTAACATGGCTTAGTAAAACTACGCCACGAGCGCATCCATGTATTCGTTCCTTTATTTTGTGGTCAAGCCTGTACAGTACAAGTAGTTCCTATCAGTAACCGTTTAATGCATAATAGAGGCCGACGTTATCTAAATAGAAGCAACACTCAAAGCTTCATTACACACGAGTCGTCGCAGTTGACTAATGCACGTTATTTCCGCGGCGGAATTAACTATACCTCCGTTTACTCGACTGTCTTTGTGGTGTAAGTTATAGGAGGAGGATTAATATAGGAGTTTAAGTGTAACACTGCGTTAAGCGGCGGCGGTTCAATTTTGTATGAAACCGCACGTGACGGGCGTACGCGTCGGTTCACTTTTGTATGACACCGCATGCGACGGGCGCCCGCGACGGTTCACTTTTGTATGAAACCGCGGCGTGGGCACGCTTAACGAAGTGTCGGCCCTAAATGAACAATACGTTTATACGAACATCACGGCATCGCGGCATGCTCCCTGAATTTTGATTCAAGTTTTACTCACGATTAAATTGCTTTAAGCTATATAAGGAAAATTATACTTTATAGACTTGACTTTAGAAGGTTTTTTGGGATATATAGTTCCAATTTCAAGTGAATAAATGATTCAAAAGAAATACTGCAATTAAATTGACATATTTAATTTTAAAAGTCCAGTCTTAAGACTTGTACCAAAACAATTTCACGTCCGTCTATCTAACAACTGCAATTTAAAGCCATTGTCTTAATGAAACAGGCCGATTCTGCACACACCCCGCCTTGCGTCATTTATACTGCAAATAAGCGGGGTTGACGACCGGGGGGAAGAATACTTTATATTTACTGTCTTTGTGAGCCCTAAGTACACTTAAAATTAATGTAGATAACATGATTAATGTGAATAAAATCTAATAAACATAGCTTGAGACTGAGATCACCAACCTGCAGTAGAAAAACGTGGTGATTACGCCTAATCCTCCTCTCTGTACTGATATCTTTGGTGAGATGAGAGGCCTTTACTCAGCAGTAGGATATTACAGGCTTAAAATTATATTAAAGCTCACTTTCTCTTAAAATCCGTAAACAACGTTTCAAGTAAATTGGATATTTGGCTTGTTACTACGCAATGCCTGTTTTTGGTTACTAAGATTTTGTTAAGTTGTAAAGATGGTGCTAGGCAGCCACAGTGACGATGTCTAGCTTTTTCTTAAAGAAAACAAAGTATAATGCAAGTTCAAATTTTCAATAATATTTTTTAAGCACAAGACATACATGCGGAAGCGGGCCTTTCATACAAATACAAGGAATACAACGTCACGCAACCGGACCGCACCCAGTCTGCACCCAGCCCGCAACCGGCCCGCACCCGGCCCGCATCCATGTGTCTGCGTTTAATCAATAATGCTGTTGCTGTTGGATCACACCCTGAAGTGTGTTTGTTTACTGTGACGTATTTCAAAGTTCAATGACGACATTGCTGTTAGAGAAAATACCTTTTATCAAATATTTCATCGAAGGAATACCTTATAACTAAGGCATGAGGATTTTGTTATAGTCAGGAGAATCCAAATTTTTAAATAATGGTGATGTTATTATGTATAGCAAAAGTTATATCAAGTGTAGTTAAGTGAATATTTGTATTCGGTTTTGGCCCCAAAAAGGCTCTACTACGGCATAAAATATAACATGTTGCATAGTATGAATGCACCTTTATACCTCATTTACATGAACACACATTTTTTTATATAAAATTATGAATCGTTAACCAAAAAATAATCATTCAACACATCCGTTCATAATTCATTTGAGAGTAAAATGATTAAAATATCTCTTCTCCAAACCGCGTAATAAGTATCCATGATAACAAAATTAAATCGTTTGACAAGCTTATATTAGCAACGAGGATTAACAAAGTATTCTGTTACAGTGACGTGCAATAAAATAGGCGGAACGTGTAGACAGTCTGAGTTATTAGTTTCCTACGTTGTTGCGAGTACTATTTTAGTTTAGGTGTCTTGACTTGAGTTAGAGTAAATCTACAGCACAATATTGAAGGATAATAATATGTCTACTTCTAAGTACGTGAATAAGTATTGACGTATTTACACATCAAACCCAGCGGCCTTACCCTCCTAAGGGTAAGGCCGCCGGGTATAGTCACAATTAGCGAATTTACAAGGTTAATCGCCAGCGAATTATAATGTTAAAGTTTAAAAGCCCGATTTCTATTGAACTCGGTCGTAGCTTGTTTCTTATTTGATGTTAAGAACAGCGACGCAAGGAGTGAATCCCAACCCAAAAGAATTTCGCAGTATAGTTACCTTAAAATTGCATACTTCAAGTGATATCCCTTAAATATGTATAAAGAAAGGAACAAATCTTCCATATTTCATATCACAATGTCAACAAAAAGAGGGTTTTAATATTTCTTTAATAAAACATCCCATTTATCTTGTCCCCTAGTGTATTTACATAATCAAAGGTTGGCTCGTTGCGTAAGAGGGCAATTATTATTTTATTAATTTGTACAAGACTCGCAGCCTCGGTATCTTCTCAATACGTTTGAGTACTCAATTTCATTGTGAAGAGCTGTTTCAGGTTCAAATATTTGTGTTTTCTTGGCTTATTTATTGGTGGAGCCTGATTGAATTGTTTTAGGGTTAACAACAATTTTATACAGAGAGTGGTAAGTAGATTAATATACAGATTGGTTGTACAAGTTATCTGTATTAATATTATTAAGTTAATAGGCTATTCGTTGGGTTTCGTAGGCTATACATATGTCAAAGGTCTTATATTATACAATTATCAGTTTCGACGTACCAAGAAGAAGGTAACGTTCAACAGTATCTATACATATATCTAATACTAACGGTTAAACCAGACTATGAAACAAAATTTGGTATCAAACTCAGCTACCGTAACGTAACAATGATCAGTAGTGTGCTCGTGTTCTATAATAATCGCGTTACGCAGCGTTTACGTTGCTTAATTTGGACTTACCTTAATAATCTTCTGTCAATATTGAAAATTGGACTAGAGCGATGATAACAGCCGGTTTGACCCAATTTTATTGGGCTAGTTCCCAAACGGCGAATAGGCGAATTCAAAAGAAATGTTAAGTGATTTCAACTGGATTATTCACATGACAAACGCGCGTTTTGAAGACGCACCTTTTCGACTTTTCGAATTTTCCAACGCGCGCATTCTAAAAACACACCTAGGCATGTGTACACTTTCAATAAAAATGTGCTTAAGTAAACGCGCATTAAAATGTGTGTTAGACGCTTGTCATTTGAACTTGCCCTTAGTTACCACGTTCTATTCAACTCGTCAGTCACAGTTTTCAATCGCTCAATCTGAACGTTACTTTACGGTAAACAAACACTCAATTCGTAACTCAAATGAAATAACCAACAACTTTCTTACAATAATTTAATAAATAATAACAATAACTAAACCAATTCTGCAGTACTTCAAAATGATGACGATAACCTAATTCCGCGACCAGCACTGTATCGTAAAGACTAACCTGAAATTAATGAACAAATCTGTTATCGTTCGCGACTGACTTGTAAAGTTGTCGCATGATTGACGACGCGACGCGACCATCAATCACAACTCACACTTTTTACCTTAAACCTTTTGATAACAAACTATACATTTACAATTTGTAGAGATTTTCTTTAGTTGGTCAAAAAAGTAGTAGACGAGGGAAGCAGAAATGATGATAAGAAGAACTTCCTTAATATCATCATACTTGTAGGTTCCTACTAATATTATAAATGCGGAAGTTTGTGAGGGTGTCATTGTATATAATGATGTTTGTTACTCTTTCACGCAAGATCTACTGAACGGATATGGATGAAAATTATAGTAATATAAATTAAACATCAGAATAATACATATATAACAACGAGATATATAGAATGGAAACAAGTACTACTGCGGAAACAAGTACTACGCGGGAAGGACATCGAGGCGCTACTATTATTTCCCTTACTTTTTATTCTACTTGTAACCAATGTTAGTTAAGAATCTTTGCCACTGTGAATGCCACGAAAATATTGATACCAATATAGATTGAGATATATAGATGAAAAGAATAGACAAAAAAAAACTATGGATTTACTACTGACATTCCTCAGAAGCGAATATGAGCAATGTGTAATATGAGCAATGAACGGAGAGTAGGAGAGAAGCATATTATGTTGTTTCCATCCAACTAGTAGGTGAAGGTAAGAGGATGATGTTCATGCTCACCCATGATTGATACTGAGTTCATGCAATGTGACTAAAAGGTGTTCGGGTTACGTACCTGGCAATTTGTAGTGACGTCATCGACCTCTATGTAGCAGGAACTGTTGTTTGGTCTCCTGATTGGATAAACAAAATCTTTGATTGTTTGAGTAAAGTATTTACAATTTCATATCAGTAAGCCTAAAACTACTAAACATATTAATGATGTATACGTTTCAATTTTTTCTTCCTCTCATGAGCATATATATGATAAAGTTGTTCATCGCTATCATCACTAACATGTACACGACTGACCACTTCAGTAGTGGAGGGTGTCGTGGAGTTGTCTCGCGTGGTGTCAAAGAAGGTGCCCAGGTTGTCATAAATAGGTAACATGAGACTTTCTTTGGGGTCTTCAGATTTACCTTCTGCTGGTTGGCCGTCGCCCCCAGCTACAGTTGTTTCAGCTGGTGCTGCCGCATCGCCACCAGCTGCCGCATCGCCACCAGCTGCCGTTGTTCCATCGGCTGCTGCGGCTGCACCGGCCGCAGCAGCCGCAGTTGTGCCATCGCCGGCTGCAGCCACATCATCATCATCATCTGTATCATCATCTGCAGCAGCTTCAGCTTTGACAGTAGTTGTAGTAGGTCTTGCAATGAAAGTAGACCTTTCGAACCCTAAATTATTCTCGCAGCCTACGTAGATGTCCACTGAAATGGGGAGGTTGTAGGCGGATGTTATTCGTAGGACGAGGTATTTTTTTCTGAGACCGCCTCGGACGATCTGCACCGTCGGCATCCGACCTACTCCGAGTCGGTCGACGACTCTGAAGTAGGTTATCTGGAATTTATCAATCCAAAATTATTTAAATGATAGAAAAATGTTAGTGTCATTGTATCTCAAAGGCGAAGGCCTCTCACTGAAGATATTACAGCAAGGAGAATAATGCGTAATCGTAAAATTAGATATATATTATTTTAACACTGCCCAGTGTTTTGTCACATTATTCGTACCTCAGAGACATGGAGGTATTTTGTAATAATGTAGTTTCAATTGACTGTACATTTTTGAAACAAAACACAAACAATTGAGATAATATGTAAAATGTAGTCACTGTGCGATGTACCTAATTAAAGACATAGACATATTGCAATCTGATAATGATATTTTGCTTGTTTTGATTGTTTGTCACTGCCCTATTCGAAATTAAATGGCGACTGATATAAAAGTGTAAAATTCCTCATAATGTCTTTTATTATTTATACCTAACAGCGCCCCGCGGTTTTACCCGCGTTGTACCCGTTCCCGTGGGAATTTCGGGAATTTTTATACATATAAACCTTCCTCTTGAATCACTTTACCTATTACAAAAAACCGCATCAAAATCCGTTGCGTAATATTAAAAATTTAAGCATACAGACAAACAAACAGACAAAAGTAGCGACTTTGTTTTATACTATGTAGTGATTCTCGTACTAGAAACGTCAAATGCTTCATTAGTAGAGATTGATGAGTGATTTTAATTTATTGATGTATGAAAAATTACATCAATTAGTTAAGTGTTGATTTAATGGACGTGTTTGAGTGCGGCAGTTATTCTTAATACGATACTAACGGGACAGGTGAGAAGCCTTCCATACTTGGCGATTGCTCTGCCGTTCCAGGCCGCTTCTTTGAACAACGTGTCTGAGGCCATCAACAAATCATCCTTCTTGAACATCCCCACGTAAAAGTCTCTACACAAATATGTATGAAACAAACACACAACTAATGTAACTCCAAAATGTATTCTCATGATTTGATTGACTAAAAACTTGATTTCTTAACTTTGTTCGTAATAATGACTTGTGTCGTTCTTATAATTTCTAAAGGAACGTAACTGCCGTGAAATTAATTGATAAAATGTTATGTTATAGAAGTTACGACTTTGTATTTTTCATAATTGCTATGACTATGTGTTGCGTAAGTGTTTGTAGTAATTAGTATGCTTACTATTAACCGGCGGTACCCGGTTAAAACATGCTCGTGTATAAATGGTGATTAGAAAGACATGGAGTTCAAAGTCGAATCTATATGTTACATAACACGTGAATGCTAGGCAGTCGGAAGGAAGTATTTCAACGTAATAAAACATTACACATGAATGCTCCCGCTGAGGAAGTACCTTAAATCCAAAATCATAATTGCGCATATGACATCAAAATATAGGTGATATAAGTTATGACGCTAGTTTACAAGCTGTAAGATTTAAACAAAGACATGTGTGACGTAGGTGAGGTCAATAGAGTACGAGTTGTCTATAGAAATCATCGGCTAGTAACTTTTAAACTAGCTCTAGTCAACAACGATACCGAAAACGGGTCACCCACTCTTCACTCACCCACTTTTAAGCCGTTCTACTACAAAATAAAAGGAAACCCTAACTCCATAAAGCTTTAAAGATCAAACAGAAAACTGGAAAAGACCATCAACTGAAATTCATGTCTGTTCAATCCGAAACTTCCTTCCTACACAAACGATAAACAAAAGTGAAATCCGCTCAATTTTCTTGGAGGATTTTTTGAAAACGATCATTCAGCATCGATTTAAATCCGGTCTGTACCGCTGACGGCACGTAATGCCTCATTTCCTCTCGAAAGAGGCTTTACCATAAACCCCTGAGTGACGTCCTCGGGCCCTCATGACGCCTACTTTATTATAATCCTCTAAGAAACAGAATACTTTCTTTTATTTTTGTAGCGTTTCAGGAATTTTGGGTTTTAATGAGCTCTTTATTATGTGAGAGTCTGCTCGACGTTAACGCATCGACTAGGGTTCTAATTTAAGAGATACAACATTCAGGGTTCTCTCAAGATAGTCGTTAGTCCTGCAACGGCGCTGCAGCGAAACGTCAGCGTTGCGTATAGTGTGTGCAACGGACGACTAGCGACATGACTGCGGGACCACGGCATGACCGCAGTGGGCTAACCAAAAGAGTTTAAACTGAAAGAGTCCTACGCCTGCACTCAGAGACGTCAAATGCTTCCTTAGTAGAGATATAATGAGTGATTTTGTCATGTATGAAAACACTTAGTAAAAGTATTACTAAGTGTCCATTAAATCGACACTTAGTAATACTTTTACTAAGTGTCGATTTAATGCATGACTCTGAGTGTGGCAGCTAGAGATCTTACCGCGAGTTCTGCTACTGCCTACCCTTTAATGTATTTTGAGTTCGCACTTACTACTACCAATGTAGTGAGCAAGTAAAATGAATTGATGTATTGTGAATATAAAGTTCAATTCATGACACCGATTGTTTAGCTCCGAATATTTCCTGAAAAATTGTGAATAACAACCCATCGATTCGGCCAGTAACCGATAGTTCACTGTGTTTTTATACGGGATGATTGACAGTTTAATTTAGTTGCCAGTTAGTTCGGCGGGTGGTGCGCTAAACTAGACTTTGTTTTGAATTTTTTTGGCGACTCACTGAACTGTATTACTTACCAAGCAAGTACTTTGATATGTTCAGATTGATTTGTAAATATTAAGTTTTAGAGCGAAAAACAGACTTCGAAATACTCTCTAAAACAACTTCTTTTTTTAAAATCGTTTCAAATTAATACCGAAATAATGTTTAAAATTGATTCTTATACGGTGGAGATATTTGGTATTAAACATATTATTAGGTTAGGTTAGGTTAGGATGTAAAGGAAAACCTCCTTTTTTAACCATGGCCAATTAACGTGACATCCGCAGACCCGTATCGTACGTATGCTCATGTATTACATCAGTCGCATATCCGAGTAGACAAGGTTGTTATACGAGCCATTAGAACAGAATATGCTAACTCGTGATCCCTGCATTATACAAAACCACTGAAGTCAGCAACAGAAAAGTCAGAGGTCCGAGACATGTGTGCCATTAATGAAATCACTAGGTATTCGATTCGTCCCAAAATTGACACAGAGTTCAACGAATTTGCAACGAATTGTACATGTTGATAGAAGCGAATGATGAGCAATCAAGCTTTTGCCTACATAGGTTCTTATAGGGGTTAGATACTTTCCTTACTCCAACCGAGATACCAATAAGATTTCAGCTCGTGAATTAATTTTATATTCTCCATTTCTTTAAAACGAGATAAGAAATAAAATATTAAATAAATTATTTTACTTACACAAAAACAACACAGAAGTTTACTCGTAAAATCAGGTCCGAATAACTTTGTTTGTCGTTTAAATTTAAAACAATAATAATTCATTGAACTCTAACATAATCCGGGCCCGCTTGAGCTCCCCTTTAGAAGGCAATATTTTAAATTTTTAGACAGAAACCTTACAGATTTACGATCGGTCTCTGGAAATTGAAAAGTTTTAGAAGACATTTCCCGTCCGTTTCTGAATTAAACCCAAACCTGGGCGATTTAATGGAAAACTGATTTTAGGTTGATTAGAACTCTCTTAACAAAACAGGGAAATTAAGTATGATATCGGAATAGTTCTCTGACATACATTTGACTTTGTATCTACTGTACTGTGGGATGTTTGGAGGTATGTTAGCTTTATCGAAAAAACTACTGATCAGATCTAAATGACAATTGGCATTGAGATTGATTAGGGTCTGGAATAACACAAAAGCTATTTTTTATCCCAAAATTCCTTCGAGATCGCGCACAACTCGTTGACTCTTTGAACAAACATTGAAGAATATGGCTAGGCTCTCCCCTCAATCACACAGAACAGTAGTTTTTGTTTTTGTTTGTGGTGATTATTCGGGCTGTCCAGGACTCGGTTGCTTTTGTAAACTTGATAGGAACAAACGAAGCCTTTATCATTCATTCACGGTAGTGACAAGTGTTGCATTAAGGTCCGAGTTGGATCAGCGACTGCTGCAGTCGACTGCAGACTGCAGGCAGCAGGGCGTTGCAGTCGTCCGCAGTGCAGTCTGCAGTCGCTAATTCACTGCCGACTGCACACCCCATAATCAACGTTGCCAATGTGTGAAAATTTCCCCAAAATGCGGGGAATTACAATCAATTAGAGATTCAATAAAACTATTTAAACGTAATGTAATGGTCAACTCGTACATACCGGAAGAATTTACAACTAACTAAGAACCTGATTAACTACGTAAATCGATTGATATCGTAAAAAGCCTCGAAAAAGACCACTGGAATTCGAATGCTATAAATTTTTATGAATTCAAAACTATTATTCCGATCTGATCCATATCCAATTGTTATTACATATTATTATTTAATCTCAATCCGATACCCTAAACTCCATAGGCTGATTACTGATCTCCTGTTCATTGTACTATTCATCTTTCGATACAGAGGTAGATGAATACGGTTTCTACATTAATCAGGTTTTATTTATTTACAAAAAAAATACTTGCCTTTTGAATGAGGTTGACTTGCCTTTATAATAAACAAATTAGCGACTAATTGAGGAGTAATTATTTATAATAAATTGAGGAGTAATTGTTTTGAAAAATGGTAACCCAAAATCATATTTCAAATTTTGACATAATACAATTTATGGTCGGAGAGCCGACCGCCACATTTGCTGCCTACCGTTACAGACACAAATATGATAATAAATAATCGAACGTTTTCAATAAAATTATCGAAATAAGGTTTTCCATACAAAACAAGAAGTGTGCTCTGATTGGTCGGCTCAAAAAGATTGGTGCCGCGTGCAACTTTCCTGCACTCTGATTGGTCAGAGATGTCTATAAATACAGAGCGATTTCCATAGTCATTCGGCATTCAGTGGTCGGTAGCAGTGCCTAGAAGAAGAAAAGGAAAAAAGGAAAACGAAAGAAGAAAGAAATAAAGTGGTGAAACGCTGATCCCGGGTTTTATTTCCGAAGGCACTCTCTCGCCCCGCCAGTTACCCGCTCCAACCCCCTAAGTGCTATACACAACTAGAAGTCGGGTGGGCGCAAAAAATACGTCTCGGTGAATAACAGCGCACTTGAAAGTGCTCTTATTTTATTCATAAGATTTGCTACTTTATTTCTAGGTGTCATGGTAGTAATTAATTAGATTGAAATTAGAAATGTTTTAAAACTCTCTCAGTTCGGTAGTAAACAAATAAAGATGTCCCCACGTCATCCACGCGGACAGTATTTAGCTTTGATTTTGAACGTGACTCGTTATCTAGTTGTGTATTGTTGATCGAAGTGTAATTCATCAAATTCTACTTATTCAAAAAACTAAATTTGTTTTTGTTTTTTTTTTGTCTGCCACGTCGTTGGAACTAAATTTATATCTAAACCTCAATATTTCATTGAACTGATTTTATATTTTTTGGGGTATACAGTCAAAATGCTCTATTAAAAAAATGGTAATGTCTGTCAAAAAAGTGAAGTTATATTATGCTTTTCAAGTTTTCATTATACAACATAACAGAGATAAAAACCACGACACTTTGATCTATGCCACATTCATCAATCTTAACGTAATGATTTTCTATTGAGTGAAATGATTAATCATTACTAAGCAACCTAAATTGTATTAAAAAAATAACATTAGCTCCTACACTATTATTTTTGTTCGTTTTTCAAAATATTTTTCTCTTATCTGCTGGCGCTCTACGTCACGACTGCAGGACAGCACGTCGCGTCTGCAAGCAGCGACTGCCGACCGCAGCAGAAGTGTCACCGCGCGCTCGAAATTTCATAGAAACTAGTAGTGAAGCTGTGTCTGCAGTTGCAGTCGACTGCTGCAGTCGCTTTACCAACTCACACCTTACCATGCAGGCTCAGTTTGGAGTGATAATTCTCAAACATTTATCACGATAACTATCAAATTACTACCCAAGTTATTACCCGTTCCCGTGCGAATTTCAGGATGAAAGTAGCCTATAACCTTCCCGTTGAATGTGGCTATCCATTACGAAAATATTGTTTCAAATCGGACCAGTAGTTCATGAGATTAGCGCGTTCAAACAAACAAACAAACTCTGCAGCTTTATAATATTAGTATAGATATTCACTTTTGGATCCTGACTTCAAAAGACTCATTTTTGTGGTAATACAATAATTTAGCCGATCTCAAAAAAGTATAAGATTGGAAGTAATTTTATCATCAATTAAAATTGGTGCAGTATACCATTGTTATAACTAAATCAATTAATGTAAGATTAGTTAAACATCCACATTACTCCATTGATTACGGTACATTATACCTACGCCTATAAACCGACCCGTCCCGAAGTAACAGAAACAACACTAACTATAAAACTCGAGATAAAAATAAAATTGAAGTCGTGTTATTGGAACAATGGAAGTCTGTTCGAGTTCGTGCTGTTAACAAACTTGAAGACTTGTAATGAAAAAGTTTCCACCGGAGTCGCGCCGAGGACTGTTAATCTGTTCCTCCGTGTTCAAGACAGTCTGCCGATTCAGAGTCTTCGATGTTGTTTAGGTTTTAAAGAACGTGTACCTTGAATGGAAGACGCTGTCGTCTGTAAAAGAATAAGAAGGATGGGTGGTTTGAGAAATTCTACAGTTTTCGCACATTGAAGTTTTTGAAATCCACCAGTTTTTACAGATTGTCATCATTAACACCGTACTGGAGTACCAAAATTTAATAAATACGTTTCTAATATTAAATCTAGAAGAAGTATAAAGAAACATGTACATGCATACGTGACTGATTGGTAAGTTAGAGGCAAACCACTCTCTAAGGTTGTATTATGAAATCTAAAGAATGTTCTATTTCTTGGCACATTTGTTCATATTTTGGAGAATCCTAAGCCCCGTTTAATTACCGGCGCGTATAATAGGAGTACACTTTGATGTATTCCTAAGGAACGGTCCATAACAAGGTCGTCCGTATCCGGACAGCAGCGACGAACAATATAATAAGCACTTAATAAGGAACCAAAGTTTTCGTACACACTATTAATTTTATTTTGACGACCCAGCACTATAATTACAAAATAGTAATTTTCACTAAATTCTTGCCTCAAACATTAAAGGAACGAACGTATACCAACGAATGCGGCTGGCCGTCCGCACTTGTCATCTATCGCAAATTGCAACCGCACCCCATACTTTCAACAACCCGTAATCTTCATCTAACTAAGGGGTTGGTAACCATTTTTTGCCCCAACTAACAACACAGCTTTGACGGTCATGTATGAAACCACTTGCGGTCGGCCGGCCGCAATGCGGTATGCCGTCCTACCTAGCCGCATTGAACGTGCCAGCCCTTAGTGTACCTTATGTTACAAGAACCGTTGTTTACAAGCAGTTCTCCAATAAATGAATAATAACACTAATGTCAGAATAAAACCTCAACAATAGGCGTTGCCGCCAGATGTTGGCTTAATAAAATTTTCCAATATGTTTGTTCTGTTTACGGCCGCAGCCTTCTGTCTCTTTGAAAATATTACATTTTTCACCTCATTCGTCTGAGTTCCAGGAACCACGAGGAATCAATTGGAAAATATGAAATTGTGAAACATGTTCGTGATTGATAAAATTCTTGGAAGGGATTATTACTGAAGTATAAGCAGATAGATATGAAGTATTTGGGGCGAGTACTCTTGTTACGTGCTTGCTAAGAATAAATGTGATTTTGTTAGCAAGGCTTTTGCTACCAATGTTTATTGATTTACTTATACGAATCCGAAATAATTTAAAGATGTCCCTCATTTACAATAGCAACATAACTTTACAGACATTAGTACTTTTAGCAATTTTTGAGGTTTAAACTTAAGTATTTATTTACCAACGTGAGACTGTAGTACGTGTACTGTATATGTGATATGTACTGCCTACATGCTCCTGGCGTAGTTTGACTAATCGATGTAACTTCATTGCAATTGTTAAGCAACGTGCAGCTCGGCCCCTACTTAGATGGGTGGCTGATAGAGGCGTTTTAATCGTCAGACCATGTCGGAGGCCTTTAGGCGGTCTAAAAACTCCGACACCAGGTTGGCCACTAACCTACTTGAAATGAATGACTTCTTAACTGCCCAAACATGTGGATTAAGTTTACAAAATAGGATTACCAAGAACAAACAATTCGTTATATGAGTGTGGCATCGTACATACAAAAGCGACTGTAGGTTTGGTATGAAAATAAGCATGGGCTTAATGTTGCTAAGTACATTCCTTCACCAACGTACAAGCAATTTACGCCCAAAGTGATAAACCGCTAACTTTGCTAAAAATACGTATCGTCCCAAAAACATAGCATTTTATAACTTTTAAGGGAATGAATTTATAACTTTCTTCTAACTTGGTCGTGTTTAATAAACATTGTGAAAGTATAAAGACGTTCACGAATTCGTGACTAAAAACTTAAGGAAGGAGGGGACATCAACAAAAAGTTATATTACTTACTCAATGTCAAGTTCAATCAGTGACAGTTGGGCCAAGTTGGGCCAAGTTCGTGCCAACTTGCCGAGTTAGAGAAGTTGGCGTGTGTAAAATGATACCGACAGCCATAATGATGTAATTTTACTTGTCATCTAATAATGGAATTAATGAAACAAAATAATAACGGTTTGTGTTAGCAAAATTTTGAATTCGGAACAAATTGTTATTGTAATTTCTTTGATAAAACTAATGAGGTTGAACAAAGTGAGTTGAACTTTTTCGAATTGGGAGACGTTATAATTCGATGTATTCAATTTTTTTTAAACTTCCCACTAATGGCGTACAGACTAGTGAGACAGACATAGACAAGAGGTTTTAGTCTAGAGAGCACAGAAATGTGGTTTTAAAGATTTTGGACGGACCAACCATAGACAACATTGGTCCATAGTAGTGATATTTCATTTGTTAGCGCGTTCATAGAGAAAACTGAAAAAATCCGCAATATTATTCCCTTCTGTACACAATTCAGTATATTTCTCCCTTATATTTGAATAAGATATTAAGTATGAAATCCTACATGTAATACATCATAAGTATTGCTTTGTCATTGTATCTCGAAATCGGTTGTTAACACCCGGCCCGGCTTTCACACTAATGTGTTTATTTATAAACGATTTCCTTTTAACCCTCTGTTCGGAAATGTACGGGGATTTATTGTGCCAATAAACGCTTGGGCGATTAGTTTAGTGTCTAATAAAATGTTTGCAAAAGTAACTGTTGTACCATAAATGGGATATACGAGTAAATATAGGTACTGTTTTAAAATAGTTTCAGACATTTTTAAGTTTTGTTTACTATAGATAGAATGAACAGAAACAGTTCCAACAATTATCATATGATTTATACGCCATATGCTTATGTATCTTTGTTATACCATGATGACAAGTTATTGTCTCAGTAAATCATTCACAAACATTTACACCACATCAAAAAAACAAACCAAAGAAAGCCTACGTTGTTAAACTAGAAAATCACACATTTATGGTGGTTCAAAATAATGTAGATCTTAGTATCTTTTTTTCTTGTTGAAAACGCAGCGTACTGTTCAAAATAACAGCCCGTATGTTTCGTTATCAGATTTAATGGGCGTTAGGGGATAAATAGGTTATGCGTCGATAAATAGGTACGTGAGCATGCATTTTATATGCACTTGTCTGATTTCCTGTCGCGATCATAATACCGATTCGTCACGCTCCACGCTCGAATAGAATCGACTCGGATTATCGATGATGTAGTATTTGATCCATAGTTGTTGAATGCACCAATTATAGTTGAGGCCCAATACCATTTATCCTTTCCAAGCTCAATGCAATCCAATTTAGTAAGAATAGCTCCTAAATCTTTAATACAACTACACTTTGTTTGGATCTTGAAAGGTCTGGTATGGTTTGAGATGGAACACTTTTAAAAATAATTTGAGATGTTATATTGGAAATGTAGTTTAAACAGTGTTGAGTCGAGAGCTTTTAAACTAACAAGACAATACGTATATGAAAATCGTTCGTAGAATTTCTTGTTTTAGGTAAATGTTTTATTTTCGAAAATATTACTATTGAGAACAAAACTTAAAAAAGCTAAGCAAATCTTAATAGACTCGGTAGTCCGTACTCAAAGAAGTCAAAGACGTCATAAGCTTCCGTAGTAGAGATTTAATGAGTGGTTCAAATTCAAATTCAAATTCAAAATCTTTATTGCCATATCACATATTACATTACATGTTCTGACAGGTGATGTATGATACATTACTTTATTTAGTTAACTGTTGATTTAATGGACATCTCTGAGTGCAGCAGTATTCAATTCAAAAGTTAAACAGAACTATACATGAACAGAAACACGAGACATATCCTCCGCACATTATTCATATTCAAGTCGTTCCTTCACACTCAACGTCTAATCCATACCATTTACAATAACAAGCATCGATATCAAGACGACTGGAATCGACGTTTCAGGCTCCAAGCAAACATCGCCCGACATTTGTACAAATATTGGCGCAGATACAGAACATAGCATGCAAATGTGTTTCATTTCTGTTGTGTGCATTTATCAATTGGGTTGAGCGTTCGCTGTAGCTAAGCCAAGCTTAGCGAGCTGATGCATGCTGGTGGAATACAAAGGAGCATGAGGAATCATGGGCGTGAGGTGAGTGACAAGGGGGGAGTTATGAGGGTCTGGTCTTTGGGAAGATTGGTTTGGTGTTAAGTCTTAATCTTAAGCTGCACTGGATGATGAAAAAAATTGGGAAATTATTATCATTTTGTTTGGCAAATTATCTGCTCATTTGGTTAGTAAGAATAGCATTTTTATGAAATTCCTATATGTAAAATACTTATTATTGGTTATTTATGTATTTTTAGAGATGTAAGGGAACATGGAAGTCATTGATTTGATATGCATATAGAAGCCTACTATATTTTATTCGACAAGGCATTAGTTATTTCTTATGATGGTGATCGAATTTATGAAGTACTAGTAGCGCCCCGCGGTTTCACCTGCGTTGTACCCGTTCCCGTGGGTGAATGAAAAAGATGAAAAGTAACCAATAACAATTCCAATAACCACATTCAACGGGAAGAATGTGGCTATCCATTACAAAAATATTTTTTTAAATCGGACCAGTAGTTCATATTAGCGCGTTCAAACAAACAAACAAACTCTGCAGCTTTATAATATTAGTATAGATAAGTTGATTAAGGAGACAATATGGGAAAATTAAAACTAAATTCCTTAAATTGAAAACTGTTTGTTGCATCTTCGCTTCCCTTCCACTATGTGGAACAACATTAACAACATTGTTTAAATCGAATGCAGTTTACACCAAGATTTATTGAAGTGCTTCGAACGACTTCAGCTCTAAATATCTATTATCTATTCTAGAACAGTATAGAACACAAATTGAAAATAAATAAACGTAAAACCGTTGTAAATCAACCGTAAGTGGACTTCACTGTGGAATTGTTCACAAGGAAAATAATTAGGTGTTATTTGACACTTAAAAGAATGTTATAGCCACTTGAATGCTTGGAAAGTACTGGAAAATACTTTCAGTGTTCTAATGAATTCTAGTTTCTAAGTCTTTGCCTCGTCTAGTGGTATGTGTTAAACTGAGGTGCCAGGTTCAATTCCCTGAGTGAAAACAATAAACATATGCTTAAATTTGTGTAATAAATGGGTAATCTCAAACAGTGCCAAAATTCAAACTTTCGAATATCCAAATGCATGTTTACCGATATTGTTAGAACTCATAAGTAGACAATACTTGAGAGCTCCTAATCTCAGTGAAGCGGTGTACATGTGAATGGCCTCTTGCGGTCTCTATGAGTCTGAACAGGTGTTCCAACAAAATTGAAAATTTCTCCCCACGATTTGTATTAAAATTGTTTTCATTTTTATCTTCTGATTTTATTATCTCTGTCTTATATTTTTAAATGCTTAGCTCTGTTTTTCTGTCTGTTATACTTTCTCGCCTAAACCATAAAAACAATGTTTGTAAATTTTGGCTTAGATGTTAGAGACAGCATAGGACTTTTATTCCGAAATTTCTAGGAGAACGGGTACACTGATAGTGGATCCGCAGGGAGTGAGAGGTGCGTATAAAAACTACATTCAGGTTATAGTTGGAAGAATATGTAAGGTTAAAAGCTATAAGTTCCATCCCAAAATTCTGATGGTCACGGTACCAGGTGCTGGTGTTCGTATTGCATATATCCCCTACACAATCCCACAGCTGGCCAACCATCATTAATAGGATAAGCCCTAATTGTCACTGAACCTTGATTCGTCTTTATCCAGTAAATTGAATAAGAGATTATCTCAAGTGAATAATGACGTCACATAGTACTAATATAGTGCGTAGTTAATCTAATCACCTAGTAAATACATCTTAATAGATATTATCGTTTAATTTATAGTTGATTGTCGCAACTGATGCGGAGAATGAACCATGGCCATAAGATAGGTATCGTGCTATTATCAAAATTTGTTTTAATACGTTATTATTAATAACACGTATATTTCTTCTTAACTACAATTAATTCAATTTATTATACCGTAATTAAAAACACAGTACTATAAATTAGTATAAGTTCAAAAGAAAATTTATCTAAATTATCCGCCCATAAAGCTAAATCCCGCCTATTTCCGGTTTCGGTGTTGGAATAATAAGGTTATGAATATTTGGTCAACTGTGTTTAGGTAATGGTCATGACTTGGATATGATTTGTTGACGGAGTAAACAGGAGACAAAGGCGGCCGAATGTAGGAAAATATTTGGATTGTTCCGTATAATTAACAATGGGAATTATTTAAAGAGGATCTCTGAATAGTTGAGGTAATTATTAATTATGGGTCCGAGTTTAAAATGATCTCTGAGTAATAGAGATATGTTGCCTTTACCTCAATTGAAAGTATAAACTCGGCTGTGGATAAACTCACAAGTACTTTACTTGCTGCCCGTGAGATAAGTGTCCCAAAAATAACAACCACGGGAACCTTTAAGCTCCCTAGGCGTTTAAAAACCTATATAAAGCGTAAAAACAACCTTCGACGCCAAGCGATAAAAGAACCGGATCCAGCCACAATATGCAGGACACAATAAAGTCTAATCTTACTCGACTTAATGACCACGTGTGGAATAATAGATTAGCTAAAGTAGATAATCCAAGTTCAGACATCTGGCGGGTTGTCAATTCCATTAAAAACAAATCGATAAATATACCACCCCTAAAGACGAACGTAGGAACTGTCACGTCCTCTATCGCTCAGCAATGTGAAACATTGGCGGACGCTTTTCTCAGTAATATGAACCTAACAAAAAACTGGGTAGTAGATCCTGATACCGATGCTGAAATAAGAAATTCCTTGTCCTCACTTGAAGAAACATCCTGTAATGAGCCCATTGAGTACGCTCGGCCAAAAGAAATCCGTCTTCTCTTGAACAAACTCAAAACCAAGAAAGCCCCTGGAGCTGACGGTCTACATAACGTACTGCTTAAAAACATCCCCCAAAAATGTCTAGTATATTTAACTAAAATAATAAATGGCTGCTTATCGCTTCACTATTTTCCCAAATTATGGAAAATTGCTAAGATCTTACCGATTAAGAAACCTGGGAAAGATGGAACTATCCCTACCAACTATCGCCCAATTAGTCTGCTACCGAGCATAAGCAAAATTTTTGAAAAAATCATTCTTACTCGCCTTTTAAAAGCCACAGAACATATTTTAATACTTGAACAATTCGGTTTTCGCAAACTCCACTCGACAACACAGCAATTGGCTAGATTAATTGAAATAATTGCCCGTGGGCTGAATGAAAATAAGAGTACAGGCATGATACTACTAGATATAGAAAAAGCATTTGATACAGTCTGGCACGAAGCTTTACTTCATAAACTCATTGTCAATAAAGTTCCCATATTATTAGTAAAAATTACTTACGTAATCGCTTCTTCTCAGTTTTCATAGGAACACAATGCTCAAATCCCAAATTGATCCCTGCTGGCGTCCCGCAAGGATCAATCCTTGGCCCGTTTCTATTCATCCTGTTCCTAAACGATATTCCTAAACATCCTCTAACAAATCTAGGTATCTACTGCGATGATGCAGCATCTTTCACTACATCTGATGATATAGACATTATTATTTGGCGTCTACAATTTGCCTTAGAATCACTAGTAACTTACTTTACAAAATGGAAACTTAAACTAAACACTTCAAAAACGGAAAGTATATTATTCTCTCGAAAACGTGCTTTACCTAATAGATTAGTCAAAATTGATGGTTACTCAATACCATGGAGTAAAACTGTGAAGTATCTTGGAGTGCAGCTGGACTCCAAAATTAATTTTATAAATAATACCGAATACCTATGTACTAAAGGTATAAAAGCCCTTAATGCACTTAGTCCCTTATTAAACCGCAAAAGCAAATTGAGCGCCATAACAAAAATGCGAATTTATACTGCACTTGTAAGGCCGTGCCTTACTTATGCAGCCCCAGCCTGGTGCAGCATCACCGACTCAAATTATGAAAAGTTGCAGCGAGTCCAAAATAAAGCCCTCAAAACTGCTTATAATACTCCACTGCGAACGAACTTAAGAATTCTACACCAAAAAATTAACTATCCATTTATAAAAGATTATAATATTAAAATTGTCTCGTAAATTCTACTTATCAAATAAATCACATAATAATAAACTCATAGCAAAAATTGGCTCCACCACAATTGACAACAAACCTTATCGACAAACCTACAACCATTACCGCTTGCCCCATCACTACTTCCTACCTAATAGATAACGCAAGCTCGCTCACCAGCTGATCGGCGCGCACTACGAATGTTCCAGCTTACCCTCAATTTTTTTATTTGTATTGTTTTATCCAAATAAACTAATAGGTATATTACTTTAACATTATATCTAAATGGTTTTAAATGACCATTTTAATGCGTTACATATACTTACTTACCGCGATGAATGCACAAATAAAAATGTATTTCGTAAATTTATCAAAATTTACGTCAAGTTATTTGAATAGTTTCATTCACAAACTCATGTCTTAAATAGATTATAAACATATATTGTAAAATTGTTTTAAAAAGGTGTTCTCAGCCTGTGAAACAAGCTTTTGTATGTTAGAATACGATTAGAATAAGATCTTTTTGTATTACTTTGTTTATATTATATCAATAAAGACTTTTAAAAATCAAAATCAATCAATAGAGATACGCCTTTTTTTACTACACCAATATTTGTGTTTATCCTTTTTATTGACTTCAATAGGCATGATTCAAACATTCGGTACCGTACGTTTGATCGCGTAGCACCATTGCTACACTCGTAGCGCGCGTTCGTAGCACGCTGGGCGCTGGTCATGCTACATCCGTAGTGCAATAAGCGCTGGTCACTTCTCTTCTTGTTTAATTCCACAGTTGCCTTTCTATATGCATGCATATTTTATTACGCATCATCACATCTTCCGGCGATTGTCACTGCGTAGGTGTGTTCTTCTAATTTCAAAATCAGTGTACACTAAAATAAAAGCGAAGTGTATCCGAGGGTGCTTTCAAATTATGCGTTTCGTGTCGGACCGCTGCGGTACCGAAGCCGTGCGTTTGTCGTATTGTGAACGTACGATCGTATGTTTTCATACAAATCGAGCAGTGCGGCAACAGTGCGTACTAAAATTATTTCGCGGTACCGACGCCGCACTGTTGCCGCACTGCTCGATTTGTATGAAAACACACGATCGTACGTTCACAATACGACAAACGCACGGCTTCGGCACCGCAGCGGTCCGACACGAAACGCATAATTTGAAAGCACCCTAAGCGTAGTTTCAAGTGTTCGCTTAAACTCAAGAAACCAGTACCAGTGTACACTAGTGAAGTATTCCCGACCCTGCCCCATCAACTCCATCAAGTAATGTATGCGCGTCAAATAGACCCCATATCAATTGCTTATTCAATCGAAGTCGATTTCAACGAAAATTCAGTTCGGTGCTGTGGACAATTTACAATTCACTTGCCTCCAGCGCATATCGGACAATGGTGGCGTCTGATTCGAGGTTTGATTTTAGTCTGGTGTCCTATTTGTGAGTCAGAAAGGGGTGCTTTGGTGTAGGTGTTGATAACCTTTCTGGTGCAGGGTAGGTGGTTGGGACATTTTGTTGATGAGTGCGTCAGGTTTGCCGCAACATTTTCTTTATGGGTAACATTTATTTGTATAGTGATGTGGGGATGCATTTCTGTTTCTAGGGAAAGACTGCAATTGTATTTATTTTCTAAAATACCGACTTTTCATCTATGCTGATAATGGATTAACAGAATGTATAAATTAAATATCAAAATCACCACACAGTTCTTAAATAAAAAGATTATTATAATACACATCTCTAAGAATAAAAAAAAAAGAATCATCCAAATCGGTTTATTAAAACGAAGTTATCCGCGCACATCCATAAAAACAAAGCATATCGAATTGACGATTGTCGAATTGAGATACCTCCTCCTGTTTTGAAGTCAATTAAAAATGTATTTCTATAATTTTATTTGTATTAAATATTTTATCAAATATACCACAAGCTGCGCGCCCCTGATTGTAGGATTAAAGTTCCGCTAGTGTTCTCTGCTCTATTTCCATAGACGTCTATGTTTTTGAAAGCTGTTTTTAAATAAACAACAAAATATTTTGCTACGTCTGTCTACAAAGAACATATTTACATAGGTACAATGTCTACAAAATAAAGTACTCGACATGTCTGAAGACGTTTGTTGTGAACACAACGTTTTTCATAAAAAGGTTATCATTTAACAATCTTTATTTTTTTATCACTATCATTCCTAATCATTCAAACTAAACAAGTATGCAAAATTTTGTATGCAAAATCGGGCAGTGCATGGGTCAAAAACCTGAAAGATTTGACAAACAAAAGCAAACAACGATATAAGTGAAACTAAATAAAACCTTGTGACAATCTTATTGTACCGTGCTAAGGAGTTGTCGGATCAATCGTTCGGTCGAATTCATGCCGTTCATATCGAAAGTTTTAATTCTTCAAACAATTAAATGGAGTTATGGTAATCTTTGTTCCTTTTCTTTTGATTTGTATCAACCAATCTTAACAAACTTAGAACAGCATTCGTATCTCCTGACTGAAAATAATTCCTTAAAGATATGAATAGGAACTCTATGAAATATCTTGAATGCAAAACCTAGACCGGAAGCACCCAACTATACTATGTCTAGGGACATCGAAAACTTTTTAACATCCCTCTTTTTGAAATTTTGTCAACTTCATAATAAGCAATACGGATTTATCGTGCTAGTGACAAACTCCGCAGAACGTGGCGGCCTTTTATTGTTTATTTTGTTAACTTTCTCCAGTTCATGCTCGCAAGACTTTGTGTTAATTAGTTTATGTCTTTTTCTTGAGTTTTTAATGGCGTGTCTTGATATTAATTGAGAAAATACGACGGCATATCAAAGTTCGGCTGGAATACTGTATATTCTAACTGTATATATCATTATTCCATTTTCTATTAACTAAGTAACCTGCACCTAAAATCTACTTACCACTTAAGAAATTCATTCCCTACATTTAAAAAAACAGCGAGTTGCACTCTGAGAGTGCCGGCAGCAGTGAAAACTTGAATATTAACGTCAAAACATCTTACGAAGGTCACGTGACGTCCTGCCGCGAGTTTAATTTTTTTTACCCATCACAAAAAAGTGCACAACGCCACTAAATAAGTTTTCACATAGTTTTCACTACAAAAATTGAACAAAAAAAACAATGCAGTGTGTTGGTTTCCCCGCTCGGAAGAGCCGGCTGTAGTAGCAGGACCAAAGCAGTAGTATATAATATCAGTGAGTTACCGTCTGACAGACTCAGTTTAGAATTAGTATAAAGAAACGCCACAACCTCCAGTTTCGTTCGGTTGCAGGTGTTGGAAAAACTTCCACAAACTTCGTATTAAGTTTGCGTATGAAGTAAGTTGAGGCGATGTTAGACGTTTTTATATTCCCTAAGCGCTAGAGGTTATATTGATCTGGACAAAAACTATGGGCTTTTTGTACGAAAAGTAATATAACTTCAAGTTACCATGAGAGAACGAAAATAGCTGTTCGTTTTGGATATTGATTTATTGGTTTGGGGATATAGTAGCGATAGCGATCTATAAGGCAAGGAAAATGCTTCTTAATTTAAAAATGACGTAACATATTAAAGCGAAGACACATTAAGCGCGGGTGCGGGCCGATAGCGGTTCGCGTGACACCTTTCATATGAATACACAGAATACAACGTCACGCAAGCTGTACCCGGCCCGCACCTGCGGGTGCGGTCTAAGTGTGTCTCGCTTTGGTTGTTGGTCGCATCTAATACGACAGCAACAGTGAAACAATACATAATAGTCGACCGCAAGCAGTCGGCCACATTCGGCGAATGACTGCACTGTAGAATCAACACCCAGAGACGGCAAACAAAATTCATAAATATTTTTCGTTTGCTCGGAAATCGAACCTCGGACCTCGGATTTGGCAAGTAAACACAACCCACTACACCATCGAGGTTTTTATGTAATCTTATATATAAAATTCTCGTGTCACAGTGTTCGTTCGCGTACTCCTCCGAAACGGCTCGACCGATTCTCATGAAATTTTGTGAGCATATTGAGTAGGTCTGAGAATCGGCCAACGTCTATTTTTCATCCCGAAATTCCCGCGGGAACGGGTACAACGCGGGTGAAACCGCGGGGCGCAGCTAGTACTTATATAAAAATGTGATGTTCCAAACTAACAATATGCTAACAACTGAAGTTTGAATTAACATAGATAGCCATCAAAATTCAAGATAGACCACAATAAACTGGTCATTGCATTGATAATGGAGTAAGTTATTCAATATTTAGTTGGCTAGCTTAGTGGAGCCAGTCTTAATTGAGCTCCTAGAGTAGGTTTCCCTTGTAATCCCGTTGTGAATATGCACCAGTAATTATAGAGTTGTCTTGCTTTTACTTGGAGATTAATTTACTTAGATTATACGACGAATAAGATATCATTTGAGATTTGTTCTTAGAAATAAGAGATAGATTATATTATTTCTCTGTCCTCCTCACTGTACTCATATCTTCAGTGAGATGAAAAGCCTTTTCCCAGCAGTGGAACATTACAGGCTAATATATACATTTTTTAATTATTTCTGTTATTAATAAATACTTTAACGTTGCATTTGTAACGATAGAGGATACATCAGACTACTTATGTTCTTATCAGAAAGTCTAACAAAGAGACATACTATCATATAATCTGTTTTGGGTACTAAATTATAATGCAGAAGAGTTTTTTTAATAACTATTTTTGTAATGGATAGCCACATTTAAGGGGAAAGTTTCGAAATTCCCACGAAACTTAAACCGCAGGGCGCTGCTAGTTTACAATATGTAAGTACTTATAACACAATGTATTGGGATTGTAAACTATAATTCCTACCCGCTGATTCCGAGCCTCAAACAACCAAACTGCAAACACCAAAATGAAATAGTTATGTATTAATTAAATTGGCAGTAGCATAATGTCGCAGTATCTGTAGAACCATTCATGGTTTCCGTCCCGTTGGACTGGAGGTATGAATATTCATTTATTGTTGTTTAGCTCCGCGGTGCACACTTACTATGTTAACTCGGATCCGAATTGCAAACTGTTTTTTGTTATTACACTGTGGTTAGTGCACACTAGTTCGAAAGAATATGTTTCGTAGTTTAACTTTATGGTTTACTTGGCCTTTTTGGAATTCCTCATCTTTACTAATA